>WEKY01041618.1:85743-181370 GCA_013390045.1 Picathartes gymnocephalus
CTTTTCTTTTTTTTTTTTTTGTAATTCAGGGGAAGTACTAGCATTCAGCTCCCGCTGGGAAAAAAGTGCTGGAGCCCAGCGCCTGCCCATCCCTGCTCGTGCTGTGCCCTGATTAGCAACTTGTGCTGGAGCACATCAGCACAGGAGGCTGGGCTGCTCAGGGAGCAATGGAGAGAAGGAGGGGGACCATGGAGCTCTCAGCCCTCTCTTCGAGGAGCCTTTCTGCCTGGTTTCCAGTGCTGGCAGGGTGCTGGGGCTGCAGTGTGTGCTGCTGGCTCTGCCATGTGTGTCAGCCTGCCCGTGTCCCCCTGGCTCACTGTGCCTGACCTACCTTTCCCAGCTTATTCTGCTGCCTGAGTTTCTTCAGCCTCTCTTGCTATAATGGAGGTCCGAGCATAGGCTTCCCCTTTGCTCTGCCTCTCTGCCCACACAGGCTGAGAAGCTGGTTTCTTCCCCCGGGTGATGTTCAGGGTTCTGCCCAGGCTTTCCTCTAGTGGTGTTCAGTAGGTGGGACTTGGATTAGACAGAGGGAAAAGAGTGGACAGGTTGGGAGTTAAGCGAGCCCTGCCAAGCTCATTTCAAGAAGGCCCTCGAGGTGCTATTGGTGGTGTCCAGCCTGTCCTATACTGTCAGTGCTGGCTGAGGAATGTCCAGGACTTGCCACTGCAGTAATAAAACCTCATCTTAGGCTCCCAGTTAACCAAAGCTGGTTTTTCCTTCCCTGAGGTCTGGAAGCAGTAAAAACAACTGCCAGACCATTTTAGAGCTTGCAGTGTAAGCCCAGAGTTCCAATGGACACCAGAAAGCCTGCAGCCCATTCCTGCAAAAAAGTTCCATCCCAAAGGAATGAAATAATCATCTGTACAATCATTTACTCCCATCCACTGGCACTATTTGCTACCATTAGTACTAAAAATGGTCCTACGGCAACTACAGGCCACCTCTTCCTCCTCCTCACGCCCACTTCAGTAATGAAAACACTCCCTTCTCTCTCCATCCTGAAGAGTTTTAATCAAATAAACCTGGCACACACGCTTCTGAAAGGAGGATGCTCTCGGTCAGCCAAAATCCGTGCCTGTTCCATTTTCTTCTGATTTAATTTTCCAGAGATTAAGATCCTGCTCATCTCCACTCTCAGAACTTGGCTGACTCTGTTTTGTTTGTCGGTTTTACTCTAGTGGGTTTTTCCTTTCTGTTGGTGGCTTTGTTTTGAAAATCCTGAAACCCCAAGGGCACTGATTCCCAGGGACCCAGCCGGCTGTGAAATCGATAGGGAGCTGAGCCTTCCCACACCTGGCAGCATCTCGCCTGCTCCTGCCCTTTGTGCCTGGAATGTGGGTTGTTGTCTTCCTCCAGAGGGCTTTGGCACTGCTGCTGAAGAGTGTTTCTGCTGGGAATGTATTTTCCCATAGCAGGGGCTCTCTCCTGGCTGCCAGCTCCTCTTGCTGTGTAGAAGGTTGCCTGTCTTTGCTGCTATCTTTGGTTCAGCATCTCCATGTAGCCTGAATGGCAGGAAAAATTTCACCCCCTTGTATTAAAGACCCCAGTTTGGGGTCTCAGGGCTCTGTTCAGTCCTTTTGAATATCTTCAGGGAGGGAGATCCCACAATCTCTCTGGACAACATTTTCCGTTACTTGGTCCTCCTCACAGTGGGAGTGGGGGGAAAAAATAATCAATTATTTCCTTATGGTTTGATGGACCCTCTTGTGTTTCAGTTTGTGTCTGTTGCTTCTTTCCCTGCCACTGGGCAGCACTGAGAGGAGCCTGGCTCTGCCTTCTTTACACCCTCCCTTCAGGTTTTTATAGACACCGATAAGGTCCCTCTCAGCCTTCTCTTCTCTAGACTAAGCAGTCCCAGCTCTCTGAGCCTTCCCTTATATGAGAGATGCTTCAGTCCTTTCACCATCTTAGTGGCTCTTTCCTGGACACTCTCCCATAGTTCCACATCTCCCTTGCACTGGGATCCCAGAACTGGCCCACCGCTGCATGAAGGGAAGGATCATCTCTCTTGGTCTGCTGGCACTTCTATGGCAGGCCTGGGTACCACTGGCTGTCTTTGCTGCACAGGCACATTGCTGCCTCATGGTCAGCTTGGTGTCCACCAAGGCCCCCAGCACCTTTCTCTGCACAGGGAAAGGAGTAAGGGTTGTACCCTTGAAAGTCTGTGTTTAAGGCACTGGCATAGGTTGCCCAGAGAAGCTGTGGCTGCCCCATCCCTGGAAGTGTCCAAGGCCAAGCTGGATGGGGCCTGGAGCATCTCTGGTCTAGTGGGAGGTGTCCCTGCCCATGGCAGGGGGGTGGAATGAGATGGCCTTTAAGGTCCCTTCTAACCCAAGCCATTCTGTGATTAATAGTGAGATTAAGCACATTCATACCTCTCCCTCCTGAGTGTACCAGCACTTGATTGCACCCTCTTTCTCTTGCCTTGGCAGACTGATGGGTTTTAGTTTCTACAGAGCATGGGGCTGTTGGTTTTCAGCCTGGAGCTCCCTGGTTTCCCCAAGGTATGTCTGATGCAGGGAAGACTGCCCGTTTGAGGGAGTACTCCTTTGTTTGTGCTGGTGGAGGGGAAGCATCCCTAAACTGACCTGCTCCCAACTGGCCTCTGAGCACTGTTGTTTGTGAGGAGACTGAAACACCCAAATATTTCCAGCGCTCTTTGCGGGCTGTGCAGATGTCTGGGGTCAGTGCTGACAAATTATGTAGATTCCTCCCCCTTCCCTCTCTCTTCTCATTTCCATTATCTGCCTTTTGTAGAGGCTGTAATTTATTGCATTTTGCAACCTTGTAATTTATGGCTTTTTTATAATTCTTTTCGAGCTTTCAGAAGTAACAGCTCCATGTACCCCAGTGCATTTCATTGTCACACTTGAGGCTTTCCCACCTCCCCCTGCACTTCCACTCCTTTCTTGTAACTTGCCTGTTTACTTGCTAAATTATTATTGTGCACTCAATAAAAATTGCATTTAAAAAGTGATAACTGAAATGACATTTAACATGGAAAGCACTTAAGCATAATTACACTATATGCATTGCATCATTTTGTGACAGTTAATGAAAAAAATATCTGAACAGGGTTTTTTGTTGGGGGCTGTAGAGATTGAGTGCTGGCATTTCATTGCTTCTAGAAACATGGCTTTTATTTTCACTGGAGGGCTTTGTCCTGGGATTTTTCTGCTTCCTTGTCCCTTGCTGCCACAGGTATCCTGTATCTGATGCAGCGGCTCAGGGTGAAGAAGTCACTCCTGGCATTCCAAGGGGCTCAAGCTGGCATAATGTGTTCAGAGTTTGATATTCCCAGCTGGAAATTTGGAGAGAGTTAGCTTATCTGGATCAGTGACTTGAGTAGACTTGCTGCAGAGTTGCTTGTGCTGGCACCAGGGCTGTTGGGGGCGAAGGGGAGGGAGTGGCAGCCCTTTGGTTGTCATGGTCCACTTGTGGATTCTGGGGTAAAGATGTCTTTGCAGCTTTGGCTCCTGGTTGTGCCCTACAGGCATCTTTTTTGGAAGCTGCTGCTGGCTGTGGCTTAGAGCTAAACAGTTAATGTCCTTGCTTTATACTGTGCAATGACTTCTACAGAAAGGGGGAAAGTGTGCCAACCCCTCGTGACCCCGTGGCTCGTATCCTCACTGATACGACTACTTGATTATTAGATTACCTGCAAATCACAGCTCCTTGACCATCTGCTGTGTGAAACTCTTCAGCTCAACTCCAGCATCTGTCCAGCCTGACCATGCAGACTGTGCTGAATTCCTGAGCAGATCAGCCTGGCTTTCCAGGCATTGTTTCTTCTGCTGTGCTTTGTCCTGTCCTTTTCCTACCTACACACTGCAAAACTTTGACATACAAGATGCTTCAGGGGTGATCCTCATTCCTTGCTCTTCTTCCCTTCTCCAGAAAGTAAGGTGAGCTTGGTCAGACAGTCCCACAGGCTGGAAACCAGCTCTGTAAATCAGGTCCCTATCTCATACAGGGAACTGCAGCTGGAGGTGCAGATCACAGATCCTGCACAACCAGGTTACTCACCCCTGTAGGAGCTGTGGTGGTCTCCTCCTGGGAGCCCTGAGCTGCTTGGAAAAGGGGTGAGGGGGGTGGACCTCTTCTTGCACCTTAAGCAAGGTGAAGAGACAAGAACAGGGACTCTGAGTAGCAGGGCACAGTAAGATCTGAAAAAGCATTTGAGATGTAGTGAACAGATGATGGGAGCCACAGCACTTGACATTTCCAGGCTGCATGTGAGAGATTTTTGGAGCAAGCCGAGCTAGACAGTATGTGTTTTCTGCAATTTGGAGGAGTGATCTTCAGGAAGCAGTGTCTGTGGCAGGTTTGGATACTAGTCCATTAATTGAAATGGTAATGAGCTTGTGGGGAAATGAGCTGGGTAGGAGAAAACGGAAGCAACCTTTTATTTAAAAAAGAAAGGGAGGGGAAAACCCCACCAGTGAGAATGTTAAGTGTCTATGAACAAACTCCCCATCTCATCTAGGAACAGCGTGTTGCCTTTCTGTGGTGCTGTAACTTGCCCTTCAAGTTAATAAACTGTTAATCACTTTATGGGTCATTTCATTCAAAATGCTCACCAAAGCATTCTAAGGTTAAGACACAGGAGGTTAGTGAACTCAAGCATTTTTTTCTTCTTTTTCTTCAAATGCATACAACTAGAAACCATGCTGAGGCAATAATAACCAATATAACTGGGGAAGGAATCTCCTGGAGAGATTACTCTATGCTTTTTTGAGGAGGAAGAGGCACTTCTGGCTGTCTGTATTTTTTTTTTTTTAAATTATGATTTTTCTGAGTTGACTTTAAAAAAAGATATTGATAAAATCCTTATCTGCTTGACAGTCAGTCTCATCTGGGAACTATTTGGTGTTATCACGGCTTAATTCATTAGTAAGAATAAAAAAAGGCATTAAAAATGGACATCTCTATTGAGAGCACTTAATTCTTTGCAACAAGAGTCAATTATGCCCTGTTGAGTAAGTGGTTCTGCATGGGGCTTACTTGAGAAATTCCTCAGGCTGAGTGAGGACCTGGGAAAGTAAAGTGGAAGGAGGGCAGAACCCCACACTCGTGGGAGATGTGCAAAATGCCTGTTTTGCCTTGGACATGCCCACGGCCTGAGCAGGAGGCTGGGATGCAGGGGCTGGTGATGCCAGGTCTGATCTGCAGCCTGGCTCTGCTGCAGGGAGGGAGGGGAGCCATTCTCCCGTGAGCTCAGCAAGTGGCTGGAACACGTTTGCTCTCCTGATGGGTTTATGGCCCAGACTGCTCCCCTCCCCAACTCCTCTGGTACTTCACAACAAAACTGCAGTTCAGTTCTGAGCTAATGGGGCTGAATGCTCCTGCAGCACGTGGTGGAGGATGCTCCTGCACTGTGCATACACTGCCCTCAGAGGAGAAAACTCTGGGGTTTTCTTGTTTTGCTTCTGATCTGGGGTTGCATTGGGGCCCCGTCGAGATGGTGGCATGTTCACTGCCTGCCAGTGCAGGTGCTCAGTGTCAGAGCAGCCCTGCTGAGTCCGGGGCATCGCTCGCATGTGGAGCTGGGCGTGGGTCTGGTACCGAGAACCAAATCCAGCCCATGGGATGTTGTTGAGTTTCTAATTTCAGCAGGAATTAATTCCAGCAGCCCTGTTGTCTGTGTTTTTCAGGAGATGGAGTGCAGGTTCCTTCTGGCTGTGTAAGCTGTGGCACCAGGTGTGCCAGAAACACAGCATTGCTCACTCAGGGCAGGGGGCTTTTCTGATGGTGGTGATAATTTTGACAAATTGCATGAGGAGACATACAGTAGGAAAGGAAATTACACTAAAATGAGAAGCAAACTGTGAAGCCTGTTTCCTGCTACACATTTTGTAGCTAAAATTTAGTGATACTTAAAGATGTGTATTGATCATCCAAACACAGAGATATGTGTGGTCTGTGTAATCACCTAAGTTTTATTTATGACACAAACCCAAGTCAGCACTATTATTAATATAATTGCAAACCCACATTTCTATTATGATAACTAAACTGCATTGCAAAGCAGCGGTGGGAGTTGCCCAGCCTGGAATGCAGTGACACTTCAGGTGGGAGTGAGCAGGATGCTGCTGCCACGCTGTCGGGCTCCATCCACGAGCCACTGGGCTTGAAAAAATAAGCTGTGGAATAACCCCCTGACGTTTGGAACAAGAGGCAAAATCCCACAGCCCTAGGAAATGATAGTTTTCTTTTTAGAACACACTCCCAAGTTTTAGGAGGGAAGTTACAAGGTGGCATTAAAAAGCACCTGCTGCATCACCATCACGCGTCTCACCATTTGAGTTTAAATGTCTCATCTGAAAGAGTTCCCAACCAGGTTTCTTTTCAAGCAATTGAGGCTGCCTGGGTTTCAGCTTTTGCTGCTGCTGTTTAGAGTAATGCTAATTAACATTCTGGGCAAAGGAGCGCCGAGTGGGGAAGGGAAGTGCTTATGATTTGTAAATGCCACTTTGCTCTTCTGGCGCTATCCCTCCGGGGAGAGGATTTCTTCCGTTTTATTCTTGTTTTCCCTCCTCCTTCCCACTGTCTCAGAGTACAGCTGATGGTTGGGCAGATATTTTGCCTTAAGCATATGCATGACTTTTCACTACCTGTGCAATGGTGGGTGAGCCTGCACAGACCTGAGGGGACCTGTGTGCGTGTGGAGCACGGCCGTGCTGCTCTGCGTGTGCCGGAGCTCGTGGCTGCTGCGGGTGAGCCTTTACCAAAGGAGCATGTGACAGCCTTGTCCATGCTGCAAGTTTCCCATTCCCTTGATGATAAGCTACGAGGAAATGGGGATGAAATCAGAAATTGGCAACATGCTGTCAGGAGGGATTAATTTCTGTCCCTGATTAACTTCATGCTGGAACAGCAGGAGACGAATACTTTACCATACACAGTGCACGATGCAACGTTTTCCTACACCAAGCAGATCTGAATCCACCCCTGGTCCTATGCTCCCCTTGCTGTGTTTTCTTAGATTTGGGCAGGGCCATTACTGTGGATATATAATGGCAGGCCAAATAAATATTTCTTGATGCTGATGGAAAGTACTGAAAAAAATCTGCTAGTGCTTTGGGGGATCTGGCTTGAGCTGTGCAAGAGTTTTGTTTCTGCTTGTAGAAGTTTTAATGTGCTGGTTGGTCCCTAGAGGTCTTGGTGGAATATTAATACTCTCCATTCCTGTGCTACCTTTCCTCTAAGGCTTCCAAAACACTTTGCCAAAATTAACAATAAATTCTTTCAAAGTGGGAGGTCAGTGCAGAACACAGGAAGGTGATTTGCCAATGATCACTCAGGCAGGTCAGTACTGTGTGTGTGGCAAGGGGGGAATACAGACCAAGTTCCTTCTCTCAGCCTTATGTGCCAGACAATTACTCCAATTACTCCCTGCCTGTGCCTAAAGCTTAATTAAGGCTGTGGCTGTCGTAGGGAGAGCAGGTGTGGAACCTAAACAGAAAGTCATAAACCCTATGCACAAGATTTTCAGAAGCTGGTGTGTCTGGCTGGGCACCTGAGGTCCTCAGCTTTGATTGATGCCTGGATATTTTGAGGACTGTTTGGAATAGCATCCTGGTGAATGCTCTACCAAGGACATTGTTTAATTGTAACTTGAACCCAAGACACTTGGGTATGAAAAGCATTAACTTGTAGGGAAAGAATAAATGAATATGAATTTTTTTGGCCTACAAGAGTAAAAACTAAAGTAGGACAAATCTTCAGAATAATAACAGGGCACAGCAGCACGAGGCAGAAGTGCCTGTTCTTTGTTAGTTTGGGGTCTTTCCACCAAGAACATGGTTTTTAATTGCAGCAAGGGATTTTCAACTTAGGCATTATAAAAAGTTTTCAAATTGGATTGTGAAGTACCAGAGCATTTTGTCTTGTGAAGTACAGGCATCTCCATCACTGGATTTCTTTAAGAACAGGTCAGAGGAACACGTTAGGAATGAGATAACTGTGGTAATTGTTAGAAATGACACATCTATAATGCCACCTTTTGCTGGGGGTATGGGAACAGGCTGAGGCTACCTGAGTTGATGAGATGTCTCCCAGCCCTGTTCTCTGTGATGCTGCAGAGGTTTCTGACTTTTTTAGTGGAATCTTTCCTTTTAGATGTCAGACCTCTAGAGGCTGCCTTCAGAAGACACATCCTCTGGGATCTCTGTGGGTACATATCTGTCCTGCCCCTGTATCTCTCCAAGACCCTGCTGAGAACAAACCTGGGCTGAGTTTGCCGGCTGTAGGGTTTAATGCTGCTGTTAAAGTCCTGCTGGTGAGGCTTTTGAGGTGGGACTAAGCTGAAAATCTCAGCTGATACAACTTTGCAGAGGGTCACCTCTTTATCAAACTCTCCAGGTACATGGTGTATTCTTGTTACAGTTCCTGAACCCCACTGACTCAGGGAGCAGAAGGCACTAGCAGGAAAAAGAATGAGTCTGGAAATGTGTGGAAGAAAGCTGTCTGGAAATCTGTTCTCCATATCCTCTGGGAATAAGGCAAAGCTTTATGAGCCTATTCTACAACAGAGAGGACTTTATATTAAACATAGTCATGACTTTCTACCAGGCTGCCCTTTCAGTGACTAAAGGGGCTCCAAGAGAGCTGGAGAGGGGCTTTTGACAAGGGCATGGACTGAGAGGACAATGGGGAATGGTTTTACACTGCCAAAGGGCAGAGTTACATTAGATGTTAGAAAGAAATTCTTTATTGGGGGGTGGTGAGGTCCTGGCACAGGTTGCCTAGAGAAGCTGTGGCTCCCCCATCCCTGGCAGTGTCCAAGGCCAGGTTGGACAGGGCTTGGAGTACCCTGGGATATAGTGGAAGGTGTCCCTGCCCATGGCAGGAGCTTGGAGCATGATGTTCTTTAAGTCTTCCAGCCCAAACTGTGCTTGATTGTACAAAAACACTAAAGGACATCAGCCAGGGAAGCCTGGGCTCTCCACCACCAGAAGATTAGAGCAGAGTTTGTAAACAGCTGTTAAGTGGGTCCTGCATGAGACAGAGGAGATGGTTTGGACAGGTGGGTCTCTTCCAGCCTTGCTTCCAGTGAGCCTGTGCCTTTACAGAAATGTTTCCAGTGCTTGAGATTAGGGAGAAAAGCTTGTAAGTGTGAATCTCTGAAGTGCAGAGAAAGCCCCCAACACCTATATCAGAAGGTAAATCAAGAGAATTGCAAAGTTGCTGTTTCTAAAAGTTCAATTTCTTTAAAATAGATCATTACTCTGCAGAAAGCTGAGGGGGTAACTGTTGACAGTGCTGACTTATGCTGGCCTAGATTTCAATTGCTTTAGCTCTAATAAGAGATTTAGTTTAATTCCATGTCAGTGGAGTTATCCCAAATTTGCATCACTGCAGCTGAGAGCTGAATTTGGCCAGTGGTAGCCATCAATAAAAATAAAAGGCAGTTTGGGGTAATTGTTACTCTTTTTCTTGTGTTGATAAAAGGAAGCCTGCAAAGTAGTATGTCTGGGAGCTTTAGTGTTAGAGGCTGCACAGCCTTTTTCCACAGCCTTCTTACAAAAAGCAACAGCTTTTCTGGCACGGAAGATCAAGCTGTTTTGGGAAGGAGGTCTGGTTATTTATTTGAAGTCAAGTCTTTGAGGATCTGGGAGGCTTGCATCACTCAGTGCAGAGCACAGAAGAGAGCTGTGATAGCTTTGGGCACACTTGCAGGGGACGGGGAGCAGCCTTTGCCCCCCCTGCAGCAGCCCTGCCCCAGGCACTGCAGAAGAGCCTGGTGAAGTGCTTTGCACTTCTCTCAGGGCAGTGGTGGCCCCTTTCTCATCCTCCTCACTGCCAGGGAAATGGAGTCTGGTGAGATCCTATTTTGGGTCTCTATGAGTTTTTGTAATTTCAGTGTCCTAAACATTTAGCCTTGGGGAAAAAAGCATCAGAATAAAAGAAAACAGTTTTAAACTGTCCAGCAGCTGTGTGAAAGGCAAAACTGCAACCACATTGGGTCCAGGAGGGAACTGAGGAACAGAGATGTCTCTTGCTTTATTTTTCCCTAGTGATCTTCATCTTCTGCATTCTCTTAGGGATGCTGGGGAAAACCCAGCATGATCCATGACCGATTCCAACAGAAATCACAGAATGGTTTGGGTTGGAAGGGACCTTAAATACCATCACATTCCAACCCCATGCTATGGGCAAGGACCCCTTCCACTAGATCAGGTTGCTCAGGACCCCACAGCTTCTCTGGGCAGCTTATGCCAGGGCCTCACCACGTTCTGAGTCAAGGATTTCTTCATGATATCCAACCTGAAATTTAGCAAAATAGCACATCCTTATTTGTGACAGCATCCCTCCTAGGATGTACCCCCGGGGTATTTGAGGTGCAATTTTAATGCCATTGATCTGAAGTAGGTGTGTTTTGTGTAGACATAACTTAATCAAATTGGTTAACTCTTTGAGGTATCCTGAAGGTAAGTAGTTGAGGCACCTTTTAGAAATGCTGCTTTCCTTACTGACGCTTTTCTTATGTCCCATGTAACAAAGAGAGCAGCCAGACTCCAGGATCAGGTTGGGGTTTTTTTGTTTGTTTCTGTTTTACTGTACAAGCTTGTATTTTTAGAGATCATGTGATGTCTGACTGCATTTGGGCATTTTTCTGGGGAGCTGTAGCTGTTCTCTCCCTCTTGTACATTAGCACAGCAGGCTCTGGGGGCCTTGTGCCCTGACCTGGCAGCAAGGCCCACACCATCCAAGTGGCTGTGAGTGTGCAGAGGAGGGCCTGGGCAGAGTTCCCATCCTGGTTGAGACCTTCTGTCTTCAACTATGCAGCAATTTATTTTTGCAGCACTTTATCTGAAAGGAGAAGACCAAGTTTGAAGTCGTGTGATACTGAATTTCCTTGCAGAAGATTCTCCCTCTCTGCAAACACTCAGGCAGGTCTGTTGCTCAAAGAGCTCCCCATACAAGGGTTTGGGATGATGAAGACTAAAAGCTGCTTTCCAGGCTGGGAGAGGTTTTCTGTAATCCAGGCTAACAGTGCATAGCCCTTTATCCCTGACTAGTTGCTGTATTATGTATAGCAGTCCCAGGTCTGCTTTGGGGCTGGCAGGGCTGAAGTCTCAGCTGTAGAGACTGGTGATCCTGTGCTGAGAAAGCAGAAGTCCAGCCAGTGCCACAGAGGATGGGAAGTGTGGGTGCTAGGGCAGGATGGGGAGCACTGGACCAGCTCCACCTCTCCATCCCTGGTGGTGTGGGCTACTTTTCCCTCTTTGCCCATGTTCTCTGTGGTACTGCTGCCTTTTAGCAGGCTCTTTAGTGAACTAGAGAGACCTTAGTTCTGTGGTTTGTTTGCTTCAATTATAGCTGACCATCCCTGAGGAGCAACTAAGCTTCACATTTCCCTGTCCTGCTTCTGCAGGAGAGCTGTGAAGAGCTGCTCAGAGGGTGCTTGCTTTTTATGAGGTAGGTGGAAGGATGGAGCACAGCAGGGAAATGGCACTGAGGAGAGAGGCCAGGAGAGAGGGAGCTGGGGTTAGTAAATGTCAAGCTGTTTGCCTCCTGTGAGCGCTGGAGCACGTCTGCGGGCTGCCGGAGCAGCGGCTGCGCGGAGGACAAGGCAGAGCTGCTGACAAGGGGCAGCTTGGGCTCTGTGGGAGCCACTGCCCACGCTGCTCCCAACGGGGCACCGGGGCTGTGCTCAAAGAGCTGTGCCCTAAGGGCTGGTGGCGTCCACGGTGCCAGCTCTGGGAGTTGGTGCAGGGTAGATTTGCCAAGCCCTCTCTGAGCTGTGGCACCAGCGCTCACCTGCAGCTGCTTCCCTTCGCGTGTTCCCCTTCTGACTCCTCAGCAGGGAAAACCAGGATCTAGCACCTTCCTGGCTGATAACTGCTTCTCCCGAAGGCCATTCCCATGCCCCGTGGCAGTGCCCATGCCCTGCGGTGGCGTGTGACCCGCTGTGCACAAGGAGGTGCAGCACAGGTGGCACTGCCCGTCCTGGCAGGCTGTCAGCGAGGCCACTGTCGCTCTGCTCGCTGCCTGCTTGATTATCCCTGACGCTGTGCTGAGCCTGACATCTCCTCATGTAACACAGACACCACGATGATTGCCATCATTGCAAGGACTATAAGCACCAGACGATGAAATTTAACAACAGTAGGTGCAGCCGTGATGAGGGGCGAGATGGAAATCGTGCTGTCTCTGCCTATGGCCCTGAGCAGTCTCCATCTTCCAGCAGGATCTCTGGGGTCTGGCACTCGTTTTCGTCCCCATTTGTTACCCAGCCACAGTGCTTGGCCTGGACATCATGGGGCTCTTGTTGGTCATTTATATTACTGGGCAATTCTCCTCAAGGCTCCCTCTTCATCAGAGGGGTCTGCTCTGTGTACACGAGGCAAAAGCAAGTCTGCCCAAGGAGGGTTCTCCCCTTTCCTCTTCACTCACACTCTGAGCCGTGGGACAATGATAGGACTCTGCAGTAGGTGAGATGAGACTCAAAATGGGCCAGACTGACGCTTGTCTGAGGGGAGACCAAGAGATCCTGAAGCTCTAGACGAGCATCTGAGCAAGCAGTGCCTCTCAGGGCAGGTGTCCTGCTGCAGTATTGGCTGTACTGATGAATTCCCTTTGCAGACACCATATCCGGGTCACTGTACAACTCTGATCCCAGGCACGGGTCTGGCTGCAAGAGCTGGAAGTGGAACCCTGAACAGAGACCTTCCCTGCCTTCCATAATAATGCTGGCTGGGAAAACCCCTTTGTTTTCCTGCTTGCCAGCCTTTGTGGGGCATAACATGGCACAGCCCCATTTCTGGGGTATGAGGGTTATCTCAGGTACGGGTGGCTGTTGTGTCTGCAGAGATGTGGTTTGGTCTTTGGCCTCCCTCACCTGGAGCACCCCACCTTTGAGGTGGAATGCTCTGGGAGCGGGAAGGCAGCCGCTCTGTTGCTGCACGTAGTACTTTGCTCTTTTGCAAACATGCCAGGTTTGCACTGTGATTAAACACTGCTGTTTGGACTGCAGCTGTCCAAACCTGGTGTATTGGATTCATACAGGGGTGGAGAAAAAAATTAATTTCTGGAAAATGACTATTACCCCGATCGGGTGCCTTTCCAGCAGGAGCCAGAGCATCTCAGCCTCTCCCTGCTTGGCCCTGAGCACATCCCAGCTGGGGTTTGAGCTGTGGGTACAGCTCTGTCCTGGCCCAGTGGGGCTGAGAGCTGCTGGGGTTACCAGCTGCACTCTTGGGGTTCAGCTTTTGGTTGCTGTTGTTCTTGAGGAAGGTGATGGGGGGAGTCTTGGCATGGAGGTGATGCTGTGCAAGCACTGTGCACTGCTGCCCCTATGATTTTGGGGAAGGGCTGCTTCTTGGCAGATGTGAAATGGAGCTGGGGGTAGAAGGAATGAGAAGGGAGGGTTCTGCTTTGGGTTGCAGGTGTACCCCAGCATCCCCGGCCTCCCATCCGTGTCCTCCCTCATGTCCTGGGTGAGGAGGCTGGAGACAGTTGGCAGGGAAGGCCAATGCCCATAGGAGACAGGAAGGCTGAGGAGACAAATTTTACTTTCTAGTGCTGCTTTACTTTCTAGTGCTTTTTTAGAGGACTCTCCTGAGGTTTGTTGTTTTCCTTCACATTTTATCATTGGATACCTTGACCCATGGGAAGGTGTTGGGCCCTCTCATGGCAGCTCATCAAATGGTGATTTCTGCACTTATGGGAGTATTTCTGTACCCATTCCTTCCTTAGGCTGCCAAGTTCTGTGGTGCTGGGTGTGCTCACAGGGAACTGGGGAAAGGAGAATGCTTTCTCTGAACTCTGACAGCTCCGTGAATATATAGGCACAGAGGGAATTAAAGGCAGAGATGAGCATCATTTTTTGTGCATTAGGAGCAAGGCAAACAAGTGAATTTAGGGAATGGGTGTTTCAAGGCAGTATCAGATCTGCCTCCTTGGCTGTACAGGTGCTGCTGAGAACGTGTGCTGGCAATTGGTTGTGTTACCAGCTTTGCTTTTAAGTGAGGCTTCTTAACGATTCTGGGCTGGTTTAAATAATTTTTGTGGCTGTTTGTAATTGGACTATGCTTAGGAGTATTTGGGATTAAATTTTTCATGTTGCAGGCTGTCTTGAACAGTTGGATTCTTTTTCCCCCCACCTGCCACTGTTTTGGTTTTTTCCTTTGCTCTTATTTTTTTGTTTCAGCTCAGTATTTTCTATTGTTTGACTGCTGCTGTTAATATTCCCCTCCCACTCCCCCCTGGCTCTTGCCACTTATTAGTTCACTCTCAACATTTACTGTTGGACTCGTTTTCACTGCCAGGATTGGATCTTCTGCTACTGCATCCAACTTCAGCCCTTCCTAGTCTTTTTATTGAGGTTGCAGTTCATAGTGTGGTCTCAGTCCCCATCCTCTGGGTACAACAGCTTCCTCCTCTGGTGCTGCCTCAGGGCTACTCCCTCTGTAGGTAATTCAGGGGCTCTCTGCAGCCCTTCTCCTGTCCAGTAATCTCAGGTTTGCCAACCACCTCTGGTTGAGCAGGACTAATAAAAGGGTGTTAATTCTTGTTTCAAGGTGGCTGGAGCAGTGCAGGATTTGGCTTTGCTCGTGTCCCTGCACTGCCACCCACCTGTCCTGCCTGTTGGGGAGGCTGTGAGGGGGTGGGGCCTGTTGCTCAAAGTGCTGCCAAGTAAAACCCAGTCTGCCAAGATCACACAACCTGCACCCCTTCTCCCTGAGGGTGCTGACACACCTGGGTGTGAGGGTACAAATATGGAATCAGAAGCAGCACTTCCTTGACTCTGAGGTCACCAGTGTCACAAATTTCAAAACCAGGTCCTGGAGCACTGGATCACAGGAGAATTTCAATGAGAACAGCTTTGTCATCTGGATGAAACTAAAGGTTTTTTCCATCACTGAGGAATGTTCGGGATGTCTTTGGCCAGAAAATCCTCCCTTTGATTCAGCTCAAGAAAAATCCAATGTGGGAAATGTCACTTTAAATAAGTAAAACCTGGCCATGTTCTGAACAACCCAAAGCAAAACGCTACAGTGGAGACTGTGAAATTCTCTGAATTGCCTGGAGCCCCCACCATTCATTCCCCTGCCTGTCTGGGACGTTCTCATGCACGTATGGTCACTGTTAATTTGTCTTGGATTGTTCTAATTAATGCCAGTGAACTGTTCAGCCACGAAGACTGCAGAGCTCTGCAGCTGCAGAGAGGGCTGGAGGAACAGGAACAGCTCCTGGTTTCTTTTTCTCTTCCTTCCTCCCTTGTGGACAGGCACCGTTTCTGTCTGTGACCAACAGGAGCCAATTTGCTGTTTGATAATAGGAATGTACTAATGTCAGGACTCCCTCTGTACCCGAAGCTTTCTCCTTGAAGATTGCTCCTCTTTGCTCTCCTAATTGCTGCTGCTCAGCTGGAGGTATCCTGCATCTTCCAAGCACATGACTTTGTTGTGCTGTTACTTACCAAGGGGAGAAAGAGTGTGAGAGAATATTGCTTTGTGTCAAGCTTTCCTTGCTTCAACCCTTTCTGTGCCAATGTGGAGTGTTCTTACCTAGTGCAGGATATCGTGCTGTTGGCAATAGAAGCTTTTTGGTCTGATGCTTGGCATGTGATGGAGCTCTGATGTGAAGAACATCTAGAAATTGTATCCTGAGCTGCATCAAAAGCAGGTTGAGGGAGGCGAGTGATTCTCGCTCTCTTCTCTGCTCTGGTGAGACTTCACCTGGAATGCTGCATCCAGCTCTGGGAGCCTCAGCATAAGAAGCAGATGGAGGAGGCCCAGAGGAGGGCAATGCAGATGACCCGAGGGCTGGAGCACCTCTGCTCTGGAGCCAGGCTGAGAGAGCTGGAGGTGTTCAGCCTGGAGAAGAGAAAGCTCTGGGGAGACCTTTGAGCCCCTTCCACTGCCTAAAGGGGGCTCCAAGACAGCTGGAGAGGGACTTTGGGCAAGGCCATGGTGTGACATGACAAGAGGGAATGGCTTCACACTGAAAGAGGGGAGGTTGAGATTAGATATTAGGAAGAAATTAATTACTGGGAGAGTGGTGAGGCCCTGGCACAAGGTGCCCAGAGAAGCTGTGGCTGCTCCATCCCTGGAAATGTTCAAGGCCAGGGTGGACATGGCTTGGAGCAACCTGGGATAGTGGAAGGAGTCCTGGTCCATGGCAGGGGGCTGGAATGAGATGGCATTTAAGGTCCCTTCCAACCCAAACCATTCTATGAAATAATTCCTTCTGGAGTCTGGGGATGCCTCTTAAATGTCTTCTCTTACTAAAGCATCCTCTTTGGAGTCCCTGTGCTCAGAGTGATCACTTGTAGAACTCACAGGAGCTGCCAAATTAATGTGGAGTGCGGGTGGTTTGGGGACCAAAGTGATTTGGGTGAAGCCCATTTCAGACAAATCAGATTGTTGGGGTTGCCTTTCCTTGAAGGCTGGCAGGTGTGGAGCATGCAAGAGCAGAGCCTTGGGGATGGCACTGGAGCAATACCCCACGTGTCCCTTAGGGACTGCAGGGTCAGATGAGGATCACAGATGTCCGGCTCTTTGCTCCTGGGCCGTGTTCTTGCAATTCAGTAACCATGAAAATTCACAGAAATTCTGTTTTCTCCAGAAACCTCAGAAATGAACAGAGCTGAGCCTTTTGTGTGCTGCCTCACTGACAGAGGTGGCATGCATTACAGTCCTGGCAGCCAGGGCAGATCACCTGAATCCCTTGGGGCTTTTTTGGGGGGAAAAAACAGTTGCTGGAGTACAGCTAGAAGGGAGTAATGGTATATGTGGACATAAGGCTGCTGTTAGGAATTTCCTAGTGCCATGGAGGAAAGGAGGAGCTTGGGCAGAGCAGGGGCCCCAGTGAGAGCTGCAGAAAGCAAAGTGGAAGCCTGGAGATTAACCCAGTAGTTCTGGAGGGACTGTGCACAGCCAAAAGAGCAGCCTTGTGCTTAGTTTGTCAGTGTACTCCTGTGGCTTCAGCCTCAGAAACGGCTTTGTTTAACCATGAAAGGAAAAGGGAGGCTGGAGCTGGGGGATGCCTCTGTTCTGGCTCTTGAATTCCAGCTGCCTTCAGCAAGTGGAGCTGCTGTCTACTTTAGCTCATTATAAGGCCTGGAGAAAGAAGAGGGGGCAGTAAGTAGTTTCCCAGTGTTTTAGAGGGTCTCCTCCTGTTCCTGAGCTGTGTGATGTACCACTGTCCAAATCCTGGGTGCCTGCCTGCCTGTACCTTTACTTTTGCTGGCTTGACCAAGAGAAAGAGTTGTGATGGTATGAGCCTGGTGGGTGTCTCTGGCTGAGCCTCTCCTGAGTCCTGGGTGAAATGGAGGAGGTTCTGTCTATGTGTTTGTCATGTGAAAGCTGGTTGTTTACTGTTCGGGGGTTGCTTTGAGACCCAGGGCAAATGTGACAGGAGAAATTGCTTCTGTACCCCCTGGTCCTCATGGCCAGGTCTGCAACAAACCACCACTCACAGGCAGAGTTTTTCACTTGTAATGAAGCTCCAGCAAAGAGAGGTTTTTGTCCCGTGGGAAGCATGATTCAGCTCCTAAGGAATCATGCAAGCTTGGGTGGGTGCCAGACATGCTTAGCATGGAATTTGCAGTTAAGCGTGGAGTCTGCTACCTCCTTGGGGAGGTCCAGCTCTCCTTGGAGAGTTCTCTGTTCCCACATGTCTCCATGTCTGGAGTTGAAGGTATTTGCAAGTAGCCTGAGGATAAAGAGAGAAGCAGAATCCTATTTGCTTTGTGGTTTTCTTCATGTACCTTACTTAAGAAAAGATAAGGCATGAGGAAATTTTTTTTTGCTAATTTCAGATGATGGCAATAAACTCTTCCCTTTGACCCTGTGTTGGCTGCACCTGAGTCTGCAGGCAGGTGGAGTTAACAAGTCACAAAGTCATCTGGGGAGGCGACTGAGGGGTTGGTGGTTGTGAAGTCTTGGGGTGAGGCTCATCTCTTCTTCTTGGGGCAGTGCTGATGCCAGTAGTGCTTCCCTTGGATCTGGGGCTGTTCCCTGCAGTTGTGTGATGTGCCCGGGGGCCGTGGCTGCCGCTTTGGGTGCAAACATTCAAGAACAGATAATTGCATTGGCCTTCAGGATAATCCTGGTATAGATTTGTGCCTCTACCCACCACAGCCTGGCTAAATTCTGGACTGGTTGTAGAAGTCCTCATTTCTTGAGGGTGCCAAATTACTCTGCCTTGATTAGAGATGTGGGTTTTATCCTGCTTCCTGTGACCCTCTTGTTCCCATTGCTGGTACCCAGGGCTGCCCTGCTGCCCCAGTGCTGCCAGGTCCTGCACCCAGCAAGCCCTGCAGGCAGTGCAGGGGGCTAGGGGTGGGCAAGAATTTGGGCTTGCACTTGCCAAGTTCAGCAGGTGGCTTTGGGGACATGTTCAGTGGGCTTTGGGGATGCCTTGGGTGAGGGAGGGCACAGCAGCAAGTGTGGTGGCTCTGCCTGTGCCACAGGAGTGGCTCAGCAGAGGTGGGGATGGGCAGCTCAGCTTTGGAGTGAGAGGGTGGGATGTTCATTACCTGCAAGCATGAAGGCAGGCAGCTATAGAGCCAGTGGTGTGGGCAGCAAGTTGAATGCATTTCTGTTTTTTCTGATTGCAAAGCCTTTCTTTTGTTGCTCTCCTCGTTTCCAAAGCTTATATTGTTACCTAATCCACATTGCTAGAATTCTGTTAGAGGATCAGCTTTTCTGCAGGAAGACTGCTGTACTCCTCACTAATATTGACTGTCTTTTTCTTTTGCTTCCCTTCTTAGATCTACGATGACAAAAAAAACCAGTTTGAAGTCAAGGAGAATGTGCCCAGGAAATTGGTGGAGAAGGTCGCAGGGGACATTGAGAGCCTCTTGGCCAAGAAAGTCCGTGCTTTAAAGGTAAGGAGATGGGCCTGTGTGGTGATCCTTTGATGGAGATGTTCAGTTTGAACAAGAGGGTTGATGCTGGCATAGCAGTATGATCTCAGCTTCAAAGCGATTTCTATGACTGTGTGGCCTTTGCTGGGAGCTGCATCCTGCAGTTGGACAGATTCATATGGAATGTGAGGCCAGGATGTGTCATGTGGGGATGTACTCGAGGTATCTTCTTGCTTTTTGTCTCCTCCCACTGTCATGCAAACACCTGAAGGTGCTGCCACAAGAATACAAGTGACAGCAAAAGCCTGGCAGCAAATTTGATCCAGTCATTTAACTGGGGGTGTACTGGAAGCAGAGGTACTGCAGTGTCCCTGCTATCTCTCATGGAAGTGTTTTGGACAAGTGGAGCCTTTCTTGTTTAGGAGATGATGAGCTTGAAGGGTTGGTGCTGGTGCCTGGGACTTGAGCCCTGTGACTGACTGCATGTGTGGGTTGCCCTCATGGGTGTCTGCATACATATCCAATCTATTGTCCTATTTTGTAACTCTCCTTTTTAAATGAACTCATTTTATCTGTAGTGGAGGAAGGTGATCTGATCCATGATGCCCGCTCAGTAAAACACAGTGGTGGCTATAATGAGGTGGCAGCAGGGCCATGCTCTGCTACTGGGGCAGAGACACAAGTAATTGCCTTCCTGGAGAGGTGGAGAACCCTCTCCACTGCAGAGGGATATGGATATTTCCCCTCCAGCAGCTGAGGTGTCCTCTCAAATGCAGTTTTATCAAGTGGCATCAAACTGTACAATGGGCATCTGGCAGTGTGGCCAGCTGCATGCAGCTTGTAGCTTGAGTCCCTGAAAGGCTGTCTGCAGGGTGATAGGCAGGGGGAAGGCTTGGAGCAGGTCACACAGCTGTGGTGTCCACAGAGGCACTGCAGCCAAAAAGACTTGGTCATCCTTCAACCTGATGGACAGAAATGGGAGCACAGGAAAAAGTGCTGTGGTGAGAGAAGGGATATTTCAGTAACTGAGGTGTAACTAAGGCAGTGAGAGTTTGGAAGTGACCTGTCTCCACAGTGGGTAAGAAGTAGCCTGGAGAAGGTATGCAACAGGAATCACAGGACACCCATGTGGGCCAGGGGAGTCTCAAGACTCAAGATGGATCTCAGTCAAGGGTGGTCAAAGCCTGGCCTGAGTGCCCAGGTGGTGTGAGGTTGTCCACAGTGCCTGACAAAGATGGTAACTGTAGGGACTTGGGTGAAGAAGATTGTTGTTTACCCAATTCCTTGCTCTGGGAAGTAAAGAATAATCCTACTTGGGACTCACACCAATGGAAGGAGCTGAAGTGGGACTGAAGAGGTACAAACTGTCAGCACTGCACTTGGGATTGTGGCAGTGAAAATCAGGGAGATCAGTTTTCTTCTTAACATGAACTTGCATCCTAGTGCTCATATAGTTTGTGTGCATACTTGAGCATATACAATATTCAATGTTCCAGCAATGTGCAGCACCTGTAGATGCTGGAGGAAGACACAGGTGACAGAAGGTTGCTGCAAAGTTGATGCACACTTGGCCAACACATGGCTCCCGTGGGGTGCACAGGGTAATAACCCTGAGTTACACAGCATGACTGTGCTGAGCGGTTCCACTGTGACATTTGAATTGCAGCTCATCTGTCACACTGTTTTTCTTTGCCCTTTGCTCTGAGTCACACAGATTTATAGAGAGTTTGTACATCTTTTGGTGCTACATCAAGGGTTGAACTATGCCCATGGTACATGTAACCTTGTCTTCCAACTGTCTTTCTTTTTTTGGAGTTTTTAGGCAGGACTCTCTGGTGTGCTGTGAAGGGCTCACCTGTCACAGGAGTGATTCTGGCAGTGCTGGTTAGGTAACAGCACGTGGTGCTGTCTTTATAGCAGAAACAATGAACCCCTGACCTAAATTAGTCTTTCAAGAGGACTCTTTCAAAATGCCCTCTCAGATGGAGCACACTTTTATGCCCAGTTTCCATGTAATTTCTTGGCATTTTGGATTGGTAGTGCTAACAATAAAATCTGGAAATGGGGAAGTTAGTGGAAGAAGAGAAACTGAATCTTCTAAATTTCTTCCACATTTTGCTGAGCTCCTTTGAAGCAGTAGGCCTCCCATAGTTCTTTCCATTCTCCTGCCTGTTTTCATCTGTCTCAACTCTCCCTTTAGTTGAATCATCTCTCCTGGAGTCATTTCCTCCTCTTCTCTCATGACTCACAAGAGTGATGATGACTTCTTGAAATATATTTTTCAGCATCTGAGTCAGGTGGGACTCCATGTATCAGCCAGGGCAGGTGAGGAGGGAGAAGTGGAGCCTCCCCTTGATGTACAACTTGCCCTGTCACTCGTGTGCTCACTCTCCTGAGGAGACATCCCTGTCTCCTTTGCTGCAGGACAGAGAAGGGATGCTGCCTGTGCCCCTGTGGGGCTTTGTAGGAAGGTGCTCACAAGCCTATAGGTGCACAGCTCAGCACTGTTCTGATTAAGTGGTGATTCAGTCCAGTCATCAAAGAACCTGTTCTCCTCTGTTTCTAAGTGAAAATATTAATGTGTCTTTATTAAACTATGTGCAGAGCATTTATTAATACAGTTTCTTACCTTGTGTGTTGCATTTCTAAGAGGCAGAAATCAAGCACAAGGAAACTGAACCCATCTGGCCCTGACAGCCATGGGCAGCACTGTGGCATGGATCTGGCACTAACAGGACACTCTGACTTCCCACGTGCATTTTGGAGGCGTGCTGGAGCCAGGGGGGTGTGGCAGAGAGGGTAATTGCTTCCTAAAATAAGGCATCTACAAGGGGCTGGTTATTTGGATGCTGTCTCTCCCTTTTTGTTCCCGAGTGTCATATCAGATGACAGTCTCATCATAGGGAAAAAAAATTCCAAGGAAGATGTTTTTGCAATGCCTACCTGTTTCAGCTGGCACTAGAGTATCTGTGTCTGGATCCTGGGGGACTTCCACCCCGTCCCACGCAATGGCTTCTGTTTGACGTGGATTTGCATCAGCACTACTTGCCTTTTCCAGTGTCCTCTGTCCATGATGATTTCATTGCTTCAAGCCTGGCCTCACAGTCACCTTTGGGCTCTGTACTTCCAGCTGCATTTTATGCTCAGGTTTTAACAGGAGGGAGGTAAGAGATGGCCTTCAATACCAAAAATGCATCTAATTTCCTTTGAATTGGAAGTAAAAGACTAAGGTGGAGTGACTCCTGAAGGAGATGACATTACATTTACCAGTGTATTGCATTGTGGGGAACTTCCAGAGCCACAGGTGAGGTGTAAGGAAGAGATAGGTGTGTTCCTGGCTGGGTGGGAGTTTAATGGGCTGCACTTGCCCACACTCATGAGCTTGTCCTTGTTAGGGCTAAAAAAGACACCTTTCATAAGATGTGGAAAGGAGTGAGGTGGCACATTATGAAATGGCTACAAATCCCCCCTGGGTTTTCCTTGTGCTGGCAATCAGAGCTGGCTGGCTCATGGCTTGACATCATCTGAGACTAGTACTCACCAGGTTGGTTTTTGCCAAGTAGATTCTTTGTCACTTTTTCAACTTTATTTCCTATCTCCTCTTCAGTTTTTCAGTGTGTTCAGACCCCTATTTGCTTTTGTTTGTGCCTAGAGAGATATATACAGGCTGGGGCTTCTTTGGGAGCCTGTTTAGGAGCCCAGATGTTGGAGTTTGCTGTTGGTGGAGCACTGAGTGAGCCAAGGAAAAGCCATCACCTGAGGGTGTGTGTGGTGTGGGTCCAGATTCCCAAACCCAAGGGGGCCCTTCTTTCTTTCTTTTAGAATACTATGTGAAGTGCATGAGCAATGCCTCCAGGTCTGTTCTTTCCTGATGCTCTGCAGACTGGGGGAGAAGGAAGTTGTGATTTGATGGAGGAGATGAGGAGGCTGAGAGGTAGAAATTTTAGATCCTAGGATATGTTTTAAGATTGTTTCTCCTTTTTATACAGTTCTTGTGAAGGCTGCTTTTGGATGCTGACTGCTTCATTCTTCACATATTTAACCACAGACAATTTGCTTTGCCTCCTGAGAGCGACACATCCCACAGCTTGCTGAGTGGGTTATGCCCTGAAGTGAACTAGTCATATACTGTGACCAGCCTAAAGCTTACTGTCTGTGCTGGTGGCCTTCCCCACCTCCAAAAAGAGGCCTGCTGATCCGTAAAACAAGGTCTGGATGCCTGCAGGCTCTGGCATTGCCCCGATGGTGACATGGTTGGGCTGGTATTTTTTCCATAGAGCTGATAGAGTTTTGCAAGTTGTACATCACTGGCACAGTCTTTTGAGTTAAGGTGAAGTTTGTTGCATTTCCTGTGGACCTCAGGTGTGTGCAGCATCAAATATGATGTGTTGAGCACGAGTGCAGCAAAGTGGCATTTTGTGTCTCAGAGAATTTAACATGTATAGTATGTGTATCTGTGTGTAATTTATGTAGATGTATGTGTGTGCAACAGGTTTGGTGCCCCTTGTGTGGCTCTGGTGATGACAGCATTAACAGCACTTACCAGAAGTAGAAGGAAGGTTTGTGAGGGGTTTTTTTATTGTTTTTGTGAAATTTAATAGCATTTTTTTTGTTGCTGTGTATTTAGCTCCAGTGTGGAATGAGCATCTGGGGGAAGCAGGGGTGTGGTAGGAGGTTTCAAGGTTCCTGTTCCTTCAGCTAAGGTGTAGGAGGTCACAATTTAATTCACACAGATTTTACTGCAACCAGAGTAGTAAAATCTACACTTGGCATTAGACATTCTCTTTTGGCAGAAAAAAGAATACAAAGGACAAGACTGGGGATTTCCTATATCTTGAGAGCATCCTGCAGGGAAGTCAGGCTATAAAGCCTGGGGGAATGTGCTGTAGGTGTGCCTGTCTTCCTTTACCTTGCATCCTAAGGGAAAGAGGCTGGAAGAGCTGGGATTTGGCACACAGAAAAGGTGGTTGGTCTGGAGATGAGTAAGGCTTGGAGTTTTGTACTGCCTTAACCCTATTTTGCTGTTTTGTCGCCTATTTCCACCCCTGACCCTCAGCCTTGAGTTTTCCCACTTAGTGGCATTTTTTCTTGCATGTTTCTTCTGAAGTGTTGATGCATTTAGTACTCGGCCATGCTTTAGGATCCTGTGATGTCGGACAAAGTGAGAGTTTGATGTGTTACCACAAAGTACTGACCAAATCAGCTTCTCAGGGTGAAGCTGGTCAGTGGGGGCATTGCAGGAGGGAGGAGCTCAGGCCAGTTGTGCTTTTAGTCCTGGTTGAACACTCAGTGCATTACTGCTCAACTGGGACTAGTTCCAAGCTCCATTTGAGCCTGGCACAAGCATATATATCAAGAGTGCAGAGGGGATTTAATTGGACAGGTTTATCCCTTTAACAATTCTGATAGCCCTGAGATTTCCCTTGCAGGTTTGTGGTGAATGGAGTCTTTATCGGGTTTCTGCTCCCTGATAGGGACAATAAAAAGTGCCACTTGTCTGACAAGCTGCAAAAATTTGCATACAGCAAAGCATCTCTCAGCCCAGTTCAGAGCATCTCCCCTCTCCCTCCTCTTTCAGCAGCAGAGGCACTGACCTCTGTCATGGCATGGGCTGGTAGGAAATCATCAGGAAATCTTCCCTTCTTCACTGTTGGGGTTGTTGCTGTCCTCTGGTCTTGGCAGGCAGCAAAGGGGGTCAGCGTTCAGCAGGAGCAGCCCTGGGGTTGTACTGGATCTCACCTTTGTTTCTGGCAGAGCAAGGTCCTGTTGCAGTCTCCCTGCCCCGCAGAGCTGCCCGAAGGATGTTGAACCAGCTGCTCATTGGCCAAGTCACTCAAGTGTTTAACTGGAGACGTCCCAGGCCAGGAGAGGGAGGCCCTCCTGAGCTGCAGTGCACTGGGGGTTCACACTGACTGTCAGCATGTGGTGCCAAACCCTGGTGGGTTTCCTTCCTTCAGTCTGGTACAGCCCTGCCTGTGACCTGGGGGGACTTCCGGGCATCTCAGAAAGCTACCAGTGGTCAAGCTGTGGCCTGCAGGGTCCCAGCTGAGGGACACGTTACCTGTCTCGCCTAGGCAGCAAAATGGGGTAGGAGAGAGGGGAATAAACATAGCTCAGGTGAGCTCTGGCACAGTCTGTGGGTTTGGTGAGATGTGGGGCTTCATTGCCTTGTGCACTCCTGCACCATTCCAGCTGCATGGCCACGGACAGGAGCTCTTGAGTTGGTGGAGTAAGGACCCCAACCAACATCAAGCTTGTGCATGCTGAGGTAAAAATCATTTAAAGGCAGGACCTCTGTGCTTTCTTATTTCATAGTGACAAATCCAGCCCTCTTTCCCCTTCTTTGGTAATTGCTGGTTGGTGGTTTTTGTTTTTAATTTGCTCCTAATCAAATCCTGGCTGACAGTCCCCGTTTGTTTGTTTATTTATTTATTCATTGGTGCATGTGTGTGTGTGTGTCTTCTCCTGCCTCACAATTGTTCTTGTGCTGGACCTGCTCCAGTAATCCAATTTGAATCCAATCTCCCAGGTCTGGAATTCTAATTTACAGATTGCAGAGGGGAGTCAAACAATGCCCACACACCAGGATGGGGTTTGATTGTCTAATCTAATCAGGGACAATCAGATGTGTGTAACAAGTCTATCAAACCTGTATTGGGCCAGTTTGCTGAGCAATGGAACCAGCTTTCTTAATAGCGCTAACACGATTTAGGGCTTCCTGCACTTTCATGCAGATTACATTGAACGTTTCCCTTTCTTCTCCCGTGAACGCCTGGCAGCAGCCCAGCCCGACGGGCTTTACGACTTGGTGAGCTGCTGGGTGCCCTCTGGGGCAGCAGGGCTTTGCCAGGACCTGGGGGCTGCTGCCTCCCCCAGCACCGCCGCACACTGATGAGGTCCTGGGATGATCCTGTTTTGTGGCACACATACAAGGAGTGGCCGCAGTGGCACCAGTGCGTCTGGAGTCACAGATGGGGGAGTGAAAAGCGATGGTCCCGACCTCATACAGAGTTCAGCAAGTCTCCACAGCAGCCCCCCAGCCCCGTGGGTGGCTCTTGGTTAGGAACAGATGAAGGAACCTTTGTCCTCTCTTGCCCTCGCACACTGAGGCTGTTGTTTCTGGTATTTGCTGTAAGAAGTCTGGACAGTTGCTGTTTAAAGAAAACACCTGTCTAGAGTTTTTTTTTGTTTATTTTTAAATGCCCTTTCAGGGCCTAAAGCAAATAAGGAGGTAAAACCAGTTCTGCAAACAAGATAATGTCTCTTATAGCTCTCCAACCCAGAGCGGAGCTTCCTTACCCTGTGCAAATAAACAGTTGTCTGACTTTGCCCTTCCTGAAGACTGAAATATCTATCTGGTCCCTCTACCCTGTCAAGAGGTGAGCTGGTTCTCACGCTCCAGGTCTGTACCACTTAGCTCTGCACTCGCTGCCTTTGCCCGGGGATTTATTTTAGGCTTTCGGGTTCCTCCCTGCCCCGGAGCATCTTCCCTCGCTGTGAGTGTGCGGCTCCCATCCCGAGGCAGGGAGGGACCGCGGCTCGCTGCCGGGGCTGAGGCTCCCGAGCTCGGCTCGCAGCCCTGCTGGCAGCTCTAGCTGGGCTTTTAACCTGAGCAAAGCCTGCCCTCACGCCCTCCCTGAGCGCTGCCAGGCTGGTTTGCACGCACAAGCAGGAGGAATTGGAACTCCCTGAACTAGGAACTAACCTTTCTTTAATTGCTGTGCGTGCCTTGTCTTCCTGCACTCTGCACCCCACGCTGTGAGGAACCCGGACACCTCTGAGAGCAAGTGAAGAGAAGGATGAAATAGTCCTTAAAGGGTGTTTACTTCCCTTCCTCAAACTGTGATATGTATTTGACAGCAGTTTGCATGTTGTTTTTCAGTTTTTCCCGGTTTTTTTTCCAGCACAGCAGCAGCACTTCCAGCAGAGATGGAGGTGACTGAAGCCACTGGTATGGGCAGGGGATTTGTTGTAATTCTTGGCTGTCTGAACACTCGGATCTTTCAGCTTGATCCTTACCCTCTCAAGCTCCTGAGGCCTGGTGGGACTGTGCTCTAAGAGGAGGCATTTGTGGGTTGTTTAAAGGGTAAAAATAGATGGTTATGAGTTACTGGTCTATCCGTGAAGATAGATAAAGATATAAACTGGTGAGTGATGCAGAAGAGGAAGAGGTCTCTGAGGGAATTAGTCGTAGGGAAGGAAATTACCATTTAATGCTTTATAGAACAACCTTTAAACATGATTGGGAATATATGCTTGCAATGATAGCTAAGTAAAAGAAACCATGTCACTGAAAAAGGGATTTATTTGAATTTTCGTGGTTAATTTTGGCATGAGAAAATGCATTTCCATGGCAGTTTGGTACCTAGAGTTGCTCCCACACGGCCTGTCCTATGAATCTGTGATCTGTGTATGGTGGGAAAGAGTGAGAGGGGGATCTTTATTTCCCCAGGGTTGCCTGTAGGTTTGCATGGAGTGTGTGCTTCTGCACTTACAGATGTGTTCTCAGTCCCTGACAGTTCAGCCCCTGCCCTCCATGATGCTGTACATCTTCAAAGAACTCTATGAAGCCCAAGATCTTGGGCAGAAAAACCTCTAACCAATTTATTCTTGTTTGATGTTTTTTTCCCTTGAATGTTTCAGATGCATCATTTGGGGTAGAAGGCATTGAATGGGAGTAATTGACTTGGGACAGTGAATCATTTTGAGTTTATTTCAGGTGGAATGAGGATTATTTTTTTTTTTAAGTGTTTCATCCTCAGGCTGAACTAAAAGTCAGTTATTTGTATAGCTGTGTTTACTTCACTATAGGTAGTGAAGTTAAAGACTAATGAGTGAGAAGGGTGGAGGTTTGGTCCTGGAGGTTAATGGACTTGCATGAAGCTTTTTTGTCTGAAAAGCTCTCTTCAAATCCCACCTTTTGTTTTGGTTTGGGTGGGTTTTTTCCCCTTAAAGAAAGTAGACTTAGCAAGTTTCACTTCTGCAGCCCACAAGCCCCAGATCAGCTTTGGCAGAGTTTATCTCAGTAAGTCTCTGCACAGGAGTGACTCGAACAGCAGGGCTGGCTGCAGGTGAGGAGCAGGAGGCAGCCCCAAGGTGCCTTGCATATGGTGAGTGTTTATCTTGGCTCTGGGCACGTGGTGCTGTGCTGTCACAGGAGCTGGCACAGAGTGTGCTCCTTGCCCTCGGACAGTGCCCCCCAGGACCCTGCTTTCTGTCCCATGTGGATTTGCATTGCATCCACTGAAGCTTTTGTGGAGCAAGTCTGAAATCCATCAGCATCCCACCCTACCCCATATTCCCAGAGCAGCTGATGTCCATTAAATGTTTGAGTTAGCTACAACAATGTGTAAAATATCAGCGATAAGGATCTAGCAAATCTTAATAAAAAAAAGCGACAAGAATGTAAATTGCACATACAATTGTGATAAAGAGCCAGAGATAACATTAAAGAGATTGTATCAGTTTAATGCAAGTTTTGTGCCAAAGCCTGTCATCTGCTCTTTGAAGAGGAGTTGTTGGGAGCTGTGATATTTCAGCAGACAGTGCTCAAATCATCCCAGAGCTCTGGAGCAACCATCCCTGCAGCCAGCGTGCTGTGTGGAAGCTGTCTGCTTGCTGAGGATTAATGGAAACCTTTCCAGCCTCTACAATAAAAATAATGTTCCTTGGAAAAAATAAAGTGCCCTTCTGCCTGCTGGCCTTTGAGTCCCTCAAAATGCAATTAAAAAGCGGCTTAATACAGCCTTGCAATGTGAAATCTGTCAGCGTTCAGAGGCACGATCTGAAGTGAAAGCAACATGAAAAAGTTGCGAGCAAAAAATATTTAACCTGCACCTGCCTGCCTGGTGGTGCTCGTGGAGCCACCAGCTGAGGGGCTGGAACTGGGGGAGCTGAAGCTGGGCTGCAGCAGTGCTGGGGAGGGCATGGGAGCTCCTCCGTAAGCCAGCTTGCGTTTGTGTGTCTCTGCTTGCCTGTCCCTGCTGGCCACCTGTTTGCTGGGCCGGTCTTTCTGCTTTATGTCCTTGGTTTCTGTCTCTCCTCTGATGTTTAGGGTGTGCTACATCCTTGAAAGTGGCCAGGTAACAGCAGCAAAGGCTATTGGAAGTACCCTACAGGTTTGATGCAAGGGGTAATTCCAGTTTTCTGTGCAGGGCTGCCAGCTGTAGGTCAGTATTCTGCCTGCCAAAACGTCTTCCCAAAATTTTAGGCATAATAATGGGAAGTTAATTTTAAATGGTGGTTGGCTGGTTTTTTTTCTCCAGGCATGATAATTTAAAAAAAAAAAATCCTTTAAGTAAAGCTGGTAATTCTATATCAAGTGGAGGATTATAAGGGCTGGGAGTGAAATGTGAACACGGGGGCTCCAGTGACTGCCTGGTTTTGGTACTGCAAAATGAACTTCTGTCTTTGGCTGTCCCTTGTTCGCCACTTGTGTGCTCCTAGCTGTGAAAAGAAGAGTTGAAATCCCACCCCAGCTCTACAGGAAGACCTGCTGGAGCAACAACAACTTGATGGGAGTAGTGCTGGGAGCAGTGTTTCAGCTGGATGCCAGTAGATGGCACAGCTTTTATAGCAGCTAATTACAGAGGTAGCCAACGCCGGTCCGTGCTGTTCCTGTCTTAGCCGTGCTGCACTCTCCACTCACACAGATGAAGATGTCTCTGCTGGTGGGCCTGTAATTGAGGAAGCTGGATACGATATGGAAGCTGTTGAGCTTGTCAGCATTGCGGGGCAGTGGGGAAACTGCGATGAGGAAGAGGAGATAATATTTGTCTGCTTGGGTGAGTGTGGGAGCAGAGAAGTAAAATTCAAGATAGCGGTACTGTGGCTTCCAAAGTGTATTCCAGCAAGTGCTGTATTCCCTTGGTGTATTTGACTGCTCCAGCTTTATGCATAGGGAAACTGAGGCCTGGAGAGATTGTTCTTTGTCTTTGATACAGCTGGGAATAAGAGCTGTGGGTCCTAATTAAGTTCTGGAACTTTTAGCTACAAGGTGTCCTTCACGTGTGATTACTACTGTAACATCTCTCTGGAGCTCAAAGCTCCTTCTCTCAGCTCTGCTCGTGTTTGGTGCTATTGTTCCCTGGTCATTTCAGGCTTTGAATGAATTTTTTTAGCAGTTTGGCAATTTTCTGCACCCTTTTGAAAGAGTAAAAGTTGACCATATCCTAAATCTTCTCCCTGTATGATGTTGCCCAGCTGTTTTGCACCTCCCCTCAACCAAAGCAGCCCTCTAGCCTGTTCAGGATATTCATGTGGTTCTTGCTGGAGAGATGGCCCCTGGAGTTGGGAAGGTTGCTCAAGTGCAGTAAGACAGCACTGATATGGAGAGGCTGCCATCCCTCTGCACCCCTGTCCTGGGAGATGTGCAGAGACCTCAGCATTAGAGGCAATCTTTCTTCCTACCTTCTGCCTGCTGAAGAACTTCTTTTCACAACTGAAATTGATTCTTGTGAGTGGATGGAAAGGATATATCCCAAATCTTGAGGGCCTGGTGTGCATGTAGAATATAAACCAGAGTGTATGTATGTGAGGCTGTAAACAGAGTTGTCACTCTAAAAGAAATGGGGTTTCTAGTGCTTGTCAGATCATTTTAAAACCATTTTTATTACTAGATTACATTCTGAGATAAAGTTTATTGTAGCAAAAAAGGCGGAAGGTGTAGGATTTGACTGCAGATTTGGAAACACACTTAAAACTTAGGAAGAGTTCTTGAACCTTAGCTGAGGGCAGGCTGTCTACTTCAATGTTTTTCTCCAGGGCATCTCCTGTCCAGCACATTTAAAGGATGACCTCTTGATTTTGGTGCAAACTCTGCCCTAGCATGTCACCTTTTATAATCAAGCCATGACATACCATGCAGATATTGGCACAGGAGCTCCAGCTCATCATCTGTGTCCTGTGTGTGGGGGAGAAACCCTTTCAGGGCTCCCAGCTGGGAGTCCTGAGGAGCACCACATTCCCTGAATGTGGCTCTTAAACAAGTGCCATAAGGACTTTGTGTCAAAACTAAGGATCACTCTCGGCATGTATTGACTTTGTTCTTCCTGTCCTCTCTCCCATGACCATTGATACTAAAATATTTTTCTCTAGTTATATCCTTTTTCTGTGCTCTCAGTTTTAGCGCTACATCTGCAAGCAATGGGAAACACTGTGTAGGTGCCAGCTCTTTTCTCAGCCATTCCTTGCAGATATGAGTAGCATCCCATTTTCTAACACAGCCTTTTCTGTCTTTTCCTCCTGTTTGTTCCTACCTTTTGTATGTACCAGTGGCAAAATTAACAGGGTGTTGTTCTCTTAATGCAGCATGACAGAGAAAACAGCAGTCATCTCCTCCTGCCACACTTGGGCTTCAGAGTTGTGTTGGTTTCCATCTCCCTGCTCCACCTCCCATCCTCGTTTAGGGGACCACAAGGCACATCACAGACTGGGTGCTGGAAGAAGCAGCAGCTTTGCAAGTGCCACCTAAACTCTACAGCTGCTTGCAGGGCAGAGGTAGCTGGAGTGGCAAGGAGGAAGTTGGCTGGCTTTAACCCTGAGACTGCCACAGACCTGTATTTACCATAACCTCTGGCTATTAACTAGTTTTATTTTCATACAGACTAATGCAGGCAGTCCACACTGCCTTGACATTAGAGTTTTCCTGTCTGTCCTACTCCCAGCCCCACCTCAAACCCAGAACCCCTCTGCAAAGTCCCATAGTGCGTAGCAGCTCTTCTCCCTCTGTGCTGAGCATCCCTAAAACCTGAGCGTAATAGCATCCCTGCTAATTATATCACTGCAGATTTATTTCATGGTAATATTATAGCTGGCCTCAGGCATCACCACTATCATTGGAAAACATCGAACGATCACAGCTTCTTAGCTGCCTCCATTAAACTTGGGAGAAGCGTCTGGGCCTGTTTATAAGTTTGTCTTTTGATGAGAGGCGAGGATTGATGAGCTGGTGGATGCAGAACGTGCCCTGGAGGGAAGCTTCCCTCGTCACATCAGCCATAAGGTGCAGATGGCGGCAGCGCGAGCAGAATGCAGACCCAGCCGAGGGAGGGGGCGGGAGCGTCACCTTCATCTCGTCCCGGCAGACCTTGTCCCCTCCCTGCCAGCACCACCCCGTGCCCAGGTCTGCACAACATTCCGTGCAGGATGGCTCCGTGCTCCAAACCAGTACTGCTGGCAGCTTGGTTGGAGCTGCTCCAAGGGAAAAGGGGGCGTTTTGAGCAAGCAAGTGCTCTTGTGATGCTTTCTGCTGACAGTCTTGGAGTTAGGGCAGAAGAAAATGCACAAACACCAGTGCCACTTGTCAACCAAAAAATAATGGAGAAAAATAATTCAAGAGTTTTCTCTATGTTTTGCTTGCTAGAAATAAAATTAATGCTGTGACCAGTGTGCTGGTACCGAGGCCTTCTGCCACAAGCATAGCTGAAGGTCAGCGCTGTGTCCCCAGCGGGGTTCTGCTCTTGGGAGCCGAACCTGTGGCTGCTTGCTGCTCCAGCCTCTGTCCCTTATGGAACACAGCCATGGGATGGCTGGAGATCTGTAGGATGAAGCATTTGGTACTGAAGACCTGGTATTCCCACTCTGAGTTTTGGAGGGTATAAGAGAGTATTTCAGCCTACATGCCAGCACTGCACAAGTTTGCTGTGAGGGAGTGTTTGCCTACACCTGAAGCCTGGCTGGCAGGGATGGGGTGATCATCATCCAGTGGTGGTCTTCCCCATGGATGCCCATGCTCCCCAAACAGCAACCCTATGGCAACAGCAGATTATCACAGATCTGAGACCTACCTTATGTGGAGAGTGTGAGGAAGTAACTTAGAGATCTTGAAAGGGATTTGGGTAAAAGTAGATCAGTTGTTATTGATTTTACTCTGTCTGGCTATAAAGTCCTTTTTGGTTATGGTGCTCCAGCACAGCACTGAGTGGGCCAAAAACTTAACTGAAATAGGGTCAATAAATTACATCCAGACAAAAGGCACTTTACACTCAGACTGCATCAAGTCTCCTGGTAATTTCAGTGAAACAGGCAGAGCAGAAATATGCTGATAATTATTTAAATTAGACTCTGAGTGTTGAATTTTTTTCTTCAAGTAACAGCACTTCAGCACTTGTCCAGATGAGTGCTAATTTACCCAAATGGAAAGGTTTATTAAACATGCCAGCCAGTGCTTTAGTAATATTTAGGACAGCAATTTTGCTTTATTATATCTCTTAACAAAGAGGACACAGGCTTCTTGATCCAGCACCAGAGCAGTCAGGGGATGTTGGGGAAGATCCACATCAGTTCTGCCTGGTCTCAAATCAAGGTACATTATTTCTGCTTCAATTCTGTCTCTTTGCCAAGTGCAAATCTGGGACTTGATTTGAAGAAAACTTCACTGAGTTGGCCAGTTTGAAGGACACTCAAAATCTGGACATCTTCTGGGTGCAGGAGTCACAGCTATGATTTGGAAACACTGAAGGATGAAATTGAGTTTGCTTCAGTGAAATGGGCCTCGAGCCAGGTGCTGAGGAAGATGAGCCTGAGCTCATCCTGCTGCCCCTTGTTCTCTCTAGGACACACTTGACAGCTGTTGTTTTGGGAAGAAATTTGGGTGAATGAAGATGATCCCACCTATCATTTGCATCTGTCAGTGCTCTGTCAGGCCCTGCCTCCTGGTCTTGTCATCATGTGTGTTATTGCCAGGGCTGTCTCTCAGACTAATGCTGGCTTTGCTGTTTCCCTCAGGACTCTAAATTTCTTTGGTTTATATATTTAAGAAAATACTTCACAAATCCCAGTGGACTGACATTCTGCTAAAACATCCTGTAGAAGTCTTCTGCTGCTTTCTGTCTGTGGGTGCAGGTGTTTGGTTCTGTGGCTTCTCTCAGGACTTAAGTGGGAAACTAAGACTACGTGCACAACTTAGAGGTAATGCAGAAGTGTCTTAATCTGAGAATCTCCTCACAAAGAGAATGGTTATATGTTGTGAATGCTTCTTACAGATCCATCCAGGGATATTTGCTTTTAGGCTTTGAAATTCCTCTGGGTCCTTCAGAATAAAGACCACTACCTCCTTTATGTGAGCATGCTAACCAAGGACATGCAGATTAGAAATAATGTGTAACATAACCAAAATCTATGTCATACTCTTAATATCTTCACATTTTATCTTCCATAAATATCTTCTCCCTCTCTTCCCCTGCAGGAGAGTACTCTGTTAAACTATCACACTGCAAATCTTGTGAGTGTCTGGAGCTCTGGATGCTTGCAAAAGATTTGGCAAGGGAGAACCTTGTGGAATTCCGGGTTGTACATTCTTCCAGAGCTTGGATACAGGGTGAAGCCAACAGTGATGAGAATGGGAAGATTTTGCTTCAAATCCAGGTTTTGGGGTTTTTTTTTTTGTCTTTGGTAACATAACATCAGAATAATGAGAGGAAAGGCTACTCTTCTATGTAGGTGTGGATGTTGGATATCCCACAGGAGAAACAGAGAAGTTTATCATCCCTAAAGTTAAGTCAGAGGCTCTCTAATCTCCACAGAGAGCTGGATTCACCCCAGATAGGTCGAATATCTTTGTGTCCTGTTGCACTGGAAGTGTGAAAGAGCTCCCAGGAGGAAACATGCCTTCTCTGCTCTCCAGCATGGGTGGACAGGAGGCCAAGTTCTCTGGGGACCATTGCTGATTCCTTCTCATGTTCCAGAAAGGGCAGAGCACTGTGCTGTCACAGCTCTTGAGAGGTGAACATGAAATTTTCAGAATGGGGAAAATGGATGGAAATAATTTGGAAGGAAACTCTTGTTCTCCATTATTGATGATATCTATTTTTAGCATTTGGTGTCCCACAGGGCAGTGTGCTGTGGTACCTTGTTTATGGTGGAGCCTCAGTGTGCTGTGGACCATCAGCCACAGGGCTCATCCACAGTGACAGCGATGTGGAGAAGCAGCTTACATGAGTCCTCCAAGCTTACACACCTTTAAGAAGTGCAGAGATACAGTCTGAGATGCGATTTTACTGTTCTAGCACTTTTCTTGCCACCCTGATTGGAAGTGCTTAACCTCCTCTTCATTAATCAGCTTGAATTTTATCTAAAATTCATCCTCAATGAAGGCAAAGTAGAGTCTGCTGCTCCAGTCTTGGGCTGAAAGTGATGGCAGGGAGTGCAGGGCTTAGCAGGGGAGTGCACTGCAGCTTGGATCAGAGTGACACTGTGGTTTTGGTGGCTCTGTACTGACAAGGCTGGAGGTCTCAGCCATGTCCTGTGTGCTCAGTTCCCAGCAAGCCCTACAGGAAGGACTCGAGTGTGCCATTGTACTGCTGAATGCCAGTGACACGTGGCTGGGGTGCCACAACCCAGAGCAGCAACACAAGTCAGTCACCAGGGCACTGAGGCTGGCAGGGGCCTTCGCAGGTCATCCACTTGAACCCCTGGCCAAAGCAGGGTGAGCTGGAGCAGCCTGCCCAGGAGCTCAGTTGTTCCTGGGCAGATTGTGTGATTGTCCTAATTTTACAGATGGGCAGAGTAAGCCCTGGGCAGTAACTTGGCTGAGATATCTGGAAGGTGGGTGAGGGTGAGAAGGTGAAGAAAGCCTTGGGGCTGCAAGGCACATCTGTGTGTGCTTACTCATCTTTTCAAGAGCTCCTGGCTGCAGTGGTGCTGTCTTTATATTAAGGAAATTTTTTTTTTCAGGAATCGAAAGTCACTAAGGTCTGTTAGACTTGAAGAGCTTTAAGATCAGAGCGTAAATGCATCAGAGAGATTTGTCTTTTTCTCCAGCCAGCTTCTTTACTGTTGGATGTTTATGTACAGGAATGAGTGGAAAACAAGGAACGGAAGGGAAAAGGTGTAGTGAATTCTGGAATTCTGTTTGCAGAGTCCTTGGCCTTGGACTTCAGTAGAAGTCATCATTCTTCTGAGATTCTCTGTGACAAGGACTACTGGGAAGTTGTCTTCCTCTGGTGCTCTGCTGAAGGTCACCCTATGGGGACAGTTACACCATCCCCGTCAGGATTACCTGGTCCATCCTGACTTGCCCACAGAGCATCTTACAGCTCCTGCCACACGGTTTCCTGAAGAAGTTAGGCTGCGTTTGTCTGAGCCACATCCTCGTGCCTGTGTGGGGAATGAGCATTCCACTGGGGCAGCTCTGCTCTAGCCAGCCAGGGAGCATGGTAGATGTCTGATGAATCTTTCGTGGCAGGATCTGAGCCGTACCCTTTCCTCGGGAAGAAGTAATGACTGCAAGGCGCTCTTGAACTCCTATCCCAAACCTCAGGCTGAGATTCCCTGGGGATGGCCGGCCAGGCGGGGAGCTGGGGCTGATTGGCTGCGGTGCTGCAGGAAGCTGCCGGCTGATTTCCCTAATCCCGAGCGCCGAGTCTAAGCGCACAAGCGCCGGCTCTCATCAGCTGCAGCTGCCATTTACAGGAGAAGAAAAAGGGGGGAGCGCGGCCGGGAGAGGGAGATGAGTTCCACTCCTGCTTGGGGTGCAAAACGAATTGTAATCTCATATTCTACTCTTTTTTTCCTGTTTATTTTTACTCTCTCTCCTTGGTGAAGGTAGATAGCATAAGAAGTAACTTCCAGGGACATCCTAGCAGGCTCCCATCATTTGCAGGCTCCTAAGAATAAGAATGTCCTTGGCAGGGTCGTGTCTGGAGGACCCTTTCTCTGCTAGGATATAGGCATTTTGTAGAATGTTCTGAGTGTCCAGGATCCAAAATGTCTCTGCTGTGGATCTAAAAGGCTTTCATAGCCCAAATCTGGCTCTCTCTTGCAAAGTACCTCACCGTGTTTCTTGTGGGGGTTTCAGGACCTGGTATGTGAATCTGTTCTTTAAATGTTGATCAGCTTTTCCGGCATCTCACAGAAACGAGGGACATGGTAAAAACCAAAACAAACCAAATTTTGCTGCACTTCTTGAAACAGCTCGTGAGCTGGGAGTTTGTCCCTGCATCCTTTCCTCCTGCCTTTAGCTTTCTGCTGTGACTGATGGCTGGAATGAGAGCAACTCGATGTCATGGCGCAGCAGCTCTGCAGGCAAAGCCTTCCGGCAGTCTGAACCCAAAGCTCCTTTGCACTGCTGCTGCTCTGGTCTCACTGCTTAGCAAATGCTTTCACGCTTGTGGGTTGCCTCATTAGGAGGAGGATGTAATGATGGAGCCAGTGATGCACTCCTCCCTTCTGAGATCACAGGCCGAGGCTGGTTTTGCTGATACAGCATCTTTGCTCACAGTTGCATGAAATTCTTGCTAGAACAGTGCTCTGAAAACTGTTCTTAAAATCCTGGGCAATATCGCAGGATTCTGGCCTAACTTTGTGCACAAAGCAGGATTGGTTAGATGTGTTGGTCAGGGCCTTGTCTGTTGGGTTTTGGAGATCTCCGGAGCGAAGCTCCTTCACTCTGGATCCCTCTCTGCTTTTCTGTCTAGAGACTTTTCATTCAGGTGATCTCTTGCTTGGTGCCTCTTTCTTCCTTTGTTCTTTGACTCCTTTATCCCATTAAATACAGGGGTTTGAATCAATAACCAGCATAACCCTCTGCTCACATATTTCCATTTCTGGCATGCTCTGCATACAGAGCCTGTGGTTTAGGTGATGCCTCATCTCATTGCAGTGTTCCTGCTCTAAAGAGATTACTTCTCAGCCTCTCTTCATTTATGGAAAAAAATATTATGCAAATAGCTGCACATCCAGCTTATGACCATGGATTGTAACAGGGAGCTGGATGTCACCAAATAGAGGACATTCCTTCTTGGTGGTGCCACCTCCTGTGTGCACTGGTGCTGGCTTGTCATCAGGGAAGATGGTGTGACTGTCCTTGAGTGCTCCCACTGCCCAGTGTTGGGTGGTGGAACAGAAGAGTAGTGGAGACTCCATCCTTGTGGGTTGGACTCAGTTGGACACAGTCCAGTGCCAGAACTCAGTGGCCCCATCTGAATGGGGACCAGGACGTGGACATGTGATGTTCTTTTTGTCTGTGAGAGCTAAAGTGGGCTCAGAACTGAGGGAGGAGGTGGTTGGTGGTGCAGGAGTGGTAGGAGACAAGATGGGGGCAGTATGTAGGACACCCGCTCCTGACTTCCAGCTAAGCCAGGCTGGAGGAGGGAGTCTCAGGGGTTACTTTGTTAAAATCATCAGGAGAACAGCATGTCTCCCATTTACTTTCTAGGTCTTGTGCAGGTTTCATGTGCCAAAGCTGAAATAATACATGATTTGTTAAACTGTTTTTTTTCACAGTTGTAGGAAGCAGCCCAGCCATTCAGTCAGAGCAGCAGTGAGCACCGATCAGCACTGGCAGGGTGGGCTGTGCCAACTGCTGTCGAGAGGCTTTTTCCAAGGAGCCTGGTGGAAACAAAGGAGTCAAAGTGGTAAAACCACCCCATGCTGGACCTCACGTGCAGAGCAGCCTAACGGGGAGGGCAGGGAAACTAAACAGTAGCAAAAGTGATGATGGCATGTGTAGGGCAACGTGTTAGAGAAGTGAAAATCAATCTGACTGATTCTTCCAGTAAATTCAACAGATGCCTACAGGCCATAGGAGCCACACCAGTGTGGGATTCACCTGGCCTTTCAAGTGAGGCATCTGATAGGTTCAGAGTATTTTCCCCAGTGGACTGTGGCAGGGTGTGTGCTGTCTAGGCACGGCATGAAATCTTGTTTAAGATTTCCTTTAGTGCTTTGCTAAATCCAGAGCTTCTGCTGTAGTGAAGAGAGGACTAAAAAAAAAAGAAAAAAAAAAAAGAAAATAGGTTGTAAAATTGCAGAATTTTGAATATACCAGGCGCAGCCACGGTGAAGAGGAATTTTTCTACTCCCTAAAAGGTTTCTTCTGCACATTCAGTCTGTAGCTGAAGCAGTCTTTCTGCTGTCTTCCCTTATTGTAATCTCCTAATTGGTTTTCTACATTCACTCCTCAATCGCTGTAAGCGTTAGAGTGTGGTGCGTCCCATTAGATACCCTTTTCCATCTACATTACCTACTTAAGCAAAATTCAAATTAAGATTTTCTTTTTTCCTACAGCTTCAGCCTTTCTGAAGTGCAAGTAAGTTGTGTGTTAGGAATGCTGGTCTTGCAGGCAGGGGGTTCCCCACCTCCCTCTCTTCCTGGGAAAGTCATGGAGAAGCAGTAGCTCATCACAGGAACACATCCACTGCATCCCTCTCTGATTTGGTCTTTTGAACACAATTTTGTGTTGTGGTTTTGTTGTTATAAAGGGAGGATGAATGATTCATTGCTGTCTCCCAGCAGAGGGGTCAGTGGGTCGCCCACAGCCATATCTTATTATCATCTGGAATTTAGTGTGCTGAGGGTTTTGCTAACCATCTGTAACACACACCGCTCATTTCCACAGCGTGCTCGTAACCTCTGCTAATTATTTATAAAGGGTTAATTAAGAGGATTCTGCTCTAAACAGTGACCCAGTGTTCTTTGTTTCTGCTCCTTCAGCTGAAGTAACAGCACTCTTACTGAAAACAACAGTAATTTATCCTTGAGGACAAGGTTTTGAGGTGCTGTATCAAAGCTCCTCAAAAAAATGAATGTGGCGTCTGCTTCCTTCCTCTGATCACTGATTTTGTAATTTTATAAAAGAAAGCAATCAAGTTTGTCTCATTATATTGGTGTTCATTGTTCTATTCTATTATCCTTTTAGGCTTTTCTCTTAATGTTTGTTCCACTATTTCAGTAAGGCTTGAAATTAGTCTAATTCCCCAGATCACACTTCTTCCATTTTTAAAATATAGATGAAACAGATTAAGATTATTGAGTTCTGAAAAATCAAAGAGACAATAAGGTAGAACCATTAATGTGCTGTTTGCCTGTTAAAATAGTCTGTTTGCTCGTCCTGTCAGCCCCTGTGCTGAAAGCAGAAGCAGAGGGCACCTGGTATAATTAAAAGGCAACAGGTCTGCTGCAAGTTAAATGCTTTTGAATACAGCTTGTAGCTCACTCATAGAACTTGTTGCCCGAAGATGCTGTCAGAGCAAGAAATTCAGCAAGACAGAAGAATGAGGGGGAGCTTGTTGTGAATCTGAGCAGTAGCTCCGAGTCTGCAGTGGTTGTGATAATCCTCCCTTGGTAATGCTGCCATTGTGACGTGGGGTTGTTTGAGTGATGGAAGCTTTCACGATCAATTTGAATATCTGCAAATTGAGCTGAGGAGAAGATAAATGACCAAGGCTGTTCTTTTTTGCTTTGGGAAGATTTAAAGCAATTAGTGAAGCCAGGAAATTTTTTTCATTTTCCTGCAGACCTATTCTATAAGATACGTAGTTGCAGTATCCAGCTGAGGAGAGTTGGGTCTTTCTCCAGACCATTTTCAGAGTGTGAAAGTTGGTAGGGCTCCAGGCCACTTTCACTAGAGCAGCCTCTGTGCTTTTCCTGAAAGATGCATTAAACTTTCCCATCAATGCTTTACAAATCCACCACAGGCTGAGACTACTTGGCAGTGACTCTCTAGAGAGCCACCCAAATATCTCCTACTTTACTGAGCCCTGAACTGCTTTGTGTCTATGAAGTACAAATGGTAGAGAGGAGGAGTGTCTTTTATTACACCTGCCTTTAGTGACTGACAGCTACCCTGCCTTTTCAACTCCATCAACTGGTGGATAAAAAAATACATATTTTTGAATTAAAGTGGAAATGTGAACAGGAGAGATGAGAATAAGCCCGTTACTCTAATGAGAATTTTGCCATAAGAGAGGTGTGTGCACATCTTCAGTGCTTGTTCTCTCCTTTCACTTTGTTAATACTTTCTAAGCCTTTTTTAAAAAGGAAAGAATTTCCTAAGCAGGCAGTAGTTTTTCATGCATTTTACCCATTCTGTCTGTTAAAAGATCTTGACCCCTTCATTTCCATCTTTCAGGATAAAAGTAGTAAGTTGTACCAATGCAGTAGTCAGTGTGCAGGAATCAGTGTCTAGGAAATGCATATTTTATTTGATTGCCTGCATTTAAGCCCAATTGTGATGTTTGGGTGATTTGACCATAAAGCAGTATGAGAAGTATAATAATCTGTTATCAGAGGCAGACAGAGAGAAGGGGAAACAATTCTCTAGATTTTGGTAGAAGACAGAGTGTTACACATCATCTTTTCAAACACTGGCCTTTTGGAAATGTCGTAGAGCTGAGAGCCCTGGTGCTGTTTAGCACTGAAGCTCAGATCTCTGAAAGGGGTGAGGCTTTAATGCCTCACATTTTTTACATTTTGGTAAATCCACCCCCAAAGTCAATAAAGTTGCACCTTTCACTTGCATGCTACTGGATTGCACCAATCTTCACTGCTTCTAATAATCTGACATTCCTGTTGGATGTGATGGAGATAGAAACAGACCTTTTGCCAACCTCCAAAACACATGGGGTAATCTGTTAGCCCAGCACCTGAACAGTGTGTCCCAGAGACCTTGGCCTTTGCCAGGACAGATTTCTTGATCCATCTCCCTCCACTAAAAGCAGGCAGCCTGGTCTGGTCACGGTCAGGCAGGGTGGAAACACAACTTCTGCCTTGGAATGTCTGTGTCCACACTTCCCTGTGCCCTCCACATAGTTTTCCAGTGTAGTGCTCCTCACCTGAGAGGCAATTTCTGCACCCCTAAAATGAGGCCTTGGCTACTAGCCCAGCAGTCTCTGGCCACAAAATCTAGAAGTCAAATGAAATAATTTATTTGCCCTCTATGTTACAACACTGTTGGACTGACACTAATCGGGGGGAGATGAGGGCACCCTGTTATCCCCTCTGCTGCAATCCTGTAGTGGGACAGGGATGCCCAGTGGGATTGCTCCATGCTTCACTGCCTGTAGCATGGATGGAGCCTCCAGCTTTCCCAGGCACTTAATTGGAGCTGTGTTTGAAAGGAAAGGTGAAAATGCAGGGATTGTTTTAAAATCTCTAACTCAAATCTACGAAAGAAGGGAGTGGATTTGTCATTTCTCCTCCGTAGTACTGAGGTTATTGCATGTAGAGTCCCATCTGGATGTGGGGTCCTCCAGTGTGCAGGCACTATGGGAGAAGGAAGGGATGAAGTGAGAGCTGTAACTCCCCATCTTCCCTCTGCCTGTGTGTGCCAGCTGGTGATTAAATTGTCAGTTTAATGCATGCATCCATTTAATTCAAATGTGAAGAGAGAAGAAAGGTGAGGACAGATGCCTTCCCTGCAGTGGAATATCTGCCTTACAGAATTCCAGCTTTACTATTTCCCAGTTAAGGCCCACTAAAGTCTCCAGTGGATGGGAGCCACAGGCTTGCTGTTGTCTGATAAGGCTGGAAGGTCTTTGGGTTGGGATCTCTCTCCTAGGCACACACACGTCTGTGTGTGTATTTGGATGTGCATGGACACCGCTGGGCACCCCAGGGCTCTTTCCTCTGGAGCTCTGGGAACAGCACAAACCCACTGCAGTGTTAATAGAATGAATGTGGTTTCCTTGTCTCCAGGCAGCCATGCCTGGAGGTTTCCTTGTCCTCTAAGAAAAAATGGTTGTTGCAGTTTTCGGGCTGTGCTCTCAACCTCTTAAGTAAATTACCAAGGAAAATGGTTGCTGCTCTTTGTTTTTTCTCCTCGTGCTCTGCTAGTTCTGTTTAGGGTAGTTGTGCTGGATTTTCTTCCTTTTATCCTCTTGTTTTTCAGCATGTCTGCTTTTTTCCTTTCTCTTTGTATTGAGATTTGTCCTTTCTTTTACAGGAATTAAAATGCCACATCCCTGCTGATCTGAGACTGAAGCAAAACTGAGACTACAGAATAGCTTGTTTCTAATTGAGATTTGAAAAATATCCCTCAATAATGCTTTCAGCTATTTTGCGTGGGAATATTTTGATTACATTTCTTATGGCAAGCCCACATTCTAGCATGGCAGGATAAGAGGACAAATGAGAGAAGTATTTCCACCATGAGGTGTTTCTCCTAAAGAGCAGGTGGCCTGGGGTGGAAGCTGTGTTGCATGTGCACACACATGGCTGTGTGGTGTGTGAGGCACATGGTGATAAAAAATACTGGGTGATTAAACCAATACTGGGTTTGCTTCCCCACAGGGATTTTTTCCTTTGGGCTGTGTAAAGTTTAGTACTGCTGAGCTCCAGCCCTTTGGGTATTCCCTGAGCACCAGGCACAGCCACTGCCTTTATGCCGTGAGAGTGGCCTGGAAGATGGGCCCAAGACTTTCAAAGTCAGGCTGTGGTTCTGCAAAAGACAACTGAGAAAAGCCAGACTTGTACTATTAAGCTGAACTCCCAGCCTGGAACAAAAGCTCAGCTGGAAAACTGGTTAGAATCTATAAGTAAAAACAACCCACCAGCTGGAGAATGCGACTGCAGTGTGAGTGTCCAGCATGGGCAGGCAGGAGGGGAGGATTGCCAACAGGAATGTTCTGGGAGCATTCATGGAGTTAAACATGCTTTGTAATGTCAAGATACAGACGGGTGTGGAAAGCCTGAGCAGCTAACAGCGAGCTCAGTGCTCCTAAATCTGCAGCAGGGCTATAAACAAGCGCAGGCCGATGTCCGTGGGCAGCTTGAGTTGGGAGTGCCTGGCGTGTGCGCATGGCTGAGCTCGGCAGTTCAGTGCCATCGTACAGCTGCCTCTGGGAGCAAGGCGTCGGTCAGTGACAGACAGCTAATACCAAAGCAGCTCTGCCATTTGGGCAGGGTTCAGATGGATAGCAACCCATCAAAAGAGCTAAATTTGGGGACAGAAAAGAGCATCTGGATGCTTAACACCGTGAGGTGCTCTATAAAGGACAGACAGAAATGGAGACTGGTGAGGAGAAGTCTGCTTCAGTCTGGGTGCAAGACATGGCATCCCAGCACAGCGATGGATGCTAGGGCCAGGGAGCTGCCACGCTGCCCTGAGTCACCCAAGTCCCTTTCTGCTCTGTACAATGGGAGAACCCAAAAGCTTGTAGGCTTTGACAGCTCCCTTGGTTGCTTGTTACTCTTTCCTGAACATTCAAGTCCAGCGTCCCACACTGGACATGAGGGAGCTAATTTGTGTGTGAATGCAGAATAACTGGCAGAGCTGAGAGCAGAGCCTCAATGCCTGCAGTGAAGACCTGGAGTCTCCAGGGCAGCTGGCCCTGAATGACAGCCTTGTGTCCCATGTCCAAAACCAGCCCCTTTGGAGCCTACAGCTCAACTTGGCACAACTCAGCACTGCCTTCCTGCTTCTAAACCAAGCACTTGTGCATGCCTGGCCTCCTCTGCCCCCCTGTCCAGGCTCTGCTTCCTCCAGGAGGCTGGAGGCTGAGCACTGCTGGAATGGTCTCCTGTACTCTCTTTGTAAAAAATTGTACTTGCACATATGGACTGCATTCTCTTGTGGAAGGAAGTGTCCTTAATAATAACTGTCTCTTTTCCTACTTGTAACTGCTCCAGTGCTGTGTCCCTCTGGGGTGCACAGCCCTTAGTTCCTCCCTCGGTTGACTTGCTTCCTGTGCTGGGTTAGAAAGCAAAGGGATGGAGTTGTCTGGACAGTGTGAATGCCAGGGCTCAGGGAACAGTAGTGCCAACACCACCTCTGTGGGTGCAGGGCTCAAGCCCTCCAGCTGTCCCTGGAGCCAGGCCTGGCTCTCCTCCAGTCTCCCCAGCATCCTGTGGCAGGCAGGAGGCAGCACAGGCAAGTCAGTTAAACATTTGCTCAGCTGGGCAGCGGAGAGTGAGTGAATCCACGATTTTTGTCTCCTTTTTTTTTGCCTAAAAGATCGAATTTACATTGAATAAATTTGTGTTCCACACAGTAGAAACAAATGTAACTGCTTGAGTGCGTGCGAGGGGCATTGCCTGCTAACTAGGGCACTCAGAAGAGCGCTCACTCCTGTCTGGAGGCAGCCGATTACTCTCAAGATTTGTTCTTTTTAGAGCAAACGTTTGCAGGGAGCAGGGGAGGAGGCGGCCGCTGCAGGGAGAGGGATGGGGCAGCGGCTGCTGCTACTGCAGCCCTCGGCTGGCTGTGAGGAGGCAGAGCCAGGCCCAGACTGCCCAGGAGACCTTCCCTTGCTGCATCAGGGAGGGCTGGAAATCAGGAACCCGCAAATGTAGTGATTTGTAGAGCAAATGGCCGAAATCTGCTGGAGCTGCAGGAGTCTGGGAACTGCTAAACATCATCAGCTTCTCCTTGAAATGAGGCCTGTGGGGCTTTTCTATCCGATCTGAAGGCATCTGAGAGGAGCTGCAGGAGGATGCTGGAAGAAAAAGGGTGTTTCAGCCATGAGGAGGAAGGGGGCTAGGATACAAAGCCAGGGCCAGCCTCATCTCAAGGCTCTTCCCAGATTTTCAGCTCTGCCCTACTTTGTCACTCTGCAGCCTCTTCTCTCCCAGCAGCTCATCCCTTTGCAGCTTTTTCTCTCAAATCATCCTGCTGCCTTCAAGCATGAAAACTCTTCCTGAGGAGTGCAAAGCCACTGTGCCCTTGTCAGTCAGGTCTGCCTGGAGTGTTCAGACGGAGAAGGGATGGCTCTTACCTCTCCCCCAGCCCTGTGTGTGTGTGTGCTCAGTGTTTCCCTGCAGGCAGGCATCCCCCAGCACTGTCCCACTCCAAACGTGAGTTTTCCTTGTGCTGAGTCTGTCTCCCTGCCCACATAGCACCTGACATGCTGGAGCTGAATCACAGCAAATCCCCACCGGAGAGCTGGGCTCTAACAAGCTTTAGAAGCCTTTTGCTGGGCATGGCCAGACTGGGAGCTGTGTCTGTGAGGCCACATTGGTGCCCTGTGCTGCGTATGTGAGTGCACAGGGGTTGGTCACTGGGCCAGGGCCTTTCCAGGACTGCTTGAAGACTTCTGCCCCTTGAGTGGTGCCTGCCCCAAGCAGAGCCCTGGGCAGTGCTGGTTGTGCAGCCAGGAAGGAGGTGACTGGGCTGACTGGGCTTTTCATATGCTGAGCACAGCTACAGCTGGTCAGTCATCCCAGGCACTTTACCACCCCTGTCTGGCCTCAGCCAGGAGCTGGTGATGAGTTGCAGACACTCAGCATTTACCCTCACTCACCTTGCAGAGAAGTTCTTTGTGTGCCCCAAGGCTGTGGGTCTGCAAAGAGTTAAACCCACCCATACTTCCCAGTAAGCGCTAGGTACTGGGCAGCTACTCTGGGCTCTTTCCACACTGCCTGCCCTTCCCTGAGCTGACCTGACTCACCAGCCACACAGAGATGCCCCTTGTTTTGCTTGGATGATTTTCTTCCAGCCAAGCATACTGGATGGTCTGTTGGATGAGCTGGTTCATGGCCAGGAGAAACAGGGGAAGAGAGTGGGACCCTCCTCTGCTTCAAGCAGCCCTGTGTTCATGGCCAGCTGAGGAGTGACAAAGAGAATTTCACTGCGTATTAAGACATAGAGTCAGACAATGATGAACCAAGGGGATGCCATCTGCTCCAACAAACATATTTTTGCATCTCCAGTAAGGTGAAAGTGTACTGCGTATAATGTAGGGCCAGAGGGTCTCATCCATTCGATTGTCCTGGTCAGGGGTGCCCCGTAGCAGACCCCCAAAAAATGTCACACAGGCTTCTGAGCAGTTAGTGACTGCATCTGGTCCAGGCATGATGTCCAGAGACCTCCCCTTTTTGGTGACAGCGGTTGTGATAAGGACTGAGCTCTTCAGCTGCATCAATCTTATTCCAGTGCTGTGTCTGGCCATGGAGCGTGGAAAGCGATGTGACGTGTGCTGCAGGGCTTGTTTTATTTTCTGCTTCCTCGATGTTGCTTTCGCGCCTATTTTGCACAACCTCTGGCTGCTGAAAAGATGCCAGTTACCCCCCTGAATCTCCCTGTTGGGCCCTGGGGCACGGGCATTGCAGCTCTGGGAAGCAGGTTCTGAGAGTGGAAGTTACATCCCACTGAGTGCTCCCTGTATCCCAAAGGTGAAATGAGTGACAGCAGATGTTCCTGATACATGTTCTGTGCTCCGTATGCTGGTGGGTAGGGGCAGGTCCCAACCCCAGGCCATCTTGCAAAGGGAAAACCTTCCTGAGCTCGTACCTGCTTGGAATTAAGTGATGTGGGTCCCAGCCCCTCTTCCCCAGTCACTACACAGTGATTTATCATGTCTGTGATGTGCTGTCCCATGGATAACATCCATGTTCCGGTTCAGTGAGTTGTTTGTTGGATTGATTGATTGTATGACAGAGGCTGGGAGCTCCTTTGAACCTGAGGATGCTGCAGAGGCCTCTCTCTTGCTGACCACTGAGAGAGGGGAAGCTGTTCAGGTGCCAACGGTGGCAGTTTCGCAGCCCTGTCTGTGGTTTGAGAACTGGCACATCACTCAGAGCTGGTGGAGGTAAAATCACAAAATATTCTGAGTTGCAAGGGACCCACAAGGATCAAGTCCAGCTCTTAAGTGAATGACCCATACTGAGACTGAACCTACAACATCAGCATTATTAGCACCGTGCTTCAACCAACTGAGCTAATTCTGGCTGGAGGAACAACAGAGGGATGGGGGATAACCTCATTAAGCAGAGAGTGGGAATAACCCCATTAAATGGGGACTGCCTGGCCCCCAGACACAGCACCATGTTGTTGAGCCATGGCTTGTGTTCTGCCCCTGCTGCTGCCCCTTGGGCAAACTCAGACTTATTTCTACATATATAAAGGGGACCTGTAGGATAAAGCTCTCCCCTGTGCTCTACTGTGAGGATAAATTCACAAGTGACTGTGAAAATTTCTATCCCTGCTGGGAAGGGCCATGGAAATACCTGGAAAGGACAATAAATTTCCAAGCTGTGAGCATTGCTTAACCTAAGCTGCTTTCCATGGTCCCTGCACTGCAATACTGTGGTTTCAGAATTGCTCTACCATTTGTCCTTCAAAAGAGCACAGCAAGGAAAAGAGTTTCTTTCCCAATTCCAGCATTTATTTTGCTCGTGCCAGTCTGTTCCTCTCATTTTAGATACCATTTCTGTGCTCCATCTATCAGACCTCTGGGTGCCCTGGAATCAATCAGGAATTCCAGCCTTGTGCCTGCTAATTGCACGGCCGTTTGGTGGCTGGGAGCTCTTCCAGCTGATGGATGATGCGTGTGGAGGTTGTACTCCATCTGAGTGACACCCCACAAACGGCTCAGCGCTGTGTGCTCACCAGTCTGGGGGCGAGGGTCAGCACTGCAAAACAAGCCATGCTGTGTGTGCACGGGGTGTGACCTCACTGCTGCTGGGGGGGCACTCAGGCTGTCACCGGGGGACCTCTGGCTGTTGAAGGGGTGCTGGCTTGGCTGCAGCGCTGCACAGGCTTGTGTGTGATGCTGATATCCAAGGACAGACCCTGCAGGCACTCAGTGGGCTCGGCAAGGTATAAGGAGTCAGTGTTCCTCTCTGAAATGAAGGCTGTGAGGAGCAGGAATGATCTGACAAATCTAGCTTAACCCATCCACAAGAAGCTGACCATGATGGCAGCAAAGCAACGTGCAGCTGGGCCCATCTCCAGCCTCATAGAAGCCAAGGTCAGTGGCTGGACTCAAAATAGCTCCAAGGTCTGCATGGCCTCCACGACTGCCCACAGCTGCCCTGAGTGGTGTCCTGATAGCCCAGCACGCCTGGCTGGTGGTGCCTGTCCCTTGGAGAAACCTTCCTGCATCTGTAAACAAATTTGGGCCTGAAGGTAGAGCATGCCAAAGTGACAGGTTTACCTTTCTGAGGAGCTTTCATTTTGCAGGTTTGACTTGACATGTCAGGCAGCTCCTCGGATTGTAACCCGAAAGAGTATTATAGGAGATGCTGTACTCCGGGTGACATTTTTAATCTTTCATCTCTTCCAGCTAATGCATTTTGCTGATGAGTTTGCCAGGCAGAGCGGCCTCGCTGGCAGTGCCAGGTCTGAGTTCCTCCCGTCTGCCTCTCATTCTGCACGCGCTGCCATGCGGCTTAACAATTGTGTTTTTCATGAATAATTTGTTCTCTCCACATCAGGCAGTCTGTGTCACTCTGCAGCCGCCGGCTTTGCAGAGGGGAACAGCCGACTGAAGGGAACAGCCGGTCCTGGGCAAGCCCGCCCTGTGCCTTCCTGCGCTCCAAACAGGGCCCGAAGTGATTTCTCCTTCAAAGCAGCGTCCTTTGCTGCCTGCATGCACACTGGGTACATCTCCCTTTCGGTTCTGCTGTCTCCAGGAGCACCGTTTCGGTGTTAACTGGTGAGGAGGATGTTGTGCCCTGCCCCAGGAGAGGTGCCTGGCACCTCTGCTTGCTCCTCGCTTGTGGGGGTGTACTGGAGGGCAGTGAGGACTCAAACAGCCCTCGTCCCTGTTGTGCTTACCTGGGAGTTTGCTCTCTACTTATCCCCCAGGGCTGACATAAATTCACTTTTAAGAACAGCACCCACCCTGACACTCCTGAGGTGGGCATTTTGCAGTGGGTGCTCAGCTGGGGCTCTCCCCGATGCAGCTTTCCTTGGTGAGATTTCTTGCTACAAGTGAACCCCATTGCTGTGGTCCCATCAGCTGCTGCCTGCATGGCTTCCTGGGATGAGCTGTGTCCTGAGGCAGCTGAAGGAGCTGGTTCAGCCCTCATACTTCAGCAGAGCAGATAGGAGCTTTGATGAACTGTATTATTTGCCCTGAAAAATTCTTGTTAGCACCTGCTATTGACAGAACCACCCAGGATGTGGATGTCGTGTTTGCTCCTCTCGAGCCTCAGAACAGCATCTTGGTCACAGCAGAAGCCAGTTCAGATCCCCACGTTTTCTCAGGAAAGCCTCTCTGCCAGGGTAACAGAGGAAGGCAGCAGGTCAGGCAGAGGTTGGCAGGGCTGTGGGGGGCTGCCCAGAGCCCTGGCCCTTGTGTACAGGTAATGGGCACAGTGGTATTTTCAAGAGACCTGCTGCTTGCCAAGTGCTTCCTCAGGAAACTGGTGCAGGATTATTTCTTCCATTCCATTTTCTGACCTTTCTCCCATCTTGTTCCAATGTTTCATCACAGCTGGCTTTTACAGACATTATTCCTTCCAGAAATAATGAAATTAGGCTATTAAAGCTACCCTCTTTTAAAATTCCTCTGGAGTGCCAGTGCCTGCAGGCAGGTTCCCTTCATGGGAGTCCTGTCCCTGTCCCAGCACTACCTGCTCTGTTTCAGTACCTGACCCAAAATCCATGAAAGTCAAGGTGAAGATTTCCTGTGTGCCTTCTGAGTTTCAGTCAGGCCCTAGGTATAATCATGTGTTCATAGGTGGGGAAACTGAGATCTAGAGTGGCTGAGCCAGGATATGGATGCGGGAACTCAGTGCCCAAGCTCTGCTCATCCCAGGAGCTGGACAGCCCAACTATTAGATGGAAAGAGCCATACTTTTGCAATCAGGAGGGTTGGGATTCCCTTCTGCCATATCAGAGCTTTTTAGTGGCTTTGACCCAGTACTTTGGCCAGAAAGCCTTGCCCCCATATTTTCAGTGACCCTTAGGTGCTGTGGTTGCACAGCAGGATCGAAGGCTCACAGACAGACCGGCTCTGTCGGGTGCCTCTTGGATAACAGCCCATGGGCTGTCATTTCTGTTGGCTTGTGATACTTGGTGCATGTTTTCAAATACCAACTGGAGTTGTTTGCAAATGCCTAGTAAATCCCAAAATAGCCCCAATTTGCTGAATTTTGTGAATAGCATTCAGCCCACTCCAGTTACAATAGCAGCCTGCCTCCGTGCCTCGCCGGAGCTCTGCGGAGGTACAATAGTGAGAGGGGCGAGGAGTGAGGCTGGGTGAGCAAATGTTATTATTCCAGCTTGCTGCACAAACAAAGGATGCTATTTGTTTTCCTGGCTTCTAGAGCGTTTTATTTGCATCGGCTCCGATTCTTTTGCCGCATTCCTCAGTTTTCTTTTGTGGCTTCCCACTCTTTAGGGACTCGTCCTGGTGAAGCGTGGTCCCTTTGGGATGGTGCTCCAGAGCTGGAGGACTGATGCTGGGATGTGGATCACCTCTGATTGTCCCTCCTTTGCGTGTGGGTGGGCTGTGGAGGATGTCTGTCTGCGAGCATCCTTTCTGCTAACCCACAGTGGCATGTCCTCAGTTCCCTGGGCTCTGTGGGAAGTCTGGCAGTTAAGGGGCTGCCTTCCCCTCTTGCCCAAAGCTCCTCTTGCTCCTCTGTTTACATGATGAAAAGTTTATCTGCTGTGCTTTCTTCCTGGAGTCCAGCCAATGCGACGCTGATGAGGAGTGACAGGAAGGTCACAGCACAGGGGAGGAGAGGGTGGGGAATGTGCCCTGAGCTCGGCTCTGCCTCTCCAGCCCCTCTCAAGCACAGCCTTGATGGGGCAGTGGGGACATCCTTAGCTGAGCTTGGGGTGGCCTTTCTTGTCCCCAGGATGTGTGCTTAATGTGAGATGCCCTTTATGGCTCTGTAAGGTCCTTTATTTATTCATTGTTTGTGGTTTATTTCTCATTCTGCTTCTGGGTCTACGGGGGTGTGTGATGAGCCTGAGCGAGCTGCTGGGGACAGGGGGGTGCCAATGACTGCAGCTCCTCTCCCCTGATGGGGGATTTCCCTGTCCCACGACCAGAGCCAAAAGTCCTGTGCTTTCCTTTTTATAGTGACTGTTGGGAACGTGGTGAGCTGCAGAGGGAGGTGGGAAGGCCTGTTCTCCTCATGTGTGCTCTGGCAGACCCAGCATTGCTTGGTGGGGAAGGGAGGCAGGGCTGTGAATGTGCTGCCTGAGCCATCGGGCTCTGCAGAGCCCAGAGACTGCCAAGCCACAAACCCCAGCCTGAGCCTGGAGATAGGTACAAGTGTGATGGGACGGGTCTTGCTCTGAGCGTCAGGCAGAGGTGGGACCCATCACAAAGCCCCAGGATGCTCAAGCTTTATTTATTTCTTTTGGGAAGGGAGCGCTGGGTGCTCCCTCTCTCCAGCACTATCTGGAGTCTGAAACAGAGAGTGAGATTAGAAAGGGTAAAATTCTTTAGCATCTTAAAAATAAGAAGAAAAGCGTTGCTGTCTCTTCAGATTTGCTGTAGGCTGATGGACTATTGGTCCGCACCAAGCAGTCGCTGCCTGGCGGAGACCTCTCCGAGGCTGGCTGGGGTAATGGCAGGCACGGTGCTCAGCATTCATATCCGAGCTTGGCATCTATATCTAATCTGAAAATAAGTCACTATGTATTTCATTAAACCAGCTGCTGCTGCTTTTATTTGCTTAGTTTGAATGATGCTCTGTTCTGTTGAAAACCAATTTGTTTTAGAAAAATGGTTTGTGTTTGCAGCCCATGCACTGCGTGGCCCATCCTGCCCCAGCCCTCCCATGGGAGACTCTCAGCAGCGGGGCTGAGCCAGCAACCACCCTCCCTGCAGGGAGCCCCGTGGGTGACATGCTGTCCTGGGACACATATCTGCATGTCCTGGCTGTGCTACAGCACAGAGACCTTGAACAGATCACTTGCAAATAGTTCAGTCCCTCTGCTCCCTGTCTGTAAAGGAGAGATGGAGCAGCAAGTTTGGAGGTCCCTGGGTTGCCATAAGTACCTGTAGGTAGGTGGGCTGACAAGATTTACCTGTAATTTGGCCAAGATGAGGTGAGTGGGCTGGCTTCACCACTTCTCCTGCTGGAAAGCTGCCTGAAGTAATTGCCTGTCCTGCCGTGCTCAGCTTCGCCACGTCTCTGTGACTGTGACACAGTCTGAAAACAACAGCAAATGAAACCTGTTAACTTTGCCCATATAACCCTGCCCCTCCTCGCTGAATCTGGAACTCGCAAGAATTGTATTTGAGAGCGTCATGCCACAGCTGTGAGGGGCAGCAATGTACTCCCCCTGTCAAGTGGAAGGGGAGATTCTCAGGTTGTTGCTTTGCAGAGGAAGCCCTGAGCCCCTGTCCCGCAGTGGGAGCAGGGATGGGCCAGGAGGGAAGCTCCAGGCGAGCCTCTGCTGCTGGTTACACGTGTATCTCCTAACATACGGCCAGTAGGAAACTTATTTCCAGCACGCTGTGTGCCGTGACAGATTGCTGAACCCCAGCCAGTGCTTTGCAAGAGGAGCTGTTGTAGAAGAGGAAATAACGGGAATCTCGAGCTTTTGATAGCACTACCCATTCTCTCTCAGCTGCCTGAGGGGAGCCTGATGTCCCCAGCAGTGCACACGGTGGGAGCCATGGCAGGGTGGGTGTCCAGAGGGGGACCTGGCTCCAGGGGGAGGTGGGAGCCGGCATTTCTGCTGGATGGCGAGGCATGAGGTTGAAGAAAATTGGCCACCCACTCTTCCCAAACCTGTGTGTGCAAGGATGCTGCCTGTTGGAGGGGAGCTCCCATCCTCATCCTCACAGATGGAACCCCCTGACTGCTTGCTGTCTGTAAGGGAAGGAGGTATTGGGGAATTTTAAGAACCTGGTGGCGATTTTGATGCCTTGGCTGTTTGGCAATTCAACTGGAAATGCTGTAGGAGTGCCTGGTCCTTGCACTGAAGTGGAGCTCTGCTGGGCACTTGAATCCAGGTCCTGACCTGCTCAGTTGCCTAAAGGTCTCTAGAACAATCTCAACCCAAATGAGAAACAGAGACTAAAAATATTTCTCTTTTTTTACTTAAAGGCTTTAGGACTCTCCCAACTGGCTGTGAACTACATCACCAGGAGAGGATGAGAAATCCTCCCAAAATGAGTCTGTCTCTCCTCACTGTCTTTTCACTCTGGTTATTAATTTCTTGGATATGCATTTTTAAAAAAAAACTAGTCCCTCTTTTAGCCTTTCTCTGCCAAGGTAGGGCTGGGCTGGAAATTGGCAGCACAAGGACAGGACTGCGCTAGGAAAACATGAGCAGTGGTGATAGGAACAGGTTAGTGAGCTGAGGCTGGGACCTGCTGCTGGATGAGCTGATCAGAACAGAAACAAATGTACAGGAAGCAGCAGTGTGGGAATTTAATTTCTTTAATTATAATTTAATATTGTTTTTTATGTTAACTTAATTTGCTGTAAGACCAAGGCTGGGCAGCATGAAGGAAAGGAAGCAGACCCCAGACTGATGACAGGAAATGGTTCTGATGGTGGTTTTTACCTGCCTGGCGCTGTGCTGGCTGCAGAGGTGCTGTGTCTCAGCCCAAAGGCATCATCACGTTTACAGGGACGATGAGCAGCTGTGGATCACAAGTGACCACGGATACAGGATGAGCTGTTACTGGAGGCCATGAGTCTCCTGGGGCAGATTTAGAGTTCAGGGCTACAGGAGATATCTGACCAGACCTTCCCTGTGCTAGATGCAGCCTCCTGGACTGGGCTGCTAATCTTCCCTGCAGATAGAAACATTCTCTGCAGTTTTGGGAAAGGAGAACCTGATCTGATGTCTGTGTGCTGTTTCTGCCTCCCCTTGCACCCAAAGATACCACACAGCTGGTGCGAGGGAAAAGGAAAAACTGGTTCAGAGCATGTGGTCAGAAATGTCCTGGCCCAGCTCAGTGTCTCTTTCTTCCTTCCTCACCTTTTTTGTGCACCTCAAGGTCATTGGGCTGTTGCTTTCCACAAATTGCATTTTCTGTTCCCCTCTTGCTCTCGTGCTCAGGCAAGTCCAGCTGCTGTGATTAAAGCACCCAGGCTCTCGCTGCAGTGGCCCAATGCCTCCAAGTGCTGGTTTCCTTCACACTCAGCCTTGTTGCCCAGCGAGGAGCTGATTTACCCTGCAGGTCCAGCTGGGCACCTGTTAAACACCACCTGGTCCCAAACGCACTGGCTAAAGAGCCCTTTCCAAAGGGCATCTCTCCCCTTCCCCATGGCTGGTTTTACCCTGCACTTAACCTTTAGAACACAAGAACACAGCACATGGTGTGCCCTCAGTTAAAGCAAATTTGCCTGTTGGTGTTTCAGAGATGGCAATGATGGCAACCCGGCGTGTTTAAATTGGGAGTGACGGCGCAGGAATGTGCTGTCATGCTGGTTACCGAGGGCTCCTTCAGCATGATGCTGAGATCCAGGGATGCCTGTTAAAGAGCATCCCTTTTTTCATCCTGACTTTGCGTGGCGAGGGTAGAGCAGGCTTTGCTTGGCAGAAAGACACAGAGGAGGAAACTGTGGGGGCTGTATTTACTGCTGTTAACTGTCAGTATGGGATAAAAGACCAGCTGGATTCATAAACTGTGTGTAACCCACCTTGGGGAGAGAGAAATCTTGGCTGCAGCGCAGGAGGGAGTTTTCATCAGGAGTTCGTGGGCATGGCCAGAGCTTGTGAGACCAGAGCTCTGTTGCTGATGATGCTGTGTGAAGGGCTGATGAGATGTGGTCAGTGCAGCTCTCCTCCACGCTTTCTGGGGGTCCCCAGGGAGCTGCACCCCATCACACCAGCCCTGGAACACCACAATGGGGCTGGGGGACACCTGCCCCCTGAGCCCTGCTGGCCTCTTCCCTCTGCATCCCCCTGAAAGGAAGAACCAGTGGTTTATAAAAGTGAAATATAAACTGTCATTAATTGTTCTGGTCTCCATGACTCAAGTAAAAATGACGCCGTGACATCTGTCTGAGCTAGCAGCTGGCTGTCATGAGGGGAAAGAGCACAGCAGTGTTTTGGGAGGGAACTGATGCCAGATTCAACTCATCCCTGTTGCTTGGGATGCCTAGCAGCTCCCTGAATGGTGCCTGAACACAGCACAGGAGGAGGGTACCAACAGCCCCGGGCTCTCCTCCTGCAACCCACAGTGAGACAACTGCTCCAGAAGCTCCTGCGCGCTCCTCTCTGCAGCAATGGTAAAACACATTAGCAGGAACAATAATAACAAATGCCATCTGAGCCACCCTGCAATATAGGGAATAAATCCCAGTGCCCTTGCTGGGCTGAAACTGCTGGTGCTGAGGTTGGGAGCAATCCCTTAAAATGCAAACTGTCATTGGTGATGTGGAAACGGGGTGGTTGTAGCCTCTTATCCTCACTGTCTCCACTTGCAGTGAAGAGGGCTGAGTGTTCCCTGCCCACAGCGGGGGTGACGGAGCTGACTCGTGCAGTTTTGGGGAGCAGCACACAGCTTCCCGGAGAAGCAGCGTGGCATCCCAGCAGTACAGATCGACTGTACCCATCAACAGATTTCCTCCCAGTAGCCTGCAGCCCCTTTGCTCCTCAGCACTTTCCTTGGATTTTTTAGAAAGATTTCTTGGTCCTCACCTCAGCCCTCATTATTAAATGGGTGTTTTTCTGCCTGCTGCGTTATTTTTGTGCCTGTGCCTCCGAGTGCTCTCTGAGGAGTCAGGGCTGCTTTTGGGGGGAAGAATCAGCGTGAAGGGTGGCAATGCTTCTTTGTTACCTTTTTTCCCTCTGTAGTAGTGAGGCTGTGCCGAGGATGGTGCTGGCGAGTGGGCGCTTGCTGCACGCTCACACAGCTGAGCTGCTGCCTCAGCTGCTTAATGGCAGCTGCTCCTCAGGTCAGAGTTGCTCTTCATGCAAGAACAAGCCCAGCTTCCCTGCTAGAGAAGGTGTTCAGTTGCAACTGGTTTTTGCCCAAAGCCTTATTTGTGCTACCTGTGCCTGGAGACACTGAGGGAGGGGCTTGCTCGTTTGCCTGTCTGTCGGAACACCATCGGAGAGGACTTTACAGAGGTAGTTCCCTGAGGATTTTGCTAAGTGCTGTTCTTCTTAATAATTTTCCAAATGGCATTTGTACTCCAAGTAGGCTTTTACTGTGAATGTTAATAGCACAAAGAGTGTACTGTGGCTCTTTCTTGAGTTAACTACTCAAGCTGTTCAAGTTTGAAACTCCATTTCCCTCTTTCATGCTGAAGTTGATCATATTTCATAAGATCTGCATTTGAAAGGGAAATGGTGTTGGGGAGGACCATGCTGGTCTGTGCTGAGCCTCCCTGCAGGCTGTTTCCCTCCATGTCACCCCAACCTGCCATGCTGAGAGCATCAGTGCGGCAAGAAAGGTGAGTTGTATTATGAGGGGGCTTGTTTGGCGTGGGCTGGTTTTGGCTGAGAGTTGTACTGAGTCTTACCAACTTTTCAGCCAGGCACAAAGCGTGGAGTGTCACTGACATTGTCCTTGCTGACCTGAGCTGCTCCCATCGCATCCATGTACATGTGAAAGGCTCTGCAGCTGGCAGCTCTTCCCCCGGATCCTGTCTGCTGCATGTTACAAGCCTCATCTCTGATTAGTATTGTACTATCTTATTTTTGTTAAAAGTAACAAAAATTGAAGCCCAGTCCCTGTTCTGCGATGTGAGTAGCATTTAAAGTTGATGATGATTGCAGTTCTTTTAGCCTCTTTTGTTGCACGGGGTGGTTTAGTATGTTTACCCACAGTATTTTTGGCATGTGGATTTCACAATTTGTTTAGCAATGTCAATACCATCTGGAGCATCATCTATTTAAAGTACATTAGAGAGATGAGGAACAACCTATCATATTTTTCCATAGGGTGCATCAAGATTGGAAATGAGAGTCATTCAGAAAGGTTTAATGGGAAAGAGATGTTCATTGCACTGCACGCTTGCCTCTTATCGCGAGTGGTTACGGCTCTGGTGCTGTTCCTCTGCTGCTTTTCCTGATTGTATTGTGCCACTGTATAATATCTGCCTTGAAAAGCAAACAGAGCTGCCTTAAAGGGAGGATGAAGGGCTGCTACCTTTGACTTATTCTCCTGAATTGAGTGGGACAGCTTGCAAGAGGTGATCAGTGGAAGAGGAAATGAGATGTGGCCTATGATAGAGGCTGCGGGGGCGTCTGCTGTTCCTCTGCTCATGGAGGTCAATGGATGCAGTGTGGGGATTTGATCCCAGTTGCTGTGTTTTTGGAATGCTCTGAACCAGACCTGCTACTGAATAGCCTTGTTGGTGGCTGTGGAGCTGACAGTGGGAGGGGTAGGCTCCCATGTCATTTATCCATGTGATGTCTTAAGTTATAACTTTTATATTTTCCAGATCAGTACTGCTTTACTGTATAACTCTAAAACTCCATAGTCTGTCAGCTACTGTCCTACTGTTTTAGTCAGATGAAACAGCTTCTCTCTAGCCCCTAACTTCAAGGGCAGCCTGTTTTTCCAAGCCCAAACATGTAAACAACCGAGAACAGCAGCAAAGAGAAGGAGGACCAAACTGGAGAATGGGACTGCACTACCTGAAGCTATAATTGGACAATTGGCTTCTGATATGCAGATGGACCAAACTTATATCTGTCTGAAAAACACATATCGGTCGTCCATCTTGGGTGTAGCCTCAGCCAGCCTCTTGTGCTGCCCAGGGTGTACTCTGTGCAGGCCTTTCAGTAAATACCTACTTTATTCTTTTAACTCTGTCTAGTTTCTGTTCTTGGTAGCCTCTCAAGGCATCATATGGGCTGGCACAGCATGCACACTGAGCCCTGGCTCATGGCAGCTCCTGCTGCTGAAAGGAGAAGCTCTGCTCTTACTCTGTTGTAGATCCCCTTTGCTTTGAGTAGCACCAGGATTCAGTCCTTGTTCAGAGGCACCTACAGAGCTCGAGGGATTGTGTGAGTGTTGGGGTGGTGCAGCCCATCTTCACCAGCAGCGTTGGGGCTGCAGGGAGGGTGTCAGAGCTGTTGGCTACAGAGGTCTTTGGAAATGTTTTCTCTGTCCTGTACAGGTGTGCTGCCTCTGGTTGTGTCCTTGGGTACACGCACGTGTGGCTCTGCAAGTCAGCAAGTCTGGCTTTACACTCCGAGTGCCAGGGTTGCATTTGGCAGGGATTAACATCACCCTGCTTTCAGTTAGATCATGGTTTCTGATCTTTATAATAGCACCAGCGGGACAGACAGTCCTGGCTGAGCCCCAGCCTGCTCAGGGAGGGCAGCTCCAGGGGAAGGGAGTGTGATGCTCGGCTTGGCTCTGGTGGCTGTTTGGCATCACTGAGAGTCAGTGATGACTTTTTTCCCACCCTGTGAACCCTCGGAGGAGTGCTGGGGGAGCTTAATGCACACTCACTATTACTGACAATGAATCATTCGTGAGTGTGAGCCCTCCTCGCTGTGTGCTCCCAACTCCCATTAACCGGCGGGTTTCAGGGGATGATGGGGCTCCAAACGCAGCTCGTATCCTGGAGAGAGGAGCAAAGCCTCCAGATGAGCTGGGAACAGAGATGCGTGATCACTTGTAGGCTCTCTCTCTTCAAAGCTGGAGATGATTATTTGACACCTCTGCAGCATTAAAACTGGGCAAATCCTGGCTGGAGGGTCCCTGTGGCTCGCTGGCCCCCTGGGCAGCTGGTCCCAGCTCAGCGAGATGTGGTCCCTCTGCAGTCTCCATCACCTCTCTGCTGCTTGCACTTCATAAACTGCTACACTGCTAAAGGGCATTCTCCTGCTCTGCATCAAATGAGAGTAATTGAATTTTCCTTTCCCTTCGGTATTTAACATTATTTTCAGGTCGTGTTGGCATTAACGAGAGCCCAGCCGTGGTTTGCATAAGGATATTTATAGGCCCCTATGCAGATGAGAAGTGTTGTCTCCCCACATCATGTGCCCGGCTTGGACGAATAAATTTCACATTGTTACTTTGAACTGGGTCACCAGAAACTTCAAAAATATATTCCTCTGATCGTTTTGATACAGGTTACTTAACAAGGGAGATAAACTAGTACTTCCACACAATTGTAGGGAGAAATGGATTTGCAGAGCCCAAGGCGGTGTCGGGGCGGTGGAAGCTGTTCTGATACACGCTCTTCAAAGCCTCCTACGTTTTGCCAGCCTTAGCATTTTTAATCATTTTGCTGGCTGGCATTCATCTGGTGAGAGTATCAAAGCACTCCTGCAAATGGGCGAGTGTTTCACCACGACCATTAGCACAATCCTGCACTTGTCAGCCTCTTCCCCTTCAGGAGGCTGCAAGAAAAAATCCTTGGTGTTTTAAGCTATGTGAGGTTTTGCTCCGAATATAGAGCACAAACTGCAATTAGTTCTTGCTGCTGGATTTGGGAATGTCAGGTTTGTTTATTAGAGGAATTTGAGCTGAAGCTCTTGGATCCAGCCCCCTCTGCCCAAGTTGCTTGCAAGGTGGGAGAAGGTACTGATGGCCCATGGGAAACCTCCCAGCTCTTTCTCTGGCCAAGGGAATGTTGGCATCCCTGGTACAGGGAGAAGTACGCATTGGCTCTTGCATGTGCCCACAGAAACACTCTCCTGCATCACAGGATGCAGATAAATACCCGTCCATAGGCAGCCAATTGAAATTGAGATCCAGGTAATAATTAAAATAATTGTGTTGACCTCAAACAGAAGGGTGACCCCACAGAAATCTTGGCATGCCAGCTGCACATTCATCACCTCGCAGCCAGAGGTGCTCCACATTTATTTTAGCACTGGCAGAGTGTGGCAGATCCGTGTGACTGGAGCTGGAATGCTCACTGGAGCAGGGGCACCAGGAGCCAGCACTGCTGCACCTGCAGCAGGGAGCGCCCCTCTGTCCTCTGGAGCTGGAGGAGGATGGATTTCTGTCCTCCAGCCTCAGCTGCTCCTCTCCCATGGCTTCAAAAGTGATCTGAACCAAACTGATAGAACTTCTCCAAAAACACTTGTTACACCATTGCTGTACCTTGGTTTTGTTCTGGTATTTAATGGCTTACTGAGGTGTTCAGATGAGACTATCCAAATTTCAGCCTTTTTACACAGCTTAAAATGGGAAAAAATTATGACATTTCTATATGTGTCCATAAAGCTGTGGGGATCAAATTAAGAGATTATCCTGCCAGGATTTGGTCTTCAGTGATGAGCAGGGCTGGTGAAGCCGCATTTGTTTTTACGAAGCTGTTCCAGTCCATGAATTAGATTTGGACACAGCAGAATTATCTAGTCTTAGCACCTTTTACCTGGAATAGGGCAATAAATCATGGCTAACTTTAGATATTAATCATTTCTACACATCTCTGTGTGAAGATGATACAGATTTCCCCATTGGCTTTCTTGTAAGTTGTACCAACTGTGTGAAGAGAATATTTTCCTATCAAGGAAGCTAAATAGTTCATCTGTGCTCCTGGCTGTCCTAATATGTTTGAGAAGTCTTTAGAAAGCCCAAGAGAAGTAATTCCAGGTTACTTAAAGCAATTTGTCTTGTAGAAGGGGAACATGCCTGCATTTAACTGTGGCTCTGTATTTTGGGTCTCTGATTTCCTGGGATGTAACTGTAAGATCTTGTACTCACCCTGCCTGCTCGGAGTTGCCTGCCTGCTGCAGTGGCTTCCTTGCTGCCAGCCGTGCTGGAGGATGAGCTGAGGCAGAGATGGTGCCTGCATGTGAAATCTGTCTGTCCTGCCCTGGGAAAAGAAGGTGAGTTGGATCTCACAGGCTGAGTGCCAGTCTGTTTCTGCTGCTGGGATGCACTGAGTGCTGGACCAGTCCAGGTGGGAAAGCTCAAGCCCGCTGTGCTGTGCTGGCACGGAGGTGTCTGCACCACCATCGTTCCCCTGGGAACGCATTATCTCTATAGGGTCAGCTCTGACACAGCCATCTCCTCCCAGGCAGCAGGGCCACTGTCCCTTGTCTTTCCTTTCCCCACAGACATGGGCAAGGCAGTAGCCATCGCCATGCCCCAGCTCCAGCCTGCTGGGCCATGGCACAGAGCTATTTGCTCCTGTGGGGAGCTGCTGAATTCATCAGGAGGAGCTCATTCCCCCACAGTGAGCCGCGTGTGGGGCTGTCCCTGCGGGTCCTGGTTTGCTCCTGTGCTGAGGGGTCTGAGTGCAGGGGCCCAGTGGCAGAGGCAGCCCTGACCTCTGCGTTCACTGAGGAGGGGGCTCATCTGTCTGAATTGTGCTGCACAAGTGCGTGCAGATGTTTTTGTTTAGAACATGTTGCAATGGGTGTTTCTGTGGTGTCAGTCAAACACTGACATTTTCCCAGGGTGAAGCTTGCTGAGACAGCAGTGGTGAGCAGCAGACATGCGCAGGAGGGCTCTTTCTGCCTCGTTTTAAGCAGCTACTAAGAATTAGTCTCTTATATCCAGGGCAGTACAGTGTGGGCAGCAAAAGTAAAATTTCAAGCTGCAGGCACATAATTAGGTTTCATGCCTGGGGACCAATGACAGAGAGAATGTAATCAGCTGGTTTGAGTCCTGAGTCTGCATCTCAGTCCAAGGTTGAGGTTCAGCATCTTGGTCCAGACTCCTCTGTCCTTGTGGTGCCTGTGTCTCGAATTGTGAGGCTCTGTGGAGCCATACCTGGCTTCTCATCTGTGAGGATGTGCTCTTGCAGGCTTGCCCAGATCACAGCTCAGCATCTGTGGCAGGCAGGGGACTTGCAGTTTGAGGACAGGCAGAGACTGGCAGCGGGTCTGAGATATTCCTGTGGGGAAAATCCCTCTCTAAAATAAAAGTAGGAATGCTCTTGGAAAGTTAGTATTTGCTGTCTTAGGAAAAAAAATGAAAAAAATCAAGAGGGCTTGCTTCTTCTCCCCAGCAGGCTTTAATGAAGGTTCCTATAGAGTGTGGCTTAATCACTGTGAAATTATCGCTTCATCTGTGTGATCCATCTCTGCGTCTGTATCCGATCCCTCTGAGCGCCTCGGCTGTCATGTCAGCTCCACCACGCTGCCAGGACTGACTTGTCCAGCCCCCTCCCCGCTCCCCCTCACACTTAAGATAACATGGAGAGAATTTTTCAGCAGACAGAAGACAGTAATCCATAAAGATGGATTTGCATTAGTGTTAACAAAGGCCAAGATAATGACAGATGAAGGCCTTGGCTCCGTGAGGACTCTGCGCTGGCAGTGGAGGACGTCCCCGTGGGAGTGCTCTGGCCCAACGCAGAAGGTGGAGTTGACTGGCAGAGGTGAGGAGGGGCTGCCCTTGCCCTCCTGCTGCTTTACTACCAGCAAATAGGGCTTTGGTCCCAGGCTCTTGGATGTTCCCATGGTGTTTGACGTGAGAAACAGAGTGCAAACCTTACGGGGTAGCAGGGTGGGCTGGAAATGGGACAGAGTTTCTGCCCGGTATCTGAACTGCTTTGCTGTAGTCACTGTAGTGTTATTTTTTAAATTCTTGTTGGCTGTGTGCAGCTATCCATCTCCTATTCAGAATAATCCTATTTGTGTTGCAATAACAATAGAATTATTGCAGCAAGCATCAAAGCCCGTGTAGGTCAAAAGCATTTTGTTTCAAAATCTCAGCGTGGTGATGATGATGATGATGACCTTTTGCTGCCTGCATTTCCATGTACCTGTGTCTCATTCTTATTAAATATCCCTGGGTTGAAATCTCTTGCTAATCTAATCTCACCATGTGGCTGCTATATAATTATCTCATTTTGTAAAATATTGCATCTGTCATTCTCCCCCCGTCACTTTTGGAGCAGAGGGAGGGTGAGGGAGAGCAGGGAGCAAAGAAGCTGCTGGAGGAGGCAGCAGTAATCCCACTTAAGTGACAATTTGTACATTATCAGTTTGTAATCTCTGCTGTGTGTGCCACCTCCTAAGGATCGTGTTCCCGCCAATGTGGGAGTCCAGGAAGGGTGTCTCAAGAAGGAAATGTGCACTAGCATGTCTTGCTTTTTTGGAGGATTGTAATAAATATCACCTTGCTCTTTTTGTCCCTGTGGTTGCTGCCTCAGTAAGCTCTCATACCATTTTCTCACACAGCTCCCCAGTGAGGATGGTGAGCAGAGTTGTTTCACTCTGACCTTCCTCTCTGGGGTGGGGCCAGGCAGGGACAGCAGCCTTCACCCGAAACCCCAGAGAGAGACTGTCCCTCCCCAAAACACCTTTCAGACTTCTGCTCCACTGGAGCCTCTCGTGCTGGAGCCAAGGAGCTCCTGTGCTGCTCAGCTGGAATAAAGGTGACTGCTGACCCAGCACTGGAGAAGGGCAGCAGCTGCCCAAGATCCAAAGCTCCTCACTGGGAGGTTGTCTCTGCAAGGTGGCCCAGGGCCCTTCCCTGCAGATCCACCCTAATCAACAGCTTAAAATAACACAGTGAACACACAGCCATTGCCTAATAACACGAAGCTGTGGGGAACAAAGAGCCACAGGGCTCTGTTTTTGTAAACCATCCCCAGGGAAGGACCAGAGCACATCTGCTGTGGCAGGTTCTTTCTAGAAATAGCAAGTTTAATTAATCATCCTGTTTTCTTTTCTTAAACTATTTAAATTCTTTTTCCCCCCAAGGGATAATGCATTGCTGCCTTTTAAATAAGTGCTGCAGTTGTAAACTGCTGCCATACTTCTGTCTGGGAGCACATCTGTCTTCTGGCTTGGAGCACATCTGTCTGTGCCTCCTACCCCGTTGCTTCCAAGTTTTGGCACAGTGGGAAAATCTGTATTTCAGAAAGGAATCACGTGGATACTTCCAGGCTGCAGAGGGTGTCAGATGCAGAGCCCTTTATCTTCTAAACCCCCTTATCTTTTAATTCTGAGACGTTTTTGTCTGACAGTTCATAAATTAAAAATGTTTCTTAGGTGACCTTTTGCTCCCGTTTCATATGTATTTCATGTACAGACTTTCCAGGCATTTGAGTTCTGTGAAGTCTTACTTATACAAAATGAGAAGCTCTGGTTCTATGTTCTTATGGGACACGCATGGCATGCTACAAACCATGATGCTACAATCAGTGACTGTGCACTTTAAAAATACCAAGAGTTGTGACATTTTCCTGTAGCCCAAGCATCACCCTGAAAACGCATCAGATGTGTGGACTTAGGGATTTATCACACTGAATTGCAGTGAAGTTCGTGTCTGGCCCTGACCTCGTGCTGCTCTCTGGTGGCTGAGGGCAATCCCAGTGCTGTAGTGATATCTCTGATCATGTGGTACCTTCAGTGCTGGCTAAGGAGCTTGCACCAGACTTCCCAGGTGTGAGCGACGTGTGCTGGACACGTGGGTTTATGGAGAGGCACCTTTACAGCCTGCCTTGATCACCTTTTCAGTGATAGACCCCTGGGATTTTGCCAAACCAGCAGTTGGGAAGGTGGTGCCAGCACCTGGTTGGCATTGCCATGCTGTTAAGCCCCGGGACTTCTCTGGCACATGAGGACAGTGAGTTCTGGACCCTTTGAGGATGTGCCACGTGGCACAGCAGGAGCTGCCACCTCTTCCCAGGGCATGTGGGTAATGGCTACTGCTCCAGGCACGCAAGGGTGGGCCTCTCCAGCCGTGACTGAGAGCCCCTCTGTCTCTCCAGGGGCTTGTCCTGCTGGCTCCAGGGCCCATGCAATTGGGGTTCTTTCTGGTTTTCATTCTCCTCTTACTGCTTCTGTTGTTTCTGCCTCCTCCTTTCCCCTCTGCTGCATGGTCACAACCTCTGGTTTTCACAACCACCTTGTCTTACTGCAATACCTCTTCAAGCTCTACCTGCTTGTTCTCACCGTGTTTCACCTTCTCAGCCTGCCTGTGCCCTTGCCATATTTCTCCCAGGTTTCCAAGCCATCATCCTCAGAGTCAGTCTCGTGTCAGGCTGCTGCAAAGGAATTTTTTTCTCTTCTGTCTCTGCAAATTGGCTTCTCTGCTTCAAAATATCCCCTCATCAAGGCCTTCTGTTGTGTGCCCTGAGCTTCCCTCCTGCTCCCTCTGCCCACCCTGAAGTGCATTTCTCCACTTTGTCTCGTGTCTCTGCAGCAGCCTCCAGGACTGCAGGCAGAGCTCCTCGATGGCTCCCAGAGGCAGTGGGTGTCGGCTGTGCTGTTTGCCGGCGTGGCACGCCGGGAGCAAAATCCATCTCCTGTAGGCAGCTCTTTGCACCTCTCTGAGATTTCAGGGAAAATATATCTGCGTGTATATTGATAAGATGTACAGAGCAGAGAGGACAATTGAATTGCTGTGAGTGGCACATGCATCAGTGTCCCTGACAGTCGGGTAATTAGCTGGCAGAGCAGAGCGAGCAGCGAGATGAGCCCGGCAGCTTGTTTGCAGATATTAGGGGCTGACTCCCTCCAAGTGCCTGCCCCCTGCTCTGACACCTGGGGCCCTCATCAGACCTGATGGCTGCTTCTGCCTAAAGTCACCATCACCTTGGAGAGCACTGCCAATGAGCAAACCTAGGGACAGCAGATCCTCCTGCCTGCCACAGAGCCGTGTTAGGATGGAGGTGCCCCTCTTCATTGCTGCCTCACCTCCTGGCTCTCACATGGGGTTGTCTGCAGGGTTGAGGGGACTCACACTTGCAGCATGATGGCAGCACCCCAAAACCTTATTGTTGGAGACTCCAGGTCTCTCTCCCTTCCTTCCTGTTCTGAATTTTCTGTGTCACTGGTAATGTGTATATGTGATGGAGGTGTCTTTGCCTTGGACCAGAGTGGGGGACACCAGGGAAGCAATGTCCCACTCACAGTGCAGGGCCATTGCAGGCAGACACATCAGCAGATGTGTGTGCAGGTGGGGCATGGTAAGGAGGGGTCTGCACTGCATTTGTAAGCAAAAGTCTGTTGGGAAGAGGGATGCTCTGGGTGAAGTATTCCTGCTTGGGTAGTCATAAGCACTGTGCTACAGTCCCTCAGCACGGGCTTATAAAGAATTAACCTGCATTGGAATAAGAGGGATGATAGGTAATTGGATAAATCAGAGATTAGAAGATACGGTGTAAGTTTTCTCGGTGCTGATCCCTGTAGGATCAGCACTGCTCACTGTTTTTGCATGCAGGAGGCTGAGAACACCATGCCAAAGGTGCCTGGTGCTCCTGGCTTGTCCTGGGTGGTGGGAATGGGTCAGGTGCGAAGAGCTGCAGAGGACATCAGGTGGCGAGTGGCTGCCTGGTAAAGCAGCAGATGAAATCCATCATCATTGAAGGCAGAGTGATGCACGTGAGGAGGAACAATCCTCGCATCCGTGAGCAATGCCATGGGCTGACCTGGCTGCTGAGGAGCTGTGTCTCAGAATTAGGATTAACACTTCCATGAAAATATTGACTTGGTACTCTGTAACGATCTAAACCTCAGGTTGAGTGTAATGGATTTTTAGGAAACAAAGAGAAAATGAAACCCAGAACACGGTTATGGACTGTTGCATTAATCTGCTGTGTGTCTGCATGGGAAATAAATACTGCCTGCACCTCTGATCGCTGCTGCAGAGAGCAGTGGGGAGCCAGGGCAGGGACAGAGCAGGGTGACAAGGGCCATGGACATCCTTACGAGCTTGGGCAATGTAAGTGACTCTCAAAGCTCCAGAGGGGTAACCTGGGCTGTGCAGGCGGGGCTGGGCACTGTGGGTCTGCAGGAAATGTCTTTTCTTTCCTACTGCTAATCAGTTGCTGGGGCATCAAATTAAATTAATAGATGGCAGGAGGAGAGCAAACACACGTGGCTCCTCTATGGCAGGAGGAAGGAGAATGGCGGAACTGGCTGTCAGATGAGTTTAGAAAGCTTCCAGAAGTAATTAGACAAATTTGGAAGAGGAAAATACTATTGAGAGTGTTGGTGGCACTGGCGGTGATGAGCTGAATCTCTGAATCATGGGATGTTGGAGGTCAGGAGGATGCAGGGGCATCAGTGGGTGCTCGTGTGATCATGAGACTTTCCCTGGGCATCCCCAGTGGCTGTGCTTGGGGAGATGGTCCTGGACTGACTGCAACTGGTTCACCTCTGCTCTGGGTGGCACCACCCTGCTCTCTTGGGGGCATTTGCACATACTGGACAAACGGAGCAGTGGTTTGGTAGACTGCAGAGTAGAGGAACTGAGCACTGGGGAGCTGAGCACAGCCACTGCAGGGCTGAGACAGCAGCAGGGCATCGTGCTGGCATAGCTGTGGGTCCTGCTGCAGTGAGGATGGCTGGAGGTCCTAAAATCCTGGTACTGGATGGATTTGAGGGTTACAGTCACAAGGGGGTGAGGGTGTGGAGGGAGTCGAGCCCCCAGGGGGTATCCCTCGGCAGGAGGCATCACTCAAGGAGCTGTCGGTGAAAACGGGAGCTCTGCCTGTTACCAGGGCAGCAGCCAGCATCCCTGTAAGACTGGAAGGCTTGGGCTGTGTCTCAGGAAAAAAGGTCATTCATGCTCCTGTTTTTCTGGCTTTGTGAAGGTGTGTTGGGCTGTTACCTTCATGTGAAGGAGCTGGATAGTCACTGAGAGAAGTGGAGAATGAGAAATACCATCTGGTTGGTGACTATTGGTGTTCCTTGACCCTGGCACCCTGCTCAGTACCCAGCCAGCTTGTCACTGCTGCTGCAGTGCTGCTGCCATGCCAGGGAGCACAGGATACCACAGCCAAGCAGGGAGAGGAAAAGCAAAGCAAATAAACAAGGAGCACAACTTAAAACCTCTCCAAGTGTGCAGTGTTTTGTGACTAATACTAACGTAATTGCTGTCATGCTTTTAACATAATGCTTTTATCTCCCAGATAGACTCCTTCTGGTCATTAATCTCAAGGATTTCTAAGCAACAGAGCATCAGAGAGATGCAGCTGTTATGCCCAAGTCTGGTCAGAGGGGTGCATAGCATCCCAGAGCATACTCGGGACTGGGGCTGTGGGCTCCCTGTGGGGATGTGCTCACAGCTTTGCTCTGAATCCTCAGAAATCTTGGGGCTGAGCAAGACTCTTTGGCTTTTTTTCTTCTCTTGTACCACTGTGCCCTGCTGGTGCACAAACCCCTGGCAAAAGCCACCTGACAGCTCTCTCAGTGTGCCTGTGCCATCCCCATCCCCTGCTCAGCATCCCTCTGTCCCTCTTTAACCTTGAAGAGAAGCACTCAAAGCAGCTTCTCCCTCTTTCCTGGCTCTCTGAGGTTCATAGACACAAAGGCCAGGAGGGACAGTTGCAGCCATCAGCTCTGACCTCCTGCCTAACATAGGCCAGGGAATTTCACCCAGTAATTCCTGCCTCCAGCTCATACCTTCTCTTTGAGCTGGAAAGCACCACATAGATGGACCCAGTGGCGATGTGTGGTTTTGAGGTCATGCTGATTTCATGTAGGATTGTCTGCTGAGGTTTTTGCTTCTGGTTATTTTCTGTTTGGTTTTTCTGCCTGCTATGAGCTGGGTCAGATCTGAGGATGTACGGCTGTGCTGAACCTGCTCCTGCTGCTGGGTCAGGACCTGCTTGCAGAAGCCTCCTCCTGGAGCTTGCTCCAGGCAAGACTCTCCAGGTCAGTGTTGCTGGAGACTCCCAGCCACACAAAACAGCCTCTGCAGTGGTGGCAGAACCAAAGGAGCAGGGGCGAGGGAATCCAGGATAATTTCCAGGAAATCATCTCACTGCCTCATTTATTTACTGCAAAGGTCTCAAAATGTCACTTGGCCCCCTGAGACACCTGGCCATGCTGAGGGTGAGCTTCCCTGAGGTCTTGTGACTGCTCAGGAGGAGCAGCCTTGCCCCAGCGTTTATTTAAGGTGACAGTGGGTAACACAGGGTGCCAGCCATGCTGGATCCTGCAGCACGAGGATGCTCTCAAGACTGCTGCAAACCTGAGCAAGGCTTTAACCACAAGGTCAGTTGTACCTGCTAAGCCTAAAATGATCTGCAAGCCACCTTGGGAACAAGGGTATCATATCCCTGCAACTGCCTGCAGGCACTGCTGCTGCGGGGAGTGAGGGAGAAGGGCTTGGGGAAAGGGCCATGGCCAGCACGTGAGGGCCGCTGGGGACATGGGGCATGAGGAGGGCAGCTTGGCTGTGGACCCATCCCGTTTGTGTTCTACACTGCATGCTGCCTTGAAATTGTCTGGATTTCTAAGGAGGAAAATGAGCCAAAGCCAAGCACTCACTCCCACTTTCCCCTGCTTCCCTGTCACCCGTATGAATGAGAGTGTCTGGGGTGTTTTTCACCTTCAGGCAGAATCTCATCTCACACACTGCTCCCAGCTTGTCCCTAGCCAGATGTGGCTTGTCACCAGGGGCGTGCCAGACCCAGCAGAGGCTGTCTTGGAGGGCAGTGTCCTGCTGCAGAGTATTTCAAACCTTTGTGACCTCACTGGCTTAAGCTTTTCCCCTCCCTCTGCTCTGGAAAATCAAAAAGGATTTCCCTTCTTGTGTCCTTCCTCTGTTTGGAAAACAGTCGTCCCTGTGGATCATATGGAGGGAGAGGGATGCAGAGGGATGCAGGAGGCATCTCCCACACGCTGTGCCCATGGCCATCCCCAGTGCTGTGTAGCTGCAAGCTCTGGCTGGGCTGTGCTCCTTGCCTCTGTCCTGGGGCTGGCAGGCACAGGAGGCAGCTCTCCTCTGCTGACAAAATGCTTCCGACCACACAGGCAGAACAATTTTGACATTTTGGGAAAGGAGAAAAATCTCACTCGGCATTGTGCATGGTTGGCAAAACTGTCACTGACAGCATGAATAAAGGTGGACAGCTCTCAATCAACCTTGATTTGCTATTTATTTCTAATTCAGACGTATTATCAGCAAACCATCTCTCAGATCAGGTTGGAGGATTCTGTGTGTCAGTGTTGCACTGTGCTTGAGCTGTAATGATACTTGTGACTTTTGGTGTGCTGTGAACCAGGAAGGTAGGATGCCTCCTTGGCCTGCAGAATCCTGCAGGGATTATTGTGGGTATCACCACTTGCTTTTTTGGGTTTGGGCATCTCAGTTCCCTGTCCTGCAAATACAGCCCATGCCCAGGGCAGCTGAGAGCCTTGGGAGCTGTGGCAGAGCGGAATTTCAGGCCCAGGACACCCCAGCCTGCTGCAAAGGTTGATGTGAATATGTGGGAAGTGGATCCTGGGCAGCAATTTTGAAAATAAGAAGCCTTTCCAAATCTTACCAGGTGTGGCACAGAGACCAGGTCTTTGCTTCATCTCTGTTCATTGAGTGGAGCATTCAAATATAACAACCCTTATGAGGCAAATGTCATTGGTGAAGTACCAAGGTTTACTTTGTTCTTGTCCAAAGGCTGCTCTGACACTGCTGCACCTTGGCAGCACTAGGGCTGTCTGCCTGTCCTGGCCACAGGTGTGGTGGCACACGTTGCTCCAGGGCATCCATACCCAAGGGACCAGCAGCAGCCACCCCACAGCTCCTCAGGGGATGCTGAGCTTTTCTGGGATATTTCCCCAGGAGGCTGTTCAGAGCACCCAGCTTCACCACTTCACTCATGATATGCAGGTGGCTTTTCCCAGTGAAACATCACACTGGGAATGCACAGACTTTCATTTCCAGTGAGCATCCCTGAGACCATGTTCTTCCAGCTCCCCCAAATGAGGCTTTTTGTACTCATACTCTGAAATAACTCCAGTGAAATGAAAATATTGTCCAGCTCTGTGCATGTTATCGGGATGATCTTCATTGCTTGTTGAAGCAGACAACTCCCAGCTCACTGTCAGGAGCAAGGTTTGGTTTTAGAGCAGGTAGGAACTCATTCCCCCACAATTTCTGTCGTGTGTTGAAGTGCTCCTATGAGGCAGAATCAGGATGTAAGAGGCTGTGAGCTCTTCCTGTCCAGCACATCCCTGCAGGAACCCTGTGAAACCACCAGTGCTCAGACAAGCTGCCTCTTTCATCCTTAGCCAGCGTGAGGGGACCAGGCAGGAACCCCTGTGCCAATCCCTGCTGGAGCAGCACCTGCAGCGATGCTGTGGACATGCTTGATTCCCATGTGTGAGTTATGGCTTCCCCATCTGTCAAATAAGGCTCCTTTCCCTTTTTTTCCCCTGGTGCTGTGGTATATTAAGGATCTGCTCTATGGTGCTGTAGCTTGTCCTTGCTGCTGAGCTTGGAGGGACAGCAAACCATCACCTCCCTCTGTGCTCTGGCAGACGTTCTGGTGCAGAGGGGCCAGGCACCCATGGCTTCCCTGGAATTGACAGCCTGGCCCTCCGCAGCTGCTCCTTCCAGTTCGTTCCTCTCCCAGAGCTGCAACAAGTGTGTGCTCCAAGGGGGTGATTGCATTGAGTATTTTACTTCTCCCCCAGTGCACGGTGCCATATGGGAATGTACCATCAGTCAATTATGGCTTCTTTTCATCTCTAAATAAAATGATTTGTTAATTTGAGTGAGTGATCACTGCGTGGCCAGGATGCTTTTCCTGCAATGGCGAACAGCTTGCATGCTCGCAGAGATGGATGGGGAGCCAGTGCCACTGGATACTTTCTGGGGTTGTTTTCAATTTAGCTGTGAATTGAATGAGAAGAAAAACGTTTCTCTTGGCAATTTGATAGGCGCTAGCTCTTCCGACAGATGTTGGAGTTTATTATCCCACCGGGACAATGTTTTGTAGTTTGGAATTGCTAATTGCTTTGAAGGCTTGCTGCTGCGGGAGGAGCAGGATGAGCTGTCTGCAGGTAGCGGGTGCTGCCGGCAGCCGAGGGCCCGGCGTGATGGACTCTGCTGCCTTCCTGCTAATGGCTTTTGACTGCAACTGCCAGCCCGGGCCTTGGCACTGTGTCCTGGCTGGCGCTGTGAGGTTTGTCAGCAGGGCTGGTGCCGACTCCTGTCCCTGGGGAGGGGTGGGCAGGGCTGGGGGGAAGCCCTGCTGTGCTGGCACGCATGCCTGCCCTGCTCTCCCTCCTTCCTGGCAGGCTGGGCAGGGCTGGCCAGCACACGGGGTGTGTGTGGCACCAGGCAGGCACTCCTGGAATGCGGGGCATTCAGCCCACGGGGCAAAGCCCAGCAGCTGGGGTACCTGGTGCCTGCCAGTGCTCCCTCTAGTGCAGGTGGCACTCGTTCTGTGGCACTCAAACCAGACTGGTGGTCCTCAGCCACCTTGTGTGTATCACAATGCGTTGCGGATATCTGGGGGCTTTCTGACTGCTGCTGCATTGCATGTGGGTGCACTTCCTGCTGTGACCTTGGTGCCAGGCAGCTGTGGCGTGAGCCCACCCCCTGCAGCCTGGCTGCCCATCCCCAGGGCCATTTCTTCTCCTGCCTTGCTGCCCGTTGTGCTGCTCTCATTGCCAGCTGCCCGATGTGCCCTCCTCACCACACATCGCACAGCCCAGCACATGCTTGTGCTCTTGGGGTAACCACGGGGCTTCAGATGATGGCAGTAACGCTGGGAGAGTCCTGCTCCTCTCCAGCCTGCCCCATGTGCTTCGGTGGCTCCAGGAGGAAGGTTAAAGATTCACAGGAGCTGGTAAGTGGAGCCACGAGCTGGTTAATGCAAATTGTTTGCTCCCCAAGTGGAGCAGAGGCAGCCAGCGGTGAGCGTTTGCCTGTGCAGACAGCACTTGGCAAAGATCAGCAGCCGGGATCTGGCAAGACCGTGCCAACACTGGGGCACACGGGGTGTTTGCTCTGCCAGCCGGGCCGCGCAGGTGCTGCCGCAGCTGGATTAGGTGAGGATTTGGGGCGGAAAGCTGCGCGGGCAGCTCCGATAACCGCAGCAGCAGCGGCTTCCCCTGGCAGAGACGTCACCAGGTTGTGCTCGTCCCTGCATCGAGCTGTCCCTTTGCCCTTTGTTCGGAGGGTACCGAGCACTTTTGGAACCCTCAGCGTTGCTGTCTGCAGTGCCCAACGCACCCCAGCACAGGGAAGTGCAGCCTGGGGCTGTTCTTGCGCCCCAGAATTGAGAGCCATGCCCAGGGGTCTCGTGGCTCAGTGAGGGCAGCAGCAAGGGTTGCTCCTGGGAAGCTCATGCGTTTTTGGAACTTTGCTTGCCCACCCACTCCTGTAGCCTTTTACAGGAGCACTCCCTTTCTCTGAGGTTCCCCTGCCACCCTCACATCCCTCCCTGTTGAACAGCGAGAGCCTGGCGACCCCCGTGTCCTTCCTGTGCCTTTGGCAGCGTGGAGCACGGCAAGGACAGAGCCGGGCTGCAGGAGTCGCCTCGCAGTCTCTGTGGTGGTGCCCACTGTGCTGCCCACGGGATTTGGGTCCCTGCAGAGAGCACGGGATGCCAGAGGCTGTCCAGGTGGCTGCCCACCATGCCCAAGCTGGGAAGAGCAGGCAGCAATGAGTGCCCAGCACTGCTCTAACCCTGGATGAGTGAGGTGATGTGTGCTGTGCTCCCCTGATGCTGCTCCTCGGCTGGAGCTTCATCACTTCCCCATCACCAGCCTGGAGCTTTGATGGAAGTGCCTGCAAGGAGCTGGGCTGCATCCATCCTTCTGACCATCCTTTACATTCCCACAGGAACTTGCGCCTGTGTTCTGTTGCTTCCCTCCCTGGTATTTTTAACTTTTTAACCCTTAACACAAATGTAGTGCCTGTCCTGGGTCTGGGATTTCTGTATCAAGTGGGGCTGGCTGCAGCCTCTTAATTTTGCCTTTGACATGCTGTCTGGGTTCAGACAAAAACTTTACCTCTCTGTGCGTGGTGCCCTGGGCTTCAAGCAAAGATTAGTCCAGGCCAGGATAAGGACCCTCCCTGTGTTGTTAATGGTGAGAATTAAACCAACTCTGGGTCCAAACCCAAACCTTGGACTCCAGCGCTTCCAAGCCCCAGGGACGCCGGAATCTAAAACTTGGCTCCAAACCTCCAATATGTCTCTAGTTAAAGCTGAAATAATGAAATCAAGGGGCATACCTGTTCCTTTCTAATGTTGTTTGTGTCCAGCCCTTGCTGGGCTGGATCCTGGCTGGGTACCCGGGGCTGCCTGCTGGAGCCAGGCATGCTAGTGCCTGGGCCTCTGCGTGGGAGGGGACTCAAACACACTGGTTTTGAGTGAAATTGAGAAGAAATGCAATCTGCACGTGTTTTAGTCCATATATGGTTTTATGTAGGATTCTTTGGGGGAAGCGGGGAGAAATATCCCAAAAATGGGACCTAAAGAAGCTGACAAAGCTAGAAATAAATTTGTCTCTGGCAGTCTCCTCCCAGCCTGGTCCTGGGACCTGAGCTGTTGCTGCTCCATGGGGTGCTGGTGTCCAGGGATGGGTTGCTTGGCTTGATGTCCCTGTGAGTCACCGTGAGTCCGTGCCCTCTGTCCATCCAGGCAGGGTGCTGGGTGGGGAGTATGGAGGCACACAGGCCTGGCAGCCCTCTTTGTCTTGCATGCTGCCCTGGGGTTGGGCAGGAGGGTGCCAGAGAGGCCAGGCCCTGCCAGGGCTTTCTTCAGGGGCCTTTGTCCTTTGTCCGCTGCCCTGGCTTCCTCTGCCATGGCAGGGAATGGAGGATGAGCCAAGCTACTGGCATGCTCTCCAGCCTTGCTTCCCCCAGCCCTGCTGCCTGTAGCCTCCCCATGCTGACTGGTGTCAGAGCACTGCTGGGTGTTGTGGTGCAGACAGGGCTCCTGTGAGCTCCAGCTTGCCCCACATTCCCTGGGGCAGTTCCTTGTGCCAGCAGCGCTGGTGTGTGTGGGTCATTCCTCCCCAGACCATCCTGGGGCCAACCAGGCAGGCTTGTGTCAGTGGGAGGGTGAGGGGTAAGGGCTGTGTTCCCCTCAGACACAGCAGAGGTACCCACATCTTGTATCTATCCCTGCTTGACTTCCCTGGGGAGGGAGCTCCCTCCTACCTGGCTCTCGGAGATGGGGACTGAGCCTCCTGCTCCATGGGAGTACATGTCAGAGAGGATAGTGAGATACTGGGACAGGTTGCTCAGGGAAGTTATCAATGCCCCATGCTTGGAAATTTGCAAGGCTAGGTTAGATGGGGCTTGGAGCAACCTGGTCTGGTGGAAGGTGTCCCTGCCCATGGCAAGGGGTTGGAACTGGATGATCTTTAAGGTCCCTTCCAACCCAAACCATTTTAGGATTCTATTGTTCCATGTCAGCTGGCCTGCAGTGGGAGAAGGCTGGGGGATGGAGCACAGCCACTGTTACAACTCTGGGAATGTGGTTTGCAGCATCTCTGGGGATGGGATTTGAAACGTGTGTCTCTTCCCAGGGCCTGTGTGCCACTTTGTCCCAGTGGAGCTGTGCTGGGAAGGGCAGCAGACTCCATTCAAGGCTGCAGGGAAGGTGCAGCAAGTCCAGGCCGCTGCATGGAGCTCAGCCATGGGCACGGACAATGGGGCTGCACGGGTGGCAGCTCCCAGGGAAGGGAGGCTGTGAGCTGAGCAGGAAGGGCAGAGCGCAGCATCCCTGGTCCTTGGGTGCACTGTGCGATTAAGCAGAGCTGCTGTGGATTTGTTGGCATTGTAATGAAACACATTTTCTTGCTCGCGTGGTATCACACAGACCAAACGCTGCTGGAGCAGCAGCATTTCCGCAGCTCCCTGTGCTGCTTCAGTCTGTGATTCCTGGGGAGGGGCTGTGCCTGGAGTGCCAGTGTTTTCCTTCGAGGGGCTGTTGGATCTGGGCACTTAGTGCCTTATTTCAGCTTCTGTCAGGGCTGTGGGGAGAGGAGAGGTGGGAAGAAAGGCTAAGAGGAGAAGTGATGGAAATCTCAGCTGGCTGTAGGAGAGATGGAGAAGCAGATTGTAGTGTAGAAGTCTTTGATTGACCACAGTACCATTTTGTGGCTTTTTTCTCCCTCTCTCTGGATAAAGCTGCAGCGTGACATCCATGCCATTAAACAGGCCATGTTCAAAAGAGAAAATTGCTGCTATTTTCCCCCTTTACTTTACTGCCATAAAAAATTGATCCCACACAGCATCCTTATTTCAAAGACTGCTAAAAAAATACAAAATTCTCATTTTGGCTTCTGACAGCTGCATAAAGCATTTTTTAAACAAAAGGGACATGAAACATGCAAAAAACCCCTAAACCCTTCCTATCCCCTGAAGTTTTTGCTCCAGAAAGATGCCTGTATTTTGAGAAGTGAGTGGGGAGAGAGAGCTCAAGTGTGACATTATGAGAAGGGATTTGATTTCTCTCTTGAAGCTGGTGATCAAAATTATGACTTTGCTGGGAGCTGGACAATAGCTGGAGCAGCAAACTCCCTTGCTTCCCTAGCAGGGATGGGATGGATTTCCTACAGTACCTGAGTGCTTTTAAAGGATACTGGCAAAGAGCTTGCGCTGAGGTGGGAAGGCAACAAACTGGGAGCTGAGGTCTGACGGGGCACTTGGGGCTAACAGGCTGACCCTGGATGTTGGGGAGAAATGGGGTGTCCGAGCTGCATCCTCCTGACCACAGCAGGTGGTCCTCTGTCATCTGTCCCTGCTCATCCTCCATGGAGTGGGACCTCCGTCCTGGCTGGCAGAGGGGCACCCTGGGAAGGTGTTGAGCAGGAAGAAAGTGAGAGGAAGGAGTGGGAAGCCCGAAAATGTATTTAAAACGGATTAGCAGCTCATGGCAGGTCCCTGTGGAGGGAGGGAGTGGAGCTAGGTCAGGTAAGGACTGGGTCAGCTTTGAGTCAGTGTTGACAGAGCACGTGAGAGGAATGGAGCAGTGTGGGATGAAGGGGAACGTGGACCTGGTGGAAAGGGGACTGCTCTCAGGGTAACAGGAGGTCAGGTCAGCTCAGCTTTCACTAGAGGAGGTAATGATCTTAATAAGAATCATCCCATTTAAACAAGATGCTTTTCTGGAAAGACAATTAAGCAGAGAGAGTGTTGAGAAGCACCGAGCGGGGCTGCCAAGATCCCAGTGAGCAGCAAGCTGCTGCTCCCTGCTTCCCACCTGCTCTCCAGCTCCTCCACTCTGCTCTCTTCCTGATCAATGCCCAGCCTCCTGCAGCCACTGGGCACAGGTGCAACTGGTGCCTGTCCCAGCAGCAGAGGTGGGTGCCACACTGCAAAGCCAGCGAGGATTTCCAGCTGAAAAGTTTTTCCTGTGCTCGTTGTCTGACTTGGCTGGGCACCCTGCAGGTCTGCAGTTACTGGAATTATTCCTGGGGAAAAGCGTGGTGGTGCCAACAAGGTATCCCTGCTGATGTTAGGTGGCACAAGGCTTGATAGAGGAACGGAGAGGGAAGGTGACTGTCGGGATTGTGTTGGGTAGAGACGGGACCACTTTGGTATGATTTAAGTTTGATTTATTGTTTCTTTATCTTGAAGGCATGAGAACGTCTTCACAGAGGCATTCAGAGGTCAGCCATGTTATGAAGAGTGGTCACAAAATCACAGGCTACAAGGTCTTTTAAAGGTTAATTGGCCAATAAACTAATGCCACATACATTGTTTTCATTTCTTCACCAATAATCAATCAAACCTGTGTTACATGTTTGCTGCAGTGCGGAATTTTTCATCCAATCATGTACTAACCTACAGTTCTATATTACTATATTTTAAACTTTTTACTTTATTCTATAATTACTTCTGTATCTAAACTTCAAACTTCAAAACTTTCTGATCCTGGAATTCCAACAAGTGACAACCCCACGAGCACAGGTCGTAAAGAGCAGCATCACTGCAGGCCCAGCCTGCTCCCTCCAGGCGAACAGGGCCATCGGCAGGGCCATCAGCTATGCCACCAGATCGTCCCCATATCTTCTCCCCATGCCCATTGACATCTGTTTGCCTTTTGTGTCCAGCAGGCCTCTGAGTTATGAGGCTCTTTCCTCCACTAGGATCTCAGGGTAGATGAAGAGGTAGATGAGCTCTCCATAAATAGCTCTGCCATTAAAAACCCTCAGCTCCTGTTTTAATGTTAGTAGGATTAGCTGTCTGCAAAAGCACAGGCTTAAGACTCAGCAGTAGGCTTTGCCCTGGTAATATGTCTCTATTTTCTCAGGCTTGATTTCTCTAGCCAGCCTGGCTCTGAATGCAATAAATTTTGCTCTTCTTTACACTTCAGCTGATGACTTATTTTTTGGAGCTTGTGTCCTTGGCTAGCCAGAGACCCTTCAAAGCTAGATTTTGTGCTTGCTCACTCTGAAACCAATGAGGTCCTTACAGAAAGGACCAGTGCGTAGCTATTAGGGTTGAAGGATATCACTGGTGCAGTTCTCCAATCTCCAAATTAATCTTAGTTTTGATTAATGGTCTGGATGCAAAATGGGATGTGCTAGTCAAAATCAATTGGGGTGCCACGTGGGCTATGCAGGTAGAGGAGGGTCAGGCTGTCACCAAGGAGAACCATGACCTTGAGGAATGGGCAAATGTGAAGAGCCTGGGATGGAAGGGTAACACAGTGCATGGGTGAGCATGAGAGCTTCTTCTGCAAATGGGGATTGGCTGACTAGAAAGTCTGAGCTGTGATTGTTGGTTGTAGGGTGACTGTGAACTGCTGATGTGGTGTGTTTGTGGAAAAAGCACATGGGATGTAGGGAAGCTCACAGGGGAGCCCGACAGTCAGACAGGGATTCAAAATGCCATCCCATGGGTCTCTGGTGGCCTGTGATCACCTCGCTCTGTGTGCTGCCCTGGGAATCCCAGCAGCCTGGGAGAAGCTACCTGTCCTTTTCAGCCATGCCTGCAATGGGTGACAGCTTCCAGGGAGGGCATAGATGGGGGCTGGTGGGGTACCTGACACAGCTGTGTCTGGAACATCTGCCTGCGAGCATGAGTCAGAGCCCGAAGGCTGGGGGACATCCCCCCGTTCTTGTAAATACAGCAAGGGGGTGAATGTGCAGGAGGAGAAAGGTTGTTCAGGTTCATGTACAGCATCAATCCCAGAATAAATGAGAAATTTCCAGTGGATAGCTCCGGGCTGCAGACCTGAAGGTTTCCAACCACCAAAGGAAGCTGATTCTGGAAAATCACCCTACCAGCATGAGCAGAGGCAATCAGCCAGCCTGTCTCCAGGCAAGTTGGTTAGCAGTTTCCAAAGGGGTCCCCAGAAAGCAGGTGCCTGTGGTTGGTGACCCCAGGCCCCCTCTCTGGCCACCGTGGCTCCAGCCCGCGGAGAGCAGAGCTGTGCCTGCCCCTGCCACGTGCCAGCGCGCCCGGGGTGCTGTGGTGCACTGCCTGTTTGTTTTGGGTTTGGTTTAATTTATTTTTTTTTCCGCTGCAATATAAACCCAGTGGGTCTTTAAGGCCATGCATGTGTAGGGGGATTTGCTGATGGCTCATCTTTCTAGCAGGCTTTTTCAGCTGAATGTCAGTTTATTGCTTTTGCAAATTGTCTTGTGCCTACACAGAACCGGCTGCCTCAGCAGAGGGCTTTGCCAACAGCCTGCTCTATAAAAGGGTTATTAGGATAACAAGAAAGAAAATAGAAACCTTTGCAGAATCATAACAGTATAGTGTAGCCCTCCCCCTCCCCTCTCCCAATTTATTACCCTCAAGTGCTTCTGAGTCGAGCTTAAACCATTGTGCTGCTGAATATAAACAGCAAGGTTAAAGAAGTCCAGACAGGAGCAAACTCTTTGGCAATTATCTGGTCAATGGCAGGGCACCGATCTGTAGCTCGGTGTAAACATCATCAGGAAAACATGCACAGTTTGCAAATTAAAAAGCAATTGCATTGTCTCAAGCCAAACCAGAAGCCTTCTGGTGTGATTAGGGTCTCACTGGTGGAGCCAGCCAGAGCATCCTTCGGGTCTCTGACATCAGTCCTTCATCACAGGAGCCTACTGCTGGATATTTCTGTTCTGTCTGCAGTGTTTCTGTACCTCTCGGGGGGGGCATGTTTTATCAGATGGTTTTGTTTTCAGAAAACCCCACAGATTTCACCGGTAAAAGGAAGGCAGGCCGAATAAGGCAAGAAAAAGTCAAGGTAGCCTATTTGTGATACTTTTGAAATTGTATTGTTTTTCTAAGCTTTCGGGAGAGGGAAACAATAAGTGAAATGTTCTGGTTGATACATTGCAGATTTGGCTTGTTTGTTGTTTTTCTAAATTTTAGGGTCAGCTTCTTTAATAAAAAACATTTTTTGTGCTACTCTTCTCCTCTCGTTCTGACTGTTGTGCCTTACAGGTCTCTCTGCAAGAGGGGAGTTGTTCTCTCTTGTTTGAAGCCAGCTGGGACAGAGATTAAATGACTTGATGAAGCTCACAGAAAGCCTGAGCAAAGCTTGTGTCTTTGAACCCTGAAGTAGCAAAAGGCTGGACCTGGCTGCCTCTTTCTGTTGCCTGATTTCCTTGGGGTTTGAGAGTCTTTATTGCTAATTCTGAGCTATACACTGAAGTGCTGAGCCTTGGAGAGTATTATGATCTAGCAGGGATTTGCATGAGCACAGGTTGCATGGTTGGACCCAGAGGTGTGGGGCAGTTTGGTGTGTGAACACAACACCATAACCAGACACCCTCTGAGTTCCAGAAGTTTTGTAGGTGACTGCACATCTGTGTTCTTTTAAACCAGGCCTTTTGGTGGAAAGATGATGGAAGTCACCTCCTCAGCTATCAGTTTTCCCCTCGCTGCAGGTCAGCCTAAGCTGTGTGGAGCAGAAGGGCTCCCATCCTGCCAAAAGCAGGACACCATCTCACCTCAACTTCTGTGGGTTCCTGCTTCTATTTTTCCCAACCCCATTGTTTGAATTCTGCTCAGCTCCATATTTCACTGGCCCCACTCACTGAGCTCCTTTTCCTTCCCTGCTGCTTTCCCACTTTCTGCCAAGGCCAGGAGAAGCAGTGTTGATCTCCAGGTGGAGGTCAGGGACAAATTTGGGCTCATGTGCCAGTGGATAGAGGTGACAATGGGACCGAGCAATGCATCCCCATAGCTGTGCCTTGTCTCCACTGCTCATGGCCAGTGGAATGAGTAACAAGACTCCAACATTGTCCTGGATGCTGCTGGGCTGTGCCAGGCAGGGCAGGGGTCTCAGTGCCAGCCACTCTCCAACAGCCTGTGCTGGATGACCCTCCAGGTCAGCTCCAGTTGTGGGAGCACTCACTGGGGCATTTCCTTTTGAGATAAGAGATAACCTAGCAGCTGGTACATGGGTGGGTGTTGGTGGGAAGAAGCCAAGCTTGGTCCCCAGGGCTGAGCTGCCAGGAGCTCCCAGGGCTCCTGGCTCAAATCATCTGCTCCAGCAGCCTGGTCCATCACATGGTGACAGCCCCTTGGAGGTATGGCTGAATTGTCTTGTGGGACTGATGCCAACACCCTCCTGAGTGAGCTCAGCCACAGGAGGAGCTGCAAGGAGGTGTCTTGTTGGGGAACCAAAGCTTCCAGAGGAGGCATCTGCCCTGGGCACATTTCTTGATGCAATTTCTCTGAACTGCTGACCATTCCTCTTTTTTATGATTATTATTTCGAAGTGGAGAAAAGGACTTGGTGCCTTTGGATTGCGTGTGTGCAGATGCTTTTTCTTTAACCATCAGGCCCCTCTAGATAGGCTGGGGAGAACAGTCCAGGAGCTGCATTGCTTTGGGTGCCTCTGCCTGGAGCGAGCTGCCCTATTCCCACATCCCTGTTCCCAGGAAAGACCTGCTTGGCTCTGCCCCCAGCCCTTGTCACCCACACCACGCTCCCCAGGCAGGCCCAGGAGGTGCGTGATCATCAGTGGTTACAGCAGGCAGGATAAGCAGCTTGGCTCTGCTTAAGCTGGCAATCAATAGGGGATTAATTTGTATTAACCACGCGCTGCAAGGGGAGGGTTTGCCCTTCTTCCCAAGGTGCTGGGGCCATGGATGGGACGCAGGGGCCACTGACTAATGCTTTGTACACATCACTCCTCAGCACTCAGCCACCAGTGAGCACCAGAGGCTGGTGAGAGGAGTGCTGGTGTCTAGGGAGAGCACTGGGGAATTGGGATGCCACTGTTCCAGGAGCACAGAGACATCTACGCTCTCCTTCATGTGCCTCCATGCAGAGCTCCCATGGGTGCTCTGCCCCTGGCAGTGTTTGTGTTTATGGGGCTTTTAAGGTGATTCCTATCATCTGCTTTGTCTTTTGAAGCTACGAGCCAAAAGTATTCCCGCTGACACCAGTGTGCTTCCATGGGAATGGAATGTGCTCCTTTTCTTGCCATGGAAGACATCTCCACCAAACTTGATGCAGGTGTGCCTGGAGAAGTGGGATCACTGTGCCAGCACCTGGTGGAACTTGAGGCTGCATCATGCTCCTCTGGAGATGAGTTTGAAAAGGGACATTCTTGCATTCCCTTTCCTAAAATTGCACTTTAGAGCCTATAAAAATGAAAAGCAGAGCTCAGAGAGGCCATTGATGGTTCATCCTCCTGCAAAGGCACCCAGCAGGAGAGGTGATGACACAGGAGATTGCCAGGACCCCCTGCAGCCTGCCCTGAGGTAGCCAACCACACGTGGAGAGCTGCTGAAGGTTTGCTGTACCAGCCAGGATTGCTATCAGCACAGCAGCAGTCATGCAGGTGACCTTGGCAGGGACACAGCGTGCCTGACTGGCTGGATTGGTATCACTGCTCGCACCACTGACACTCGGTCCCTGGGGAGCAGCCTTGAAGAAGGCTCTGGTGCTTGTGGGGTGTCACATCCCACCGGGACAGTGCCCTGAAGCTGTCCCAGCTTGTTGGAGAACTGGGAAACAGCAGCAGGGTATACCCAGCATTCAGGACAGAGCTGCTGGGGCATTGCCTCCAGATCTGCTGTTGGTGTAAGTGAGCCAGTAAGGGATTCAGGAAAGACTGGTTTGTATGGGTATTGTATCCAAAGCCACAGTACATTTGGAAGGAAATGAGGCTGTGATGGCTTTTTTTCTTTCCTGTGTTTTATGCTGATCCTGCGTGCGCAGAGCAAGGCCTGGAACCAGCCAGGTGCTGCTCCCTGCTCCTGTGTCACTTTGGTTTGCTTTCTCAAGAGAGGACAGGGAATAAAAATGCTATTTGCTTTTCTCAGAAAAACTCTTGACATTTTTCTCATAGCTCTAATACCAGAACTAACCTTTCCCGTGGGTTTTGTTGGAGGAAATCAGTTATATTGGATGCCTTGGAGTTCTCCTCTCCCCCTGATTCCTCCCTTTGTGTATGTTATTTCTTCTCCTGTTACTTTTGTACCTTCTCTTCTCAGCAGCCATTCCTGATGGTGTTTGGGCTCAGGAAGTGTCCTCCATCCCAGGTCCTGCCTTGAGAGTGTCCCAGCCTACCTGATTGTGTTTTGGAACAAGAGGGTGAACAGGCAGTATCTTCCCATATTCCCATGTTTGATGTTAAGTGGCAAGTGGGTCACCTTCAATAAAATGTGACACACATTTGAAAAATGCAGACTGAAAGGGAAACCCAACGAGAGCGATGGTGGGGTTTGGGTTCAGCTTTTCAAAGGTGCAAGCTTGTTCTTCTTGCCTGGGTCTGGTGCTCCATCGAGCACCAGCTCGAACCTCAGACCTACCGCAGAGAAACCGTGTGAGCTCTTCCCCTCCCGTGGCTTTGTACATATTGTCTCCTGGGGAAATGCTCCATTTTAGGAAGCAACTGGAAATGTTTCTAACAAATTATATAAAAATCAGTAGACTCCCTGCTGAAGGGTCTGCCTCCTGCAGTGGTGAGGCAGGAGAAAGCATCTTGGTGCTCTGCTCCTGCAGCTCCCACCTCGGCACGATCCTGTTTGACAACAGGTTACCCCGAGAGAAATGATAACACCCTCGTGTTCCAGTTTATAAGGTAGCAATCAGATCAGGTCAGGTTTATGATCCACCTAGCTTATTACTGTCTCCATTAGTAGCTGCTAGCAGATGTTGGGAGAGAAGGATTATTACTCTCGCAATGCATACTTAGCTGGCAGATTATTGAAATTTCTTTCTAATCCTAAGCAGTTACTTGGGAGGTATAAATCCTTGAGTGATAGCACTTATATTCCTCTGTACTTTGATCTTGGCTAGCATAACCGATGATACTCTGATTAATCTGATTTCTGTTCCCTGAAAAGGTATCGTGTCCCTGGTATCTCGAGGCACTGAGTTCCACAGGGAACTCTGCTTCTCATCATCAGATCTGGACTTTGAAATAATTGAGCTCAGAGGTACCTTCTGTCTTACATGAGGATTTATACTTCTGTGTACTTTGAAATTCGTTTCTTCCTTTAAGTGAATCAAATCCCCTGAATGTTTTCAGTTTGCTACAGCACAAGTTCCTCCCGTGCTCCCAACAGCCACGTGCTCTTCCCTGCCCCATGTCTGCCTTGTCCCCCTGCTTGGCACAGCAGAACCACGTGCGGTGTCACAGATGAGGGACACACTGATTCACAGGCCTGCTGCTAATATGACAGTTTTATTTTCCACTCCTATCTGAGAACAAACGGGAATCTCTGGACCATCACTTGCACTGAGATGTTTGTGCCTCCATCTCTCCCTCAAATGGTTGGGGTTAATTTGGAGTGCTGCATCAGCGTGCGTGACAGGTCCTAACTGTTGTTCTCCAGCAGTACCTTGGATGTGCTTGCCCTGAATTTCCTCTGGCTACATGCTGTTGAATTCCCTGAATGACCTGGCTCCTTCCAAAGCCACTTTCACACATATCTAGTCCTACCTGATGTTTTTCCCTCCACGCGTTCTTCTCAATACTTATGTATTCCCTACTTAGGATGCTCCACTATTCTGTTCTACAGCCAGCATTTTGATCCCTGTGCCTTGGAAGATATCCTTCTCCTTCACCTTCTGCTCTGTCCCATCCTCTTTGTTTCTCCTTCTCAGGACTGACCAGGCTCAGCTGAGATCTGTTGCACAGAAGAGTGTGCTTGACCTTTGTTTGCTTTTTAGAAGGTGAAGTAGTCCCTGCAGCTAAGCAGGGCTTTATAAAGCCATGAGTTCCTTCCAAGGAACTGAACAAATGCACCTTTAAAGGTCCTTGGAAAAAAAGCTTTACCACAGGTTTTCTCAAGTCAAATATCCTCCCTCCCCTGCACTCAGACTTTTTTTTCTCCTTTCCTCCCACCTGAACAGCAAAAAATTAGGACATGATGGGAAAGGTGAAAATGGATGGCAGTGGTTCTCTAGACTGCAGGCTTGGCATGTCTCAGCCCTGCCAGGATGTTTGAAGGGAACACAAATACTGATCTCATAGCACCTTGTGCAAACACAGTGGTGTAACCCTGGCTCCCTCCTCGGCACCGGCTGGCGCTGGCTCGGGGTCTGGTGCCTGGCATTGTGTTTCCAGAAGGAGGCAGAAGGAAAGGCAGAAGGACCAAAAAGAGGATTAGAAAGCAAGGGCCCACTTGCAGATAATACAAGCAGAGGTTGTTGTTTTTTTTCTGGAGAAGATGAACGTAAAACCTGATAACAGCCTTCAAATGTGTAAAAGCCTGCAGATTCTGGGCAGGAGGCAGTGACAAATCCTTCCTCCTTCCCTACATCTGCATAATTCTTAAATCTCTTGGTATCTTCCCCTGTGATTACCCCCTTTGCTGGAGATTCCATCTGCCCCTGTGTAGTGTGAGCCCAGGGAGCAGGTTTACCTCTGCCCCACACTGTTCTCCAGCGCCCTGGAGCCACTGGCTGCAGGAGCTGTGTGATGCAGAGAGGCTCAGCTCAGAGATCCCAAAGGTTTAGCAACCCCGACTCAAACACCAGATCGAATTGTATTTATCCTGTATCTCATGATTTTGAAGGTCATCTTCCAGCCAGATGAGAGGAGCGTGAAGGATGTATGGATTGTGCTGCTGGGGGGAGCTCGTGCCTGCTCTGCTCACACTGAGAGCAGCCCCAAAGCAGTGTGGTTCAGTGGCTCTTGCCTTGCTCTGAGTTTCAGTGCTGGTGCCGTGCTGGTCACACCAAAGTGCTGCCCTCTAAGCCAAGGATGTCTCCAAGGCTCCTCTCCAGGGCCCATCGGGGTCACAGCAGCAACTGCTGCAAAGTGCTTCAACCCTGACATGGGACATGCACGTGTCCTTATGGACAGTGTTGAATCAGCACCTCCGTACTTCTTACTCTGCTGTAAAATCTTGGAAAGCTGGTGATATCTGGAGCTAGAGATTTCTTCTGGCTCCAGCATTTTGGATGTTTGTGCACTGAATGACAAACAACCGAGTCTCCCCTGCAGCCAGTTCAGTAGGAACAGCAATGGGATGCAGTACCTGCAGTGGTCAGGTGGGATCTGAATGCTTTCCTTCTGCTTTGCCACTGCCCAGCTCAGCCTTCAGCAGGGACACTCTGCAGCACTTATTTATATATTTTCGCTCTCCTCATTCCTCAGAGAAATCAATTCCATTCCCCAAACAATGGCGAAGGCCTTGAGGAGATATTGATCTGTGGCAGAGCCAGAGAAAGGAGCATTTGTGACACAGAGATGCTCTTTTGTAAGTAAAAGATAATTACCAGATCATGGGGACACTTGCTGAATAGGATGACATTAAATAGGCATCAGGATGAAGGGCACCAGGGCCTCGGAATAAAGCATTGGAATAGTGCTGTCCTCCCCATCAGCTCCAGCTCCTCCTCCCTGCTTCCCTCTTCCATTTCTCCTGCTCCCCACCCCAGCCCCTCCTTTTGTCCCCACACTCCTTCCACTTTCATGTCTCTGTCCTTTCCCCTTGGTTCCTGATTGTCCTGTCTCATGCAAATAAATACCCCGTAACACTGCCCCAAGTGCAGCCCCTCCTTGCTGGCTGGGGCTCCCAGCTGCGGCAGCGATGTACCCAGAGCTCCTGTCCTCCAAACCAGGGCAGCAGAAGGGGCTTTTCTCCTTGCCTTGCTTTTGCTGCTGCTTCAAAAGCCTGGTTTATTTATTTCAGACCTCTTCAGCAGCACTGAGCTCTGTAGTAATGAGCTCCATGGTGATTTTAGTAGTTTTGAGGTAAGAGGTTTTGTATGGGGCAGGGGATGTCCCCTGCTCTGAAGTTTCAGCAAATGGGACTGAGATAGGGGTGACTGCTGCAGGATCTGGAGCCCAGGTCTGGTTTGTACTGGTGGTCTCTCACCATGCTGGTAGTAGCATGTGTGCTCAGACCTCTTGACAGCTGCTGGGTGTGGGGACCATGCCATAAATGTGTGGGTGAGGGTAAAACCAGGGCTGGGTGTGCTGAGAGGATCAGTAACTCCTAGAGCAAGAGCAGAGCTGCAGAAGGGATGCTTGGGAGCCTTGTCTCTATCTGTGCTCCTCCTGGGATGGGAGGCTTCCCCTGATGGAGCAGTGCCTGACACTGCCATGACTGATGGTCTGGTTTGGCTCATGGAAGAGCCACAGTGGATTTGTTGCCTGGGCTCTCCAAGGCATCCCCATCAGCTGCCAGCTCCAAGGTTCACAGTCCCAAAGCAACAAGGGCCTTGACACAAAGTGCATTCTCAGATATCACATTGTCAGGCAGCTTTTCTGCCTGAACTCGGTGCTGTGGGCACTTGAAGCCACATGGGGATGTTGGGTCACAGGGCTGGATGACGATGTGATTCACTGAGGAGAGCTGCTGCCAACTGCATCTCAGGAATTGGCACAGCTCAGCGTATGAAAAAAGAACCCACAACTCAAAATACTACATAGTAAATTATCTGGGTTTATTTACACTTGCACTGGTTGTATTCTCTTAATTCCTTGCAGTTACATACCAAATTATTTATGCTGCATTTTGCAAGGTTAATGTAAGAGGAACAAACATCAGGTCATGGGCTCTGCAGGTCCAGGAGGAAGGAGAGAGGGTCCTGTCCCCGTGTGGGACATTGGGCACTGTGTGTCCCATCAGCCATCACTCACTCACCGTATCTCGTCCGGGTGGTTCATAAAGTCTGACACTGCAGCCTGAATCCCAGCAAGGTCAGTGCTCCTGCACTCCCAAAATACCCAGAGAGGTGCAGTCACTACCTGCATATCTGTGTGGGCAAGTGAGGCCTGGATGCCCTGGTTCTGGAGGTTTCTTTTCATTCCAGCACATTTCCAAACCCACCTCTCCAGCATTTCCTCTAACACCTCCTGCCTGTTACAGCGTGGAGGTGAAGGTAACTGAGTGCTTTCCCTTGCTGCAAGGGTGAAAGGGCTCTGGTATCTGAGGGTGTGAGCTGATAATAGCCACAACTACCTCCAGTTCTCCCCTTCTGTGGGCGTGGAGCTGGCTTCTGTGGGCTGGGGAGGCTGGAGAAGCAGGAGCAGGCTGAGGACAAGGACACGGCAGATTTGTTTCCTGTCTGGCTGGCATTGCTGCTGTTTTTGCTGCCAGGCTCCCGCTGCTCCCCTGCAGCACCTTTGGGTTCTGCACCTTTGGATCCTGTCAGTGAGGTGCAGGGCTGAGCAGGGTGCTGGAGCACGAGCTGTGATTTCCATGCCTCTGTCAGCTGGTGACTGCCCCGAGCAGCCCCATGTCTGGGTGTTATTAAATATCTCAAGAGTTATTCCCCGCCATCACCAGGCGAGAGCCAGCTTCGCAGCCTGACCAGCTCTGTGCAAAGACACCAGAGTAAGGCACCTTGTGCCTTTAAAATCAATAATAATAATAATAATAATAACAACACTAAAAAACCCATTACCATTATTGAATAAAAGACCAACAATTTTTTTTTAAAAAAAACTTCTTTTAAATATTGTTGCTGTGTTTCCAGCTGTTCAAACCTTCTGTATTTTGTTATTGTAACAACAAAGTGCTGCGTCTGATTTGAGCAGCGGGGAGGCAGCACCATTATTCAGGAGGATTTTAAGCAGTTGGGTTTTCTTCCTCGCAGTGGTGCTCTCTCGCCTGTTAGAAGTCCCTTTGTTGCCTTGGCACCCCGGCCGTGGCGGCGGAGATGGCACCGCGCATTGGCCGAGGGCCCTGCTTAGCAACGCGGCCGTGCCAGGCGGGTGCCGGGGAGCTGGGCAGCGCAGGAGGCTGCCAAAGGCAGGGCAGGGCAGCTCTGAGCTTCCCCGGGGAGCTCTCACACTGCAGAGTTCATGGGGAGAAGGAAAACAGCGAGTGAGACCCCGGCTGGTGCTGGTGCTGCTGCTGCTGCAGGGAGCACGGGGCTGTCGGGGGATGTCCTCTTGGCTGAGCCCACCCTGGGGCAGGGAGGTGGGGCTGCTGCTGGCAGGCTCTGCCAGGGCCTGGCAGGGCAGGAGGGGGTTGTGCTGTGTCAGCAGTTTGGTTGGATCATAGAATTGCTTAGGTTGGAGAAGAGCTCTAAGATCAGAGTCCAAACTCTAACCTGAGCACCACCACGGTCACCACTAAACCACGTCCCCACGTGCCACATCTACTGTCTGCTAACTCCCTCAGAAATGGTAACCGAACCACTTCCCTGGGCAGCCTGTTCAGGTGCTTAACAACCCTTTCAGTGCAGAAGTTTGTCCTAATATCCAATCTAAACCTGCCCTGACACAACTTGAGGACGTTTCCTCTTGTCTTATTGCTTATTCCTTGGGCAAGGAGACCAACAGCTGCCTGTCTAGAACTTTCTTTCGGGTAGTTGTAGAGAGTGAGAAGGTCCCTCCTGAGCCTCCTTTTCTCCACGCTGAGCCCCCTCAGCTACCTCAGCCACTCCTCACAGGACTTGTGCACCAGACCCTTCCCCAGATCCACTGCCATCCTCTGAACATGATCCAGGCCCTCAGTGTCTTTCTTGTCATCAGGGGCCCAAAACTGAACCCAGGATTTGAGGTGTGGCATCACCAGTGCCCAGTACAGAGGGACAGTCACTGCCCTGGTCCTGCTGACCACACTGTTGCTGATCCAAGGCAGTTGTCATTGGCCTTCTTGCCCCCCTGGGCTCACGTTCAGCTGCTGTCAGCCAGCACCCCCAGGTCCTTTTCCACTGGGCAGATTCCCAGCCACTGCCTGGCCTGGCTGCATGCACAGGGTGAGCATCCTGGAGGTAGGGTCCCCATGCTGGCTGCTTGAGCTGGATGAACGACCTTACAAAAGGGAACATGGAGACCTGTGGCTTGCTCCTGTCTTGGGGAACAAAAGCTCCTTGTTGCAGGTGGCAATGGGGTGCAGACAAGTAATGTGGGATGGGGCCTGGCAGCCTCCCCGCAGCAGCGTGTCGAGGGCAGCTTGGTCAGGGCATCAGCGATTCAGGTAGGTGAGATGACTGCTGAGAAGTTGGTTTTGTCACCCCAAATTGCTGGGGATGGAGAGGAAGGTGGAGGCACCTGGTGTGGGAGACTGCAGCAGAGGCTGGGGAAGCTGGAGAAGCAGGAGCAGGCTGAGGACAAGGACACGGCAGATTTCCTTCCTATCAAAAAATGCTATTTTGGTTCCATCTCCCCAAGGTGGGGAGGGTTGGCAGAGATGTGCAAAGACTCTCAGAAACGTCGTGAATGGCCTTGATCAGCCGGCTGGAGACAGATTGCTACCACGCAGCCTCTGGGGACCACGGGGGCTGGTGAGCCCAGCAGGAAGGACACAGAATGTGCCACACTGTGTCCATGGGACAGCCAGCGTGGGCAGAGCCCTCAGAGGAGGTGGCAGAAGTGGCACGAGGTTACAGTGTCTGGCACAAGGTCAGCAGGTGGCTGGCAGTGTCCTGGCCCCTCACCCATGGCAGTTGGGGTGCTGGACCACAGGAGAGCTTTGCAAACAGGAGTGACCACGTTGTCCCTGGGCTCCTCGCCACCGCGGCGTGCTCCCCAAAGGTTACCTCCAACCAGAGGCGCGTTGTGGGTAATGAGATGCAAATTGATAGCAAGACAATAAGACTGTCTTGTGAGCCCTTCAACAGGGGCCAGTGTTTAAAAGTCAGCCTGATTGCCTCACTGGCAATTTGCATAGCATTAACCAGAGAGATTTTCTTTTTAAATTTGAACTTTTTTTTTTTCCTAGAGGTCGCCTCAAAGTAATTACAGCTCTGGCAGTCACTTCATGAAAGAGAGCTCTGTGGTTGTGTCTGGAGTGTGAGGAGGAGACCTACCCAGAGAGGGGAGTGGGGACACCTGTCCATGGGAGCCAGGCTGGGTTTTAGTGTGTGCTCTGAGATAGTTCAGTAAGAGAGTCCCACTGGGCGCGTGTGGGTGCTGAGCACTGCATCTGCTATGGGAGACACCAGGGCTTGAGTCCCAGCACGTGAAAGGGATCAGTCCCCTCTGTTGTTATCTCCAGTGCAGATACAACCTCCTCCTGGGCCTCCCCTGCTTTGCTGGGCTGGAAGGGGATAAGGTGACCCCATTGCCCACTTGGGATGCTGTGGTGAAGCAGGTTGGGAGAGCCAAGCCCTGGGGTGTTTGCACCTTCTCCTTTTCCACAGTTTAGTTCAAGTGGGGATTTCAAGCTTTTTTCTTTGAAGTCATGGTAAAAGTGACTGGAGACCTCAGCCAAGGAGTTCTACAGGAGAGTGGCATCAGACTGCTGGGGGCACTCTGGCTGCTCTGCTCTGATCTGGGCCATTTACTTTGACAGTTGAATTCCTTGGATTTAAAGTGGGCAGGTGTACCTTAGTCTTGCAATTGGACAAGATGATTACCATAGGTCACTTCCACCTGAACTGTTCCATTCTGTTCTACTCTACTTTTCTGTATTCTGGTTTTTAGCAGGTTGATTGCTTAGTGCAGATCTTCATAACCCATTTGGTTTGGCCAAGGGGAGGAGCAGTGCTTTCCCTGGCAGCTCCTGAGGAGCAGCCTGGAGCAGTGAGCAGCTGGGAGGGAGATGGGGCTGCCCTCTCCTCCCCAGCACAGCGCCCGCCCAGCCGGCGAGCAGGAGTGAGGCTCTTCAGAGGTTCAGCTGCCCTGCTGCAAATACAGAGCCAGGCAGTGCTCTGACAGAGCTCCTCTCCTTATCAAGGCTGTCTTCAAGACACAGAGCACGTGCTCCGTGCTCAGCAATCCCGTGTGGACATGGGAGGGTCACTCCAGATGGAATCTGTCGGGTGGATGGGCTCTGCCACCGGCTCTGCCACGGTCCCTGCAAGGCAGCACATCCCTGCCGTGGGAGGCAGCAAGTCACAGCGGTGATGGGTTTGAAGAGCCAGCTGGACAATTTTATCACCATTAATATCATTTGTAGTTATGCAGGCCATGGCTATGATACAAATAATTAAATCTCATGCTTCACAGCATCAGCTGATCGCTTGCTGCAGTCAGGAGCGAATGTCCTACGCACAGCGCACACGAGTGATTAACTCTGTTGTAGGGGTTGGTTTAGATATCCTTCCGCTGGCTTATTCCTCAGTTTCCTTCCTCCTGGCTGCAGATGTGAGGCTCAGCACCAGGACATGGCTTTCTCCTCCTTCACAAAAGCCCTGCTGTTGTACGATGCTGGAGATGCTGAGAGGAGATGCCATTCCTGCTCCTGCGGCCTGGTCTGCAGGTAAATCTGCTGCTGGGGCATCCTCTGCTCCTGCCCAGGGGCTTCAGGCCATGTGCTTATTTTCCTCCCACCTTCTGGCAGTCCTCAGATCCTGAATCCTTGGGATCTTTCTCTCTGGGCTGTCACAAAGCACCAATCATCTCCCGCCAAGCCGGTGTTTGGCCATGACCTCATCCCACAAAGTTCTTCAGCCTCCTCCTTGTCATCACCTGGAGAGGTTCCATTCTCCAGGCTGAAGCCAGCTGGATACACACACATCATCTCCTTTCTCCATGGCATCATTTTACCCTGTCTTTTAGCAGATTATTGGAGGTGTTTGTGCTGAGAGCAGAGCTCCCAATGCACCTCTGGGTTTGTCAGCAGCTCTGCCACCCTTCTCCATTCCCTGAGCAGCCCCTTTCTGGGACAATATCCTGGCCAAGCCTGGAAGGATGAAGATCAGCAGTGTGATGGCACCAGGTTATTGACCAACGCTGTCTAAGCAGGTCACTGTGACACTGTTCCTTCTCAGCTGGGAACTGCAGAGCTGTTCCTATGACTCTGTGCCTCGTCAAGGGAATCAGGGTGGGAAAACTGAACAGAGAATATTTTTATATTTTTCCTTCTAAGTTTTTTTTTCCTCTTTCTCTCTTTTTTTTCCCATTCCTAAAGATTGAGTATAATCAGAGCTAATCAGAAAATTATGAGCTGTCTGATTGCTGATTAGATTCCTAATGTTAATATAGTCAAGAAGCCTCTCTTAGTGTTGTATTTTAAGGGAAGTGTAAAAATAACATCTTAGAAGGAGCAAACCAGAGCTGCTGGAGCAGCAGGAAACCCAGCACTGGCAAAGGAGAGCAGGGTTTCACCACTGGCAAGAATTCAGGCCAGCAGAGAGGGAAGGGACAGGACCTATTTGAGCTGTATCCAGGTGTGAGGGGGCGGCAGAGCCTGGGAGGAAGAGCATAAAACCAGCTCTTCCCACAGGTTAGTCCTTGAGCACACCCAAACCTGGGAATTTTGCTGCTGTGCTCTGGAAGGAGGCCTGCAGCTTGCTTACTCATTGCCCTTCCCAGCAAAGGGAATTTTCACAGATAATTTAGTTCATACATCTCCCAGCATCATGGCCCAGCTCACTTGCTGCTGCAGGCAAGGGGCAGCCTCAGGAGATGGGGAAAGGGAGCCTGGGATGTGCCCAACACCTCTGAGTGAGACCTGCAAAGACTTGCTGGTAGTGGTGGAACACTCCTTGCCCGAAAGGCAGGGGTGAGATACCCTCTGGGGTGCTGGTGAGCACACAGAGGATGCTCCTGATCCTGGTGGGAGCTGAGGGAAATCCTTGTCTGCTTCTGCGTGGCTGAGCCGTTGCAAAAATCTTCAGAGTCTTCCAGACGCAGATTTAGAGGGGGAGACGCTGCGTGGTGTGGCCTCTGACTGAGGTTTTGCCCTTTTTTCCATACTTAAGCACTGAGGATCAATCCATGGGGCTGATGCCTCGAGCCGTGCAGTGGAGCTGCCAGCCCTTTCCACCACTTTCCTCCACAGTCCCCAGCAGCAGCAGCTCAGCACTAACTCTGGGGCTGAGTGCAGGTATTATGTTCTGGCACACCGGTGTTCCTGTTAATAAGCTCCTCGCCATTCACAGGGTGTTTTACTTTGATTCATCCAGACTGCAGTGCTGTATAATGGGCTATATACTGTAATTGTCCCCCATTGTCACCACTTACTAACTTAGTATGATGTTATCGCAGCCATTCGCAGGTTTTTTTGCAAACTTTGATGAATAATATTTTGTTCTTAGTGAATAAAAAAAAAAATTGACGGAATGGTGAAAAGAGGCAGAAGTTGGACAGAAGGCTGCTCTAATTGCAGAGTGGGCTTAATAATAGAAATGTCCACAGCGGCGTCCAGGCTGCTTTTGTTTCTGAGTCTCTGGGAATATACACTGGGCCAGCCAGGATGGAGCTGTTATTAAATACCATTTATTTTTTAAAGCATCTTGATCAGCAGGAATTGGCTCTGTGCTTGGGGAATTTATTTTGCTTTGCTTGCTCTTGACAAGCCTGAGCTTATACACAGCAGATGGGATTCATGTTCATTTCCAAAGGCAGGGTAAGGGGTGTGATATCCATGGGGTGATGCTCATGGGGTGGGTGCAGGAACCATGAAATGATGAACAAGAGTGTAAATGTTGGTCATTCTGCTGTGCATGGCTCGGGCATGGCAACAGCCTCAACATCTGTCAAGATATTTGGGGAGAAGTTGGGCTCAAGGTTGAGCAGCTGCAGGTAGAAGATCTGTGCTGGAGGCTGGACAGGTGTCTTCCCCACATTTGAGCTCACTGGCTTCCTCTCCCAGTTAGATGTGCAACATCCCATAAAGTATTTGTGACTCCCAAGCATTTGTCAGCATCTCTGAATGCTTATGGTACCTGACTCCATGTCTAGCAGGGGAAGGAAAAGTCCAGAAGAGATCAAACCCTGAGTATGATGAAAAGGGAGGTGGGGAGGTGGATGCCTGGGCTGGAGTGCCCTGGGTGGGAGGCAGGGGAGTGCTCCTCAGCATCAGGTGGGGACGTAAATGAGTTTTTCCCTGTAACACATGTCCTGACCTTTTTTAAAAAATGAAATCTATTTTATTAATTTTTTCTTTTTATCAAATCCATCCATGAAACATTAAAGATATGGCTGTGGAAAAGGTCAAGAAACATGTAGTTGTTGAAAACTTGTTCCACTTGATGGCTTTTCCCTTAGGGAAGCTCCTTCACGCTTTCTCCTCCCACACCTCGGTCTTTAAAACAGAAAGTGTCAAGTTATCTTGAATTTTGGGTTTAACAGAAACAGCGAAACATGTTCCTGGAGCAGGACAGAGGGAAGGGCACTGCACGTTCCCGTGGGGAGCTGCTGTGTCAGCCCAGCGTTGTCACAGGGAAAACCTGAGCTGGGAAGGATTTGTCCCCTCAAACACAGACCCCAAAGGAGGACTGTGGGGTCTCCATCCGTGCCAGAGCCATGGGCCCCAGGGAAGGGAGAGGCTCCTCAGGGGGCTGGTCTGCATAAGGACATATCTCAGGCAGAATTAATAAAGACAAAGCCTAAGAAATGTGGGTAGTGGTAACTTGTCCTGGTTTCAGGACATGTGCTTTGAGTACCTCTCCTTGGCTTGGGTCTCTGTTTATTCCCCTTGGGAATGGAAGGCAGTCACGCTTGCTGCGGCAGGGGAAGAGAGGCTGAGCTCTCCTTGCAGGGGCTTTGTTGGCACCAACACTTTCTGGGCATCACATCTGCCAGGCAGGAGCTGGATTTGCAGTAGGCAACAAGAGTCACTCTCCTTGCAAGAGGACAAAGAGGAGGGAGGGAGGGAAGGGAGGGA
>WEKY01041618.1:181415-199871 GCA_013390045.1 Picathartes gymnocephalus
GAGGGAAGAAGGAAGGAAGGAAGGAAGGAAGGAAGGAAGGAAGGAAGGAAGGAAGGAAGGAAGGAAGGAAGGAGAAAATTGAGTCAAAAGAGGATGTGTATTGATGTTCTTTGGGCAAGTTATGTTACTCGTAACATAGTATCAGAAGTGTGTGTAACCCAGAAAATAGGGAGACAGGGGGTGAAGTAAAATGGACACATCTGCCAGGGGCTGGGCTCGGTGCTGAACACACCAGACCCCCTTGCACCCATGGTGGCTGTTCTCTGCTGTTTGGTTCCTTCTTTCATTGTAACTGAGGAAGCTGGGCCATAAATGGGGCTTGCTGGCCTATAAAAATCCAGAGTTGAACAACACTGAAATTTTAGGCTCCAGACAAGAGAGTATAGGTGAATGGAAGGCAAAAGCAAAGCAGCAACCATCCTGCTCCATCAGCATAGCCTGGATTTGTCCTGTGGTCCATAAGCATCAACGTAGGGATGGGGACTGAAGGAAAGTTCAGTGTGAGGATTTGGGGCTTTGAACAAGGAGGTGCAGGAGTGGGAGGGCACATTGGGACATCATGACAGAGCAATGAGGCCTCAAGAGCTGGAGCTTCGAATTTTGCCAAAGAGCAGGAGGCTGAAGGGCCAGGAGAGGGGGAGTGAGCATTTTGATCTCAAAAAGGGGTGTCCTAACAGGATGAAAATGGGTTCTGGCAGCCTGGAGGCTGCCCCATGGAAATGCCAGGGGGAGGTGGATGAGTGTTGAGGTCACTGTGAGCTGTCACTTTGGGAACAACCTTTGGTGGCCTCCTGAACTTGCTCCCTTCCACCTCCCTGAAACTTCCCCACCTCACCTGGAGCCGCTGGGGCTTTTGTGCTGTCTTTCTGAAAGTTTGGGCAAAGCTGGTTCTAACTATTGTCCTTGTTTTTAAAGCAAAATACCACTAAAACGTCCTTTTAATAACTATTTGCACTGCAGTTGCTTTTTTTTGGTGTTTAAAACTGAAAATGCTAACTGCTCTGCTCGTTTTCCTATCACAGTGGCAGTGGGGGCCTGAGTGACTGCTCAGCGTGTCCGACCCCTCTTAGGCTGCAGGAGGCTGGCTGCTGGCACTGGAGGCCATCAGAAAGATGTCACACGTGTCCCTGGAGGGTTTCAAGTGGGGAAGTTCTCTGGGTTTCTCTCGGGGTTTGCCGGGGTTGTGGTATTTTAGGGGCACTCTTGTGGGAATTTGTGCACACGGAAAATCTGCCTTAGCACAAAACCCGGCTAGGGGAGGAGCTGTGGCTGTGCCGGGATGAGCCACACGGAAATCCCCGGGCGTGGCAGCAGATAACAAACGAGGTGCTTTTTAAAGCTCGCACATCACAGCGCAGCAAGAGGTGATGCCTTAAAATAAATCGATTGTAAGTGGTTTCCAGTACAAACTTCCAACAGCCTCTGCTTGAATGGAAGGCGAAGAGCTACAGGGGAGGATTTCAAAGGCACGAAGGGCTTCATGCCCATGGAGCAGGGAGTCAGGGGCCTGCCAGGATGCAGGCTACATTTTGGGTTTTGTGAGATGCCCTCCTGCATCTCACAGGAGCTTCTATGTTGTTGGCACCGTGTGGGGAACCACAGGGAAGAGAGAGCCACTCCTTGAACTTCTCATCTTCACATGGGACTTTCTTCTGTGAAATACAGAACGATAATGATAAGGAAGGATTTTTTTTTTTTTTTTTCTTTGAAGACTCTGGCTGCTAAGACCTGGCCAGGTAAATTCCTCCTTCTCCTGCCCAAGTGGCAAGCTGTATCACTTCCTTTTTTTCTCCTTTATTTTTAAAAAACCCTGTTCCTCCAAGCTGTAAGCAAAATTGATTTTTAAGTGCAACTATCTGTTATAATTGGTGCTGAAACACCTTGTGGTTATTGTAACAGATTTTGAACAGTGACAAGTCCTTCTTGATGATCGTAGCAGGAGGCCCACAGGATATTTGAGTGTGGTTTAGGGAGCACCGTTTGTTGGAATGTTTGGAGTATACTTGGGAGGAGACAGGGCTGGAGCACTGGGCTGAGATGGTGACAAAATTGCTGACCCTTCTAACACTGCAGAAGCTGAGCCTGCCCTGGGACCTCATGCCAGAAGGGGCAGTCTCCCAAAATCTCTTGTGGGAGCCATGTCCCTCCAGTCACCCATCCCATGGGAGCCACAGCATGCTGGCATGGGGGGAAGAGGAGATGGAAGGAGCCCAGGGCAGCACCGTCTCCTCCTCCACAGCTCGGTGAATCGTCTGCTGTCACATTTCCCAGCTCTGACCTTCCAGCAAATGCATCTTGACCTGAATTATTTCTGGTCATCTGAAACCTTACTGTGCAGCAAGCAGCCGTTTGTCACCCAGCAGGAGCATCCCCAAGCCCTTCCAGTCGTGGCAGAGCTCTGGCAGACGTGCTGCACTGTGCCGGGATGCCGTGTTTGTGCCCAACAGCTCACTGACCCCGTTCCTGCTGCTGTCTCTCAGCACACGGCAGGGCCCTGCCATGAGCTGTCCCCAAGGCAGACAATGACAAGAGCTGTAGGTAGCAGCACCTACCAGGCTTTTGGCCTGGCAGCCCACCACCGAGGGGCTTGGATTGGGATGGGCAGCCCCAACACTGCTGGGACTCATCTATCCCGCCCACAACCAAAACACGGTGGTTTGTATCCATCACCCCTCTGGGATGCTGCTGACATGCCCCAGCTATTCAGCAGCTCCTGGGAGGTAGCCACCAATATTCCAGCTTCATCCCAAGACAGACTTTTTTCCTTGACAGCCAGAATTTTAGACTTTTACTGGTCTGACTACTGTTGAAGTGGTAGGAACTTCCATCAGGAACAGACTGGGCTTTCTCTGCCTTGCTCATCTTGTGAGCTGGTGCTCCAGAAGAGAGTCAGGTGTGAAATGAGCACCATTTAAAGCTGCTGGGCATGTACAGCTTGGAGAGCTGTGCTCCTAGGGCAGCTGAATGCTCCTGCTTGGCTCTCCTCTGGCTGAAGGTCGGGATCTCAGAGCAGAGGTCCCTGCTTTCCTCCCAATCAACTACAGAAGATGCAAAAGGCTACTGTGACTGCAAATAGCCTGGCAAAGGGGATGGAGGAGAAGGATTTTTCTCATATCCTGAGCAGAGGAGGCAAGTGTGCCTGGTTTGGCTTCCCAAGGGAGCACCTGCATCCCGCAGGACAGCAGCACATTCCAGCAGGACTGGAGCATGATGATATTTAGCAGTACTGTTTAAAGTCATCTCTAATGCAAGAGCAAAGTTTGCTGCCATATGTCCAGGGTGAAAGGCAGGAGGGTGCGGGATGAGGCAATGCCAGTGTGGCCAAATGCTCCTTCTGCTGGCTCCACTCAGAGGAAAGGGACAGTGACTGAGGCCAAGCCTGCCTGTACCTATTCCTGGCCTCATCTCTCCATGCTGCATCCCACAGCTCTGTCTCACTGCTGATGGAAGTGGGACAGATCCTGCACCCTGGTGTGAGCCCTTCCTCCCCCAGAAGGGATGGGGCAGGAGCCAAGGAGGGTCTGAGCAGCTGAGCTGAGGTTTTGCTATTGCTGGTCCCCAGGGGCAAGTGTCACCATGGTTTTACAGGGCACAGTGCCCCTGCCCTCTTCCTCCTCTCCTGGGTGACAGGGAGCAGGGGCAGAGCTGCTCTCTGCACGTGATGTTGGAAAGCAAGTGTCCACCCTCATGGAGGACAGGAACCGCAGGAGACGGGTAACAGAGAGAAGCTTTTCTGCAAGGGGAGAGGAGCTGGAGAGAGCACCAGGCACAGTTTGTGCCACGGGATGCCTGGTTCTCTGCACTGTCCTTTTGCCCTTGGTGCTTTGCTGTTTATGGGAAGTTGAGCTATTCTGGAGAACTGAGCAATATTTTGGGGTAGGAGAAATACCCTGACCAGCAGTGCTCTCCCTTTCCTCACCATCTCTGCAAAGACATTGGTACCTCTCTTCTTGGGATGTTTCACTCCTCCCCATCCTGTGATTGTTGGGATGGTGGTGGTGTTTCCTATTGGTAAAAATTGTTGCTCTGGAGAAGAAGAAGAAGCAAGAAATGCTGACAGGAGAACAAGAGCCACATGCTGCTGGCCTGAAGAGCCATGAGTTACTGAGGTGCTCAGTAAAACGACGGAAGCTGGAAGTTCATCCCAGGCCCCCAGTGCCAGGTGCTGGCTGTGCCACTGCCCTGTATGGGGTCTGCAGCAGCTCTGGCTCTGGTTTAGCTACAGGTTTGCACTTGCGACCTCACTGCTGGCAGGGCTGGCTCTGCAGACGTGTCCCTGCTGCCTGCCCTGCCAGACCCCAGCAGAGAGCACCAGCTGGCACAGTGCCGAGGCCTGAGAGCCCTTGGAGGATTTACCATGTGCTCTTTGGGGCTTTATTTGCCCTCTCACAGGCAGCCAGTGCTGGCTCCAGCCCCATCCTCCCTCGTGCACAGGCTGGATCCAGGCACAAGAGGAGGAGAGATGGGCTCTACCCATCCCTCTCCTTTCACACAGCCAAGGGAGTTATTGACAAACAAGTTAGTGCTTTGAAAGAAAAATGCTGCAGCATATTTGCAGCTGCCTCCGTGATCAATACTCAGCCGTGGCTGAGCCTGCTGCTGAGTGGATTTCAGATGACGGCTGTGGGGGTAATAAGAGCCCTGGGATCAACTGTCTCGGAGATTATTACAGGATGAGATGCTTCGCTGCTTTACAGTGTTTACTCAAGATTTATATTCCCTGTGTGTACATAAGGGGGTTGTTGTCTTTTGTCGCTGCTTGATCACTCTTTGGTGGTGACACTCAGGCTGTTGGTCAGGTTTGCTTAGGGGTGAATTCCATGAATGGGGAATGAACACGCTGGGGATGAGAGGGGGAGCTGGGTGGAGGCATCTTGGAGCTGGTGGCAGGAGGTGGGACCATGAGGAGGTGCCCTCTGCCCTGATGCATGCAGGCAGAAAGGTTCAGTGTATTAGGGTTGGGTTGGACTCGATGATCTTGGAGGTCTCTTCCAACCTAGTGATTCTGTGTGTGTGTGATTCTGTGTGTGAGACATGTGAAGCACATGGAATTGGCTTTTGCCTTTCCAGATGCTCTGCAGTGACAGGTGAGGCTTCAGGGTGCCCTGTCCATGGAAGAGGGGTTGGTACCAGAGGAAAGGGCTTGTGCCATCCACATTCCTTCACTGCAGAGGAGGAGGAGCTGCAAAACCAGCTCCTGGGGGATTTCCTGCCTGGGGCTGGGGTTCCTTGGCTTTGCCGTGTGTGTTTGATTTCACATTGCTGCCTTAACCTTTCAACAACATTTTCCTGCCTTGGGAGGAGGGCTGGAAGGTGTGATGCTGTGTGGCACTCCCTCGACTGGTAGCACAGGGCTGTTTGAATCTCCAGCAAAGATCTCCCCTCCCAGCTGTGTGCTGGGCTGCTGGAGGTTCATGCACTTCAGAGCCTTGGGCAAGGTGCCGCGATGGGGCTGATAAGAGCCTCACTGAGGGAGTTGAATGAAGGCTTAGCAGGAGTGGCTGTCCCCTGGAGCAAACATCCCTGGGCACACACAGCTGCTGTGTGATGGGCCATTGCTGGGGCTTCCACACTGGCTCTGGGGAGAAGCCAGGAACACCATCCCAGACTGCCTGAGGAGCATCCCCAGCATCGACATGGGCTCGGGACGCCTGTGTGGAGGCTTGGACATAGGGGTGGCATTGCTGCTGTTACACAGGGCTCCTCAGTCTCCTTCTGCAGAGTGTTTGCTGTAATCCCGTTTTATAAATCCAGCCTTGGTCTTTGGCCTCCCTGGGCTCTACTCTGCTGCTTCCCAGGTTAAACCCACTGATCTGACTGAGGCAGGAGCAGCCAGGGCATGCTTATTGCTATGGTGGGGCTGGGAGAAGAGATTTAGTAAATCATTGGAGTAGTTTCCTTTGGAAAGAGTCTGTGTAAAAATATCAGAGCAATGCAGGATAGCCCCAGATGTGGTGGGGGAGAAGGGCTGGCAAGGAGGAGGTGAGCATCACCCTTGGGTGTGTGCTCCATCAGAGACAATCCTCCTGCCTGCTGGCCCCTCGAGCAGTGGGGATGCCAACAGCAGGGATGGTCCCCTCCTCTAGAGAGGAGGTCGTGGTCCCTGCCTGTGCCAGCTCTGGTGCTCCGAGCAGTCCCCAGCGCTACAGCCCCAGCAGCATCAGAGCAGCTGTCCCCAGAAGGTGCTGCTGGGGGTGAGGGCACGTGGGTGAGCTGTGCCCAGGCTGGGGTGAGTGAGCTCGTGGGGGATCGGGCTGAGGAGCGAGGTCCTGGAGCAAAGCCAGGGAAAAGCAGCAGCCACGTGCCTGGAGTTGCCATCCTCTGGGCAGACGGGTGCTCACCCACCTTGTTGCCCTTTTCCTTTCCTGCACAGCTTTTGGGAGGGAGGGCTCGTGCCCAGCCCTGCCACCTTTGCTGCCACCTGGCCATCCTGAGTCTGTGGCATCCCTGAGGCTCCTTAATCCCAGGCGAGCTGGTGTGCTGAGCAGGGAGCTCCTGAGGGATCTGCCCTGGTGAGCAGCAAGGCAGAGAGGAGCCCCATGTGGAATACAAATGAGTCTGGGGCACGATAAGCCCATGCAGCACCTTCCCCCTGACACACCCCGCTGTTGGGATCTCCAGGCACCAATCCCTTGCAAATCTCCTGCTGGCCTTTCATGACCTTCAGCGTCCTTTCAATTCAGCGTTTTCAGCCTCTAAATCTCCTGTCCTTAGCCCTGGATGACTTCTGGGGAAAGAACCGTACTCCTTAAAGTGCCAGGGCAGTCTCTGCACCACAGCCTGCTGGAAATCTGCACCTATTTTGCACCCATGATTTATTTTTGGTAATTCCTCTAATTTTTATTGCTGTTTAAACCCCACAGCTGACAACCCCAGGTCTGAAATCTGGAGAGGTTTTGGCAGTTGCCCTGTACCCTGCCGGGCTCTCCTGTGCACTGCCTGCCTCCTGGGCATCTCACAGTCCCTGCACGCAGCACACCTTGAGCTGGTCTGATTGATCTGTAACACTTGAAAAATAATGGTTTAATCATTATTAAGGATTAGAAATAATCCTTGAGCTGTATCGATCACAATAACATTATTCATGATGAACTCATTTGGCATTAATGGGGACGTCCTGCAGCAGCGTGTGGCTGGGGGCAGACCCGTCACCTTCCCTGGGGAGCCATCAGTGGGGTTTGTGGGGCAGCAACAAACCCTGCCCTAACAAACAACTCCAGGTCCTGCTGTCCCAAATAGCCCCCTTGGGGGACCCATTCTTATTGGCACAGTTTTGGAGGGTCCTGAATCCAGCAATCACCCATCCTGCTCATGCCAGCAGCCCATCTCTGTCAGCAGTCAGGGATGTGGCAGGGTGGGACTGCTCCCATGGGAGCCCCACACGCCTTTGCTCCAGGTTTGTCCCCACACAGGGATGGAGGCCAGCAGAGGATCCCCTGTTGCAGAGGAGGGATGGTTGGCTGCATGCTTGACCCCTCTCTCCTCCCAGTCACCATCTTCATCGTGGGACTGAAATGTCTTTAGTGAGGAAATGCTCCAGGAGCAATATCTGGAGGGCTCTGGGGGCTCTTCTCCTGGGTGGATGTCGGTGGCAGCCAGGAGCCAGCACAGCACCGTGCTGTGGCTGTGCCATCCTGCTGTGGGCTCCCCCATTCCTGCAACGTGCTATTTATCAAACAAGAACATCTGGATTTCCTTTTTTTTTTTTTTAAACCAAAATTGTGTCTGGTTTGACTTTGACAAATTGACATTTTCCAGAGGAAAAATATCTTCTGAGGTGTCGTTCCTGGGCGTAGCCATCCTTTACTGCACCATTTGCAACCCTCCAGGCACTTTGCACAAGGCGATGAATAGTTAAAGATGTCCATAAATCTTACCCCAGCCTATAATAAACAAACATGCTCTTATCAAGTATAGAAAAATGCATATTTCATCACCACTGCCTTAAACGCGACTCAGAATAAATGCTTGTCTTTAATCAGCCATCTCAATATATAAACAGAGCACAAAAGCTTGGGGGGGATGAAGTACAGAATTGGGCCACAGATTTTCTAGGCAACTCCTGGGGGCAGGGATGTGGCTGTGCAGGTGAGACCATGAAAAAACTGCCCTGAAAATTCACATCACTTAGCTTTTCTGTCCAGCTACATGTTGTTTCCAGTTCCCTTCTGCCTGCTACTGGGGCCATAAGGATTTCATTTCAATGTTCAGCTGATAGCTGATCTTTCTCCTTGGATGCTGGCCACTGAAAGCAAGCACTTTGATTTGGAAATCAAGATTAAGAGAAAGAGAAAAGATTAAACAGGAAAGTTTCGATCAGTACGTGCCCAGATTATGCAGTGATGGATTCATGTTTCCCTGCATCTGATAAGAACAAGCTGCATTTTCAGGCTGGGGAGGGCCAGATCTGTAATGTCTTTCACCTTACTTTTGAGTGCCTGTGCTTTGCCTCACTCACAGAAATACAGCATCTGCTGCCATGGCCCTGCTCAAGCCACCCTGCCAGGGCTGGGGCTGCCACTCTCCTGCATGGGCAAGGGGGACACTGTGGCACCTGGGGGCTTCCTTTCCCCTGAGCATCTGTTTGGAAGGGCTGAGACATCATGCATCCCTGTATGCTGATGAGAGTGCTGGAGAAACTGGTGGCAGTGGGGACAGCAGCTGTGACCTGTGGCTGTGCCTAGGGCTCACGTGTGTGTGTGTTCTTACAGCTGTCCACTGTTCAGGCCCTGGGGAAATCATTTCCCAGGGATATCACTGGACTTCACTTCGCTGCCCCTGTGGGTTCCCACCAGCCTACCACATCCCTGATGAGCACAGGAGTGTCTTCTCCTCCTGGGATTTGTGGTTCATGGAGTGCAAGTCACGTGTGTACTAGCACTGAGAATCTTGTGTTCATTATGTGAATCTCTGCGGTGCTGCCCAGGCCGTGATTTGGGGTTGTTATTTAGCCCAAGATGTCACCCCATTGTCAGTGCTCCTTCCTCCTCCCAGCCAATTCAGTGTCTGAAAACAGCCAGGGCTCCTCTCTCCCCATGCTCTGGCTGCCAGCACCACTTGCATGGAGCCGAGCATGTCCATCCCCGTCGGGGGAAATGTATCTGCAGGGAAATGAGGAGCCTGTGCTGTAAGGCTCATCTTTGCTTGGTGTGTCTCCCACTAACTCTCTAGGGACTGCAACAGCCCCAAAAGCCTCATGGCCTGTTATCCCTGTACAGATCGGGCCCTGGAGCTGAGACCAGGCAGTGTGTATTCCCTGGGAGCCTTGTACAGCTGCTGGCTGGTGGGGAGCAGGCTGTGCTGAGTACTGCATGACCAGACATAAACCCCGTGCCCCTGTTGGCAGTGAGGGTCCAGGACCCAGGGGTCTGGGTGGCCCTCGGCTCTGCGGGCTGGCTCAGGACACCGGGCTGCCTCCCGCTGGCTTTTGGTGCTGCTCATGTTGTACAGCCCTGGCAGGCAGCTCCCCTGGCAGCTGCCCACAAACCTGGGTGCCTGGGGCTGGTCGAGGGCTGGAGGGAAATGTGCTTGTTTTGCTCTTGGCTTTATTTTCTTAGTGATGTGGAGAGGATCCTGTGGAAAGCCTGGAGCTCTTGCCCTGTCTGTCCCCTTTGCCTCCACAAAAGGCCGGATTGCAGCATCTCCCAGGCACTGCAGTACCCCGGGGCTGCCCAGACTCCAGCCCTGCCCTGCTGCACCCTCTGTGCTGGTGAGGGGTCTCATGGCTGAGCATCACCCCATCCTGCTTCTGGCAAATCCTGGTTCCTCTGGTTACCCCAGTGTTGGCATGGGTATATGAAGGTGTTAAACCTGGGTGGGCAGCACAGTGCATCTCTGGGCCCCACCACTGGGGCTTTTCAAGGAGGTTTTGAGGCATTTTTGAGGGGTCTGACCTGCTCTGCAGAGAGCTGGAGGCTGTCAGTACAGGGACCTGGGTTCAGCCCTTGCCCTGTGCAATAAGAGCCTGCCCTGCTCCAGCAGGATGCCGACAGCTGCCAAGCTGCAGTGGCTCAGCCCTGGTGGAGTTCAAGTGGCAGCAATTCCTCTGGAGATACTGGCTTGTTCCAGGAAAGGCAGGAGCAGGCAGGAAACACTGACTCCCTGTCCCTGGAACACCCTTCCAGGGTGCTGCCCACAATCCCTCCTCCTGCCCCCTTGCCAGTGCAGCAGAGGGGTGGCAGGGTGCTGCAGGAACCCCCAAACAGGGATGCTGGAGCAGCACCCATGGTCCTGGGCTGGTGTGGGCAATGCCTGGATCCTCTTGCTTTCCCTAGGCTCATTTCTCCTCTCCCACTTGCTTTGCAGAGACTTGCCAATGCGGCGGAGAAATTCCAGAAGGCTCACCACTGGCAGGACAACATCCGGGTAAGGCTCCGTGCGTGCCCCAGCCGCTGCCAGCCCTTCCCTCCTTTGCAGTGACTCGTGGCACAGGAGTCGCTGTCCCATCCTCCTTGCCCACGTTCTGGTTCCCTGCTGGCTATGCCGTGCTGCGCACGCCCCAGCCCCACCGCCTGCCACCACTAATGAGAGCAAATGAAGTGATTTTGAGCTCGTTTGCAGCCTCGCCTCTGCCTGCACGCACCGTGAGGAGAAGGCAGGAGGTGAAGGTCGAGCTGACAGCTCCGCTCTGAGGGGGTGGGGGCTGAGGAGACTCCTACTCCCCCCAGCTCCGGCAGCCCCTGGGTTTGGTGCTGAGGGGGCCTCGCACGGGGTGGCAGCAGCGGTGGCTCACCTGTGGCACATGCCAGCAGTTGCGGTGGGGGCTGTTCCTCGGGAAGGAGCAATCTGGGCTGGGAGAGGGAAGATGCGGGTTTAATGATTGCATTTGACTTTGTAATTCTGGCGGTGATAGCACTCAGCGGGAACCTGAAGGATTCTGTCTGGAAATGCTCTCAAATTATAACCATAATACAAAAGGAAGGAAAAATTGTTTTTCTGCCAGTGCGAATGGAGTCTGCAATAAAAAATGCTCCTAAGCCACCCAGCCCCTTCCTCTTGGGTAGGGCCACATCATGTCCAGCCCTGAGGACCCCCCTGCAGCCTCTGAGGGGGCAGTGTGGGGACAGCCCCACTGCCAGACTGTGCTGGTGTGTTTTGGGAGGTATTTCACAGTCTGAGCTGCTGCTGCTGCTCACACAGACCCTCCTGCCATAGGTGATGGTCGCCAGGGTTTGTTGTGGAGAGGAAGAGGTGGGAGGAGCAAAAGAGAGGGCAAGGGGTTGACCTGCTTGGCTTTCATTTGCCTTGTGGCCGGTGTGGGGTGGACACCGGTGGCTGATTCTGTGTCCCACAGGCACCCAAGGAGCAGGATGAGCTCACAGGGATCTTCCTGTCTGCATGAGAGCACTGGGGAATTACTGTCACCTCTTCCCAAGAGGCCAGAGGAGAGGAGGTGAAGAGGATAATGAGATTTGGTGCAGGCACCTGCTGATGCCAATGCCAGTGCCACCACCAAGACCTTGGCTTGGGGCTCCCAAGGAAAGCTCAGAGGGCGAGCTTCGGGCATCTCCATCTCTAGCATTGAACCAGTCCTGTGTGTCCTCCGGGGTCAGGAAACACATCCCTGAGCAGCACTTGAAGCTTGGCTCTGGGTACCCCAGGGACATTGTGGTGGCCCTGTGCATCCTGTGCTGGGCTGGCATCCAGGGTGGGATGCCTTGTGACTGGGGCATGTGCAGGGCACGCTGAGGTGGCACAAGGTCACTGCATTTTGTAGCAGTCCTTGGGGCTTCTGCTCATCCTCTGGAATACAGGGATGGGCTCCTGCTGCAGGGGGCGCTTTGCAGTCCCAAAGAGCTCCTTCTCCAACCAGACCTGGCTGCCTTCCACTGCCGGGAGAATAACAGTCAGGATACAAAACATGCTGGGAAAGGCTTATAGTGCTGGGGAGCTCTTGGCTCATTTTGCCATTCACGGCACAAACCTTTCAGAAATCCACTTTCATGGAAAAAAATGTCTTTAATAGCACTGTTTGCAACCACTTAATCAAGGTAATTAGGAGCGAGTCACCCAGAAACAATGTGCAGCGATGCGTCACGGCAGAGCTCGGCGCAGCTTTATCAGGACAGCCCAGGCCTGGCTGGGACACTTGATGGACTGGTCCAGCTCTGTGCACAGCCCCCAGGGTGCTGGGCACCAGCACTACCTGCCTCAGTCCTGCCTGAACCAGCCGCAGCTCCCGAGCAGAGCAGAGGGATGAAGGGGCTCCGTTCGTGTCTCACTGCCAGGGTTGAGCCTCCTTTTTCTGCCCTTCATCCGTGAAATGGTCGGGCACGGTCAGACCCGTGTGCCAGCACGGCTGTCCCCGGCTCTGCGGCTGTCCCCGGCTTGTTGCCGGTGCTGGCACGGGCAGCAGGCAGGGAAGGAGGCAGCACGGCAGCCCAGCTCCTCCTCTCCTCCCTTCCCACCGAGCAGCTCGTTCCTCCTGGCTGCAGCTCTCCCCTCCTCTCCCAGTGTGCCGCGTCCTAACCCCGCGCCGGAGTCGATGACAGATTGCGGCGAGCGCGGTTATTTTTGTGTTTCCATCCAAAGGCGCCGGCAGATGCTGAATGTTTGTGCTGCATTAGTGCTAATGGCAGCCCCATTAAACCTCACTGCAGATGGGTTGCTATGGAAGTCCGGGGGAAAATGAAGCAGGAGCAAGAGCCTGAGCGGCTGGGACCTGCTGCCAGCAATCACTCGCGATCCATCTCTATGGGGAAAGTTCCTTTTTCCTTGCTCTTTTCTGGTGTTTCCAGCTACATGCCGGCCATGCTGGCCTTTCTGGAGCTGAGTTCAGCCTCCTACCTCAGGGGGTTTTGCAAAGTGCCTCCCAGTTTCCCAAACAATCCCCCTCATCCTGTCCTGCTTCATCCCTGCTCCTTGTGCTTGTCCACTCTCAGGCCCCCCATGTCAGTTTTCCTTTGGTTCTTTTCCAGACCTTCAGCCCCATCCCAGCAGCATCAGCAGGGTCTCAGCCCACACTCCCGTGGTGTGTGAGAGTGGAGACCATGCTGACCTGGGGGATGCTCTCAGAGGTGCAGATCTGCACTGCCAGCCACAGAATGCATCGCAGGGCATCATCATCATCATCATCATCATCATCATCATCATCATCATCATCATCATCGCCGCATGTCGGGCTGCCAGGGCTATTTGTGCCTTTAAGGGACACTCCAGCGCTGCAGAGATCCATCCCCACGTTTATGTGTGCTTGGCAGGATTATATAAATTGCCTTTAAAAGCTGACTTCTTTATAAGCCATTTTCTGCTTCATAAAATGTTTATTACTGTTGTTTTTCTCCCAGTCTCCTTCCTCACTGCATTTTCCATCACTATACTGGGAAGCTCCCCTCTTCCTCTGCCTGCTGCCCCCCTGCCTCCCACCTCTCCCCATCTTTTGGTGTTGGAAAGGGCCCTTTGAAGGGTCAGAGCCCAGCAGGCCCTTTCTCCTTGGAAAAGAAAAATAGCCATACATTGAGCTGTGGATGTAGGAGCTGCTGGGGACAGGGTTTAACTGCTGTGTGGTTTAGGGCTGTGGTGACATTTGTGGAGGTGGCAGGGGCATCACAAGTGCTCCACGCCGCTGCCTCTATCTGTAACCCCCGCCTGCAAGCACATGAGAAATAACAAAGCCCAGATAATTTCAAGCTCCATTAGAAACGAAACTCCAGGGAAAAGGGGATCGCTGTTTGCCAAATGGGGATGGACAGGAGGAATAACAGAGACCGTGCTCCTGACCACCCAGGAAAGGTGCGGGATAAAGCAGGGGGACACGGCAGCATGGCTGGGTACCTGGCCACGGCCCTACAGCCCGGGGTGCCTCATCCCTCTGGCTGCAGGATCCTGCTGCCCATCCTGCTGCTCCACCCAGCACTGCTGGCTGCGCGTCTGGAGTGGTGGCTGTGCCGTGCCATGTGTGGGCTCCAGCAGCCATTCCCGTGGGCTGGGCACGGCCATGCAGGCAGGGCTTTGTGTTCAAAGCAGCGTCAGAAGGGCGAACGCCAGCTCCTTATCCTCCTTTCATTTTTCTCCTCCTTTAATTACAGATCCTACTTATCGGCTGAGAACAGAAAGATTGTCACCGTAACCTTGCACTTGCCCTTGTAGAAGGTTTACCTAAAAAGTTAGAAAATAAAATCAAATGCTTTAATTTGCAGTCGTCTTGCCATTTCAAACCCAGTTTTCATTACAGCACAGAAAGTGCATTGAAGCTGTGTTTATAACCCCCTTTTAGATAACAAATCACATTTTCTTTTGGCTGGCGAGTGTGTAGAATTGATATTTTTTTTTTTCAGTTTAATGGGTTTGTGTGTTCAGGAATGATCTCCATCAACTGAGAGTCTTTATTGTGTTTGATATAATGTCAGCTTTCATTACGCTCGGAGAATTACTGTGCTATAGCACCAACCTTGCTGCTGTAGCGCCGGTCTGGGCGAAAAGCAGAGCAAGAAAATCATTCACAAAAACCCTGTGTCAGTGCTGTTCCCTCTTAAAAACCAAGGATGGGGCTTGAGGGGGTTTTTCTAACCCGCCACTCTGCAAGATGGCTGGGCCACCCATGGCGTCCCGATGACTGCGATGGTTTGGTGTAGGGGTTGCTGGCTTTCCTCTCAGTGCTGCTATCCCATCCCATCCCATCCCATCCCATCCCATCCCATCCCATCCCATCCCATCCCATCCCATCCCAGTCTGTCCCTGGAAGGGCAAGGGGTCTCCAACAGCCTCTCTGTGTGTGCTGGCATCCCTGTGGCACCCAGGTGCAGTGGAGGGGAGAAGTGGCTGTGCCTCATCTGAGGCAGCCTCAGAGGAGCAGGACAGACAGGAGATGCCATGTAAAGAAGAATAGCTGGTGAGGTGTGATCAGATAAAACATCTTCTCGGGGAGATGAAAAAACTGTTGACAGGTCACTTAAATATTTCCCCAGCTCTGTCAGAGAGGCAGAGGAAGGAAATTGCTTTTAAAAAAAAGATGCCAAGGCAGATTATGATGACTGTTTCCACCTGTCCGGGGTAATGCGTACGGCCCCTGATGGTGGATGGGATGCAGGGAATTCACAGCACTGCAGGAGAAGTATGGTCCCCACCAGACCCTTCTTGGTCTATCCAACAGCCTGTGGTGGCTGGGGCTAACCATGAATATTGTCCTCTTCTGGGGACTAGGAAAGGATTCATCATGCTGCAAATGGACAAGAATAGCTCTAGCCAATGGAAATAAAGGTTCAGCCCCTACCAGCCAGGTATAGCTGTGATTGCAAGTAGGAATTTCTCCCAGGAATTCATCCAGTCCCTTTGGAGCCTATTTCTGGCTGAGGCCCTCACACCACCCCGTGGCAGATGTAGCAGGAACACCTTCTTTGCTGTGTTGTTCCCCAGCCAAGAGGCTGCTGTGCCTATGGCAGAGCTGGGACACCTCGGGTTGAGTACTCACCTGGCTGAGACCTCCAGCCCCAGCTGCCTGCCAGGACCAATTGACCAGCACAAACCAGTCCCCAGGGACAGCCATCAGGCAGTCCCATCCTGCTTCTTGTGACCCAGGAGGGCTTGGCAGGGTGCTGCAGTGGTGGGGATGCGCTGTGACCCTGCTCACGCCCTGCTCCTCCGGCCACAGCGCAGGTGTGAGGCTGCAGGAGCTCTGTGACACGCTGGAGGATGTCCTCTGTAGGAAGGGTGCAACTGTGAGCAAAAGCCAGTGCTATTTCTGTGTGCTTAATGGTTCAGGGACATGAAGAAGTACCTAAATACTCACTGTCCACTCTAAGTGCTGATGGCAGAGGAAAGGTGGGCTCATGAGCAGAGCCCCTGGTGCTGTATGGGCACGTCAGCTGCTGCTTGCTCTGCTCACCCACTGAACTGCCCACGGGTCTGATCAGGCACAGCTCTGGTCACCTGGCTTGTCCCCACGTTGGTAAGCTGTGGGCTGGCGTGCTGGTCCTGCCACCAGCTCCATCCAGTGGCTGGAAAACAGGCAGGTGCCAGCTCGGGATCCATCTTTTCTTCCCCACCACCCTCGGAGTTCCTCCTAACTGCCTGAAGGCAAACTGCTGCAGGATTTGGTTCTTCCAGAGCCAATTAAACCTTGAAAGAGATTTGCTGACCACAGGGGTCACCTGTGCTGCTCGCAGAAGTGAAACCCAGAGCCGGAGGCTGAGAGGGACTGAAATCAATGTGCTGCAGCAGGATCTGCCTGCAAAACTGCCCCGGGAAGCTGCAGCGTCCCCAGGGCATGTGATCAGCAGGGTGACCCTTACAAGATGACAGTGAGCAATTCTGTGGAGTTCTACAGATCCTACAGGTCCTCGGGAGAAGGATTTGCCAGATTAGGTGATTTTACAGGAAAGCCCTATAGGGGAGAGGGAGCCATAGCCCTTCTGCAGTGTCCCTGCCAGCTGTGTGCTCCAGCTGGATGGCTGGAGCAGGGAGCTGATGTGCCACCAACAGCTCATTCGATGCTTTTTTAGGGTGGTGGCAGCTGTGTGTGTGATATGGTTTGATTGCCACCTCGTTAGGCCGCTGACTTGGAGGTTTGGGCCAGCACCCCTCCATCCAGACGTCTCCAGGCTGCAGCAAGATAACAGAGCACTGACCTTTCCAGCATTATTTTTAGTTGCTGTAATTGTTTTAGGCAAAAAAGGATCTATTTGAATGCTTGTAGAGGGCTGTGTCAGGGATTGTGGGGAGGGAGTGTCCCTCACCACCCACCTGAGACCTCCTGTGCCCCTCCTTGTCCTGGGCCTTGTCTCGGACCTGTTCTGCTCGTGTGTGGCAAGGGAGCACTGGTGCTAGAGCAGGGTCCTCCCTTGTGCTGCTGGCAAGGCTCCAGCTTGCAGCTCTCCAGAAGCTCACAGCCTGGATTTTTAACCAGCTTTTCACTTGGTGTTTTGGTGTGAGAGCAGTGAAGGTGTGGAGCACAGGGCTCCTAGGGAAGGCTCAAGGGTCAGGCAGGAGCTGGGGTCCCTGGGGAGACTCTGGCATGTAGCACCCCCAGGGCCACCTCCAGGAGGTCCCACCTGGGTCAAGCCTCGCCCCGGGGCACCCCAGCGACATCGAACCATGAGGGTTTGGTGCAGGTGTGGTGGTTCCTTGCTGGAAAAGCCTGAGTGATGCCTTCAGAGGCAGTTGCAGATCAGTCTGGGATTGCACTGAGCTACCAGGGTGTTGCACTGGGGGTTTAGGAGCTGAAACAACCCCGCACTTACCCACCAGTGACACAGCCGTGCAGGTGGCATTTGGCCATTTAGGTACAAGAAAATGGCCAGTGGCTAACACATCATGGAGCAGCAGCTCCTCCTTGTCAGCCTCCCCTGCAATGGGAACCGATGTGTGCTTCCCGCAGGCTCGGATGCAAGAGACAAGGACAGTATTTTGCCTTGAAATCCCTTGACATCTTCACCCCCTTGATTTCTTTATTGGTATTTATTCTGAAAGGCTCTAGAAATATCAGTGCTATTTACACAGACCTGGTGCTGAGTTTAACATGGTCCAGAGGAGGAGGAGAGGATTGTGCGAAGAAGGCAAATGTGGTTTAAAAAAAAAATATTAGGGAGACAAAACTGTAGGACCCCTTGTTGCCTCTTGGGACACCCATGGCATCTTTTTAGAGCATCTCTGAGGGCTCTATCCCTCCTTCCTGGAATAGCCACTGGCTTCCAAGTGGCAAGGACATGGATGCCCTGCCAGCTCCCCCGTGGACCCCATGAAAAACCCGCAGCATCAGCAGGGTTGTGGCGAGGATTGTGGAGCCTGGCATCGGGGCACATCTCAGGGCCAGGGCCACGCTGGTGCTGGCAGTCCCACGCGTGCTGTCTCGCATGTGGAAACCTCAGCCACAGCCTGAGTGTGGCTGAGATCTCACCCAGCTGCTACTGGGGTTGTCAGGGCTTGAAAGAGTGCATGGCAAAGGCTCCGCGATCCCAAGGGAATTCGGTGGGAGGGACCTCCTTACAGGAGGTCTGCTCCCTGTGCCGTGCAGTGCCGTGCCACGGGAGCGCTGGAGCGGGTGAAAGCGGTATCAGGGGACCGGCTCTGCCGCCCGAGCATCATCACCTCATGCCCTCGCCACTGCTGGAGCGGGACCTCTGCGGGTGGGAGGGGAATCGAGTTTTCGGAGGAGCCAATGGCAAATAAAATGAATAACAAAGCACCTTCTGGATGGCCGTTGTTAGTCACACTCACTCCTGATTAAAGATCATTAAACATGAAATTAGCTCGTTTGTGTTACGGGTCTCCCGGGGCTTCCTTTAATTAGGAAGTGCAGATGGCCGCGGACCCGGGGATGCAGTGCCGGCGAGGGGCAGGGGCGTTCGTGGGGCCGGCAGCAGCAGAGAAATTAATTCTTTTTTTCCTTTTCTTGTTGTTGTAAACCCCTCAGCATTTCACAACAAATCACAGATAATTAATAAGTGCGTTCCCTTAATAACTGGGCTTTTTTAATAGCAGAAATTGGAAGATGCTGCATCTATTTTTTTTTTTTTTTTT
>WEKY01041618.1:207595-225287 GCA_013390045.1 Picathartes gymnocephalus
TAATGTCTGATTTAATACCTGCTGTGCTACCAAAGCTGGTGAGACAAGGGGTAACCAGCACTTGGCTTTTTGTGCCCACCCACTCCTGGCACTTGCTACCCTGTGCCACCAGCACTGGCACAGCCTGCAGGCCAAATCCACACGAGAGCCAGCAGGGCTGGTCTCTCCCAGGGAACATCTGGTGATGGGCTTCAGGTGGTGGCATTCCCAGTGTCCCTCCAGGGCTGGAACCCTGGGTGACCCCATGTGCTCTGCTCCTTCCCAGGATGATCCTGATGGAGAAGAGATCGAGAGGGAGAAGTCCAACTCCTTGAAGCTGGAGTTCACTGATGATGACAACTTCAAGACCAAGGTTAACTATTCATACGCTGCCGTGCAGATCCCCACGGACATCTACAAAGGCTGTGAGTGCCCCTTCTCACCCTCTCCAGTTTGTGCTGCCTGGCTGGGCATCCATCTCTCCTGCCTGGAGCACTGCAGCCCCAGGGACCATCACTTCTGGGTGCCCCAAGTGGGTCTTGGTGCCAGGGCAGGCTGGCTCCGAGACAGGCAGGCAATGAAACAAGGCAGAGTCACTGCATCAGGACGGAAGGGACAATGTGTGACAACCCTCAAGAGCTCAGCACAGACCAAAGAGGCAGGTCAGGGATTAGGAGTTATTAGGCAAGGGATGGGGAGCAGAGGAGAGGTGGTGATTATGGCACAGGATAAAGCTCAGCTGTGCCCACACGGCTCTGATCCTCCTGCAGAAGAGCCCAGCAAAGCTCCAGGAGGCTCAAAGTGGGCGCCAGAGACGTTCAGAGGGATGGAGCAGCTCTGTGCAGGAGCAACTACAGAGGCAGCACCGACCTGCTTGTAGAAGGGAGTGAGACATGGCTGGGCAGTGGCAGAGGATGAAGAAGGGATGCTGCCTGTCTTCAGCCTACTTGGGGCTGAGATCGTGAAAAGGGAGAAAAAGCAGCTGCAATCCCGCAGGAAGGCAGCCAAGGGTGACTGCAGGACAGTGTGATGCCACCCCCTTAGCTAATTAAGCCACTGCTGCCAGGACATGCAGGGGGGAGTCAGCCCTGCGGCAGTGCCCCTGTGGCTGCCGGAGGGCACGGGCTGCTCCGGAAACGGGGACGGAGCTGCTGGGCCAGCCCGGGAGCGGGTAGGGATGGATGGGATAGGATGTGCCACACCAGCTCCAGTCCCCACCGAGCGGTGTGACGGTCCCTGAGCTTTCAGATCTCTCCAGTACCTCGCCCTGCTGCGGTGGCACACGGTGACAGTCGGTCTCCATTTCCCTCTAGTGGCTGCTCGGCACCGAGCTGGGACCGCTCCCAGCTGGAGGGATCCTCCAGCACCCGCCGGCCGCATCCTGCGCCCAGCCCCAGACCCTGCTGTCATGGGCATCCCCAGCTGCCCCACACCACCCAGGGCACCACTGTCCACACGCCTCTGTTTCAGCGGCACTTGTTGAGGTCTCCTGGGTCTCCTGGGTGGTGATGGGGGCCGAGCTCACGTTCCTGCCCCGGAGCGGAGCGTTCCCGGTGCCCGGCTCCTTACGGGCACGGCTGTGCTCGGAGCCGCGTCGGTGCAATGATTTCACCGCGGAGGCAGCGGTGGATTAGATATTTGCAATTAGTTTTATTACCCAGCTAGCGCAAGGCAGGCAGCTAATGAAGCACATCGTGCTAGCGGGGTGGGCTGCGCAGGCTGAAATACTCGTTCCTCCTCAGCCGGCCACATAAATCACCCCACTCGGCCCTGGGACGAGAGCAAGCTGGAGATGAACGTGCTCCAAGGACTCACAGCTGGTCAGAGAGGGATGCTGGAGAGGGGATGTGGCAATGGGGGTGACAGTGCAGGGACACCCTGCCAATGCCCCTTACCAGCCAGAGAAAAGGGGCTGCAGCCACGGGCACAGAGTGTGTGGGCACAGGGATCAGGCCATGTCCGGCCACACCAGGTAGCTCCAGAAATCCAGGGTGCAGGGAAGGGTCCGCAACTGCTGCTCCACAGAGAGTGGCTTGGGATGAGGGCAGGGGGCCAGCCTGTCCTGCCAGGGACAGCAGTGAGCGTGGCGAGTCCCCGCAGAGCTGTGGGCGGGAGCGTGTCCCGCTGGGACCGGCGGAGAGGCGCTATCGCTGCCTCGCACGCTAATTAAACCCTGCGGCGACGCCCGCCGCCGTCACCCCTCGCTACACACGCAAATTACATCCTATATGTGTTTTATTTGCTGTGCCATTTTTAATTAAATCTGCAATCGCTCGCGGGCAGGGCGGGGCTGGGCTTGCTCCGATGGGGATAGGGACGAGATAGGGACGGGCATGGGGATGTCACCGGTGGGACTGGCAGCTCTGGCCTCGACTGAGGGGGACAGGAGCCATCCCAACCACGGACACACCTTTATCATCTGCACATGGTGAGAGCTAGGGTCTGTATTTGCTCACAGAGATGATACGGGGGGTACATTCATGCCCAGGGAAGGTGTAGGGGCTGCCTTTGTGCTCAGAGATAATATAAGGGCTGTGTTTGGGCACATGGACGATATGAGTTGCACTCAGTACAGGCAATTGGTGTGGCTGGTGGTCCCCGAGGGTCTGGGGGTGTAGGTGCTGCCAGGGATACCATGCATGAGTCAGGGCCCAGCTGAGGCTGGCAGCACTGCCCAGGGCTGCTCCAGGCAGGCAGCAGCCTGGCAGCCAGCTCACAGCCACTTCTCCTGGGAAAAAACCACATCCTGTGTCAGAGCCAAACAAGGAATCATCCTAAGTACCCAGATAACAGCGCTGTGTGTGGGCACAGTGCTGAGGAATGGCTGGGGAGATACGATAGAGTAAATCATGGTTTGAAGGCATGGCTGCCTGAGGGAAGGACAATCTTTCAGCAGTCGTGCTGGGATAGAGGGATCCAGGATTCATCCTGGGTAAAACCTACCCACATCCTGCCAGTGCCTTGGGACCACAGTGAAGGCTTGAACAGGAGGGACAAGTGTGGGAGGAAGGTTTAGGAGAGCTAAATATACTCCTCAAATGCACCCTGGCTCCCCTGCAGCACCACATTGGGTTGTTTTGCCCAATGCCAAAGAGATGGGGTGTTCCTGAGAGTTCTTGCACCCCAAGAATGCATTGAGGGTCCCCCAGGAGGGATCAGTGCCTGATCTCAGGGTGCTGCTGGCTCCTTGCTCCTGCAGTGGCACTCACCACTGGCTCCTCCACGCTGCAGTCCTGGGGCAACCCAGCATCAGTGGTCACTGTGGGATTCCCCTCCCACAGCATTTGGGGTCCCCGGGGAGCACGGGGAGATGCCATCCCAGCTCCCTGCCAGCTGGCCAGCCCCCCTGCCTGCCGCACCACACCAGCCCCCCCCGTGCTCTGCCAGCCCCTTGATTAATCACAGGCTGGGGCTGCCGGCAGCTTATCTTTTGCTTTAATAGCTGAATAATTTAAAACTGCTGTTTGCCGGCATCTTAATTGCATTTGTGTCAGGTGCAGGGCCAGTGGGAATGCAGAGTGGGCCTGAGAGGCTCTACACAGCCCGTGGGGACACAAGCCTTGGGTTTCCCAGCTGGTGACTGTCCCTGGGGAGCAAGGCTTGCACAGGGAGTTTTGCTGAAAAGGGGGTGAGATGGCAGGCCAGCTGTCCCCAGTGATGGCTGTGTCTACCCCTGAGCAGATGGGGACAGTGAGCACTCTGGGGAGCTCTGAAGAGTGGCTCATTTCTCTGGGGACAAGGGACAGCAGGGCGGTGCTGGAGCCATGTGGAAGTGAGGGGGCTGGAGGGATGTAGAAGCTGGAGAGCCCCCATGGGCTTCTTCTTGGGAAGGGGTAGAGGGGACACACCTCTCCCTCCCTGCCATCACTTGGGGACACCGCAGTCCCCATCACGCCTCAGCCCACCCCCAGCTCCACTGCTCCCTCCCTCCACCCACCCACCCACGCCTGTCTCTGTGTCCCACAGCCACCGTCATCCTCAACGAGCTGAACTGGACGCAGGCACTGGAGGATGTCTTCATCGAGAACCGGAAGGAGGATCCCTCCCTGCTCTGGCAGGTCTTCGGCAGCGCCACCGGCGTCACCCGCTACTACCCCGGTGCGTGGCTGGAGAGGCTGTGGCACAGAGGGGCTGTGAGCAAGGGCAGCCGAGGCCCTCGTCACTGTTAGATGTGACGAGCAGCCCCCTGGGCCTGGTGTGACACATGTAACTGCACTGGGCCAGAACCCATTGGGGTGAGCTCCCCACCTGAGCCTGCTGTTTCCTCAGCCCTGGGCATCTCTGTGCTCTGTTCCCCATGTCTCCCTGTCCCCCAACCCAGGACAGCCCTGCCTTGCTCACCACCTGTCTTCTCTCCACAGCCACCCCATGGAGAGCCCCCAATAAGATCGACCTCTATGACGTGCGCCGGCGGCCCTGGTAAGGGGGTGCTCCCTGCTCCTGGCTGGGAGCAGGCAGCTCCCTCCGCTGCTCATTTCATTTTGGCACTGGCACAGGGACACCATAACACGGGCAGGGGCATCTGAGCTGTGGTGCTTGGCTCCTTCTCCCCTTCCCTCTTCCTGGGAAAGCAGAGCAGGATTCAGAGATAAATCACTGAGTGCAGATGAAAGTGTGGAGAGAAGCCGATGGCCCCTCACCCACAGCCATGGCTGCCGGCACTCAGTCCTGGCTAGCATTCCCATCCAAGTGAGATAACAACTGGCTTGGAAACCAGGAGCTGGGAGGATGGGGAGAGGAACGGGCAGGCAGCACCAGGCTGTGGCTCAGTGATAGCAGAGCAGCCATTTAGCCCACACCAAGTGAGGTGGGATTGAATGGGTTCCCCTTAGCCCAGCTGGAGGTGCTGGTGTGGCAGTGCTGGTTATCAGCTGGAGCTGAGGGAGCTGCAGCCCCATCCTGCCCACACTCCCTGCCTAAAACTGCAGTCATGGAGAGGAGACTGGGCAAGGCCTCTGGCACAAGCCCAGGGAGCCCTGTATCCCAAAGGATCATTCCCCTGCCCACATAGGGAGCTGCCCCCTCTCCTTGTCAGAAAATTAATGGCCCTGCTACTATGGTTAATTACCTTTGATTGCTCCACATTAATTATTAACTGTTCCCTGCCGGGGTGTCTGTGCAGGTTATTACAGAGTGGGGACTGGAAGGCTGTTTTGGGGCAGGGGCTGTTGATGTGCATGGGGGCTACTGAGCCCAGCTAGCCCAGCTCTCTGCCCACTAGCCAGGCTTGCCTCCTGGTTGTCCACTGAACCATGGAGGAGCAGCAGCACCCTTTGTGCTGGGGGACAGCACACCCTGGGGAACCCCCCTTTGGGGTGTTCTCCTGCTCTCATACTGGGGTCCCGTGCAGGACCTTCACTGCTCCGGGGCCGCCATCCTGGCCACAGCCATGGGGCCACGGGCGCCACTCGCCCGCCTTCCCCTCCCCTGATGGATGGCCCCATTAGCCACAGCTGTCTTCTGCCGAGCCCGGGGTATCCATCTGAGCCGAGCAGCTGGAGATGGATGCGCTGCCACAACCCATTACAGGCAGCATCTTAGTTGGGCTCTGTGCTGCACCGGCAGCCCAGCCCTAGAGCGGGGCAGGCTCCAAGAGCCCCCTCTCAAGCCAGCAGGGAGGAGGCCCGTGGGCAGCTGCCCATCCTGCACCCCAGCACGAGAGGAAGCTGCTGGGGGATGCTGCACCCATGTCAGGAGGGCCCTGTGTGCCAGCATACTGCATCCCACCCGGGTAATCACTTGTAATTAGGGAACATCAGGCCCTGGGATTAACAATCAGAGCCTGCCCCTTCCCCAGTCCTCCCCAGTAGTGGTGAGTAATTGATACTAATAACACACTAATTAATTCACAGAAGGCCTGATCCTGATCAAGCCAATAATGAGGCTCCCTTGGCCTTCAGCCACGGCAGGATCAGGTGTCATGCAATGGGATGGTGAAGTGGGGCTGTGCCATGTCTGGGATGGGATGGGTGCTGAGCACCGTGCCACCCCCTCCCACACAGGATGGCACAGCAGGTCTGGGAGCAGGACCGGGTGCTTCAAGGGGTGAGGAAGGGTTCCCTAATTGTTTTCAGTGGGGAAGATTTACATAGTGTTATTATTTTTCCTCCTTGTAGCTAAAAATAACCTAATCAGCCTGGCCTTTGAAGCTACCAGGGGGGTAAATAGCATCTTAATATGGATGTGTGTGTCAGCATAATCAGCATGCAGGAAAGGGCCTGCGATGATGGAAGAGTTTAGCATTTAGAGCTCATTAGGCTGACACGGAGCGGAGCAGCAGTCGCTGGCCGTCTGCTGTGCTGTGCCACAGCAGCCATGTCCTCAGCTCCACCTGCCCACAGCCACCTCGTCCCTGCCCCTCGCCTCCAGCTGCCCACAGCCACCTCGTCCCTGCTCCCCGCCAAGGGCTCACCGCAGCCCTGCGTGCCCGGTGCTCCTCCCAGCACAGCTCCCCAGTGCCTGTGCCCTGGCAGGGCTTTGCTCTTGGACTGTGCCCAGCAGAGTCAGGGTTCCCCCCTGGAATGAGTCGACCTTGCTGACCCCACTGTATACCCCACAGGTACATCCAAGGTGCCTCCTCCCCAAAGGACATGGTCATCATTGTGGACGTGTGAGTACACGGTGGGGGCCGTGGCTGGGCTTAGGCCAAGGTGCCCCTGTCCCACCAGAGGCCACAGGGAAGCTGTGCAGGACAGCACAGCCCTGTGCTCCCTCGCTGCCAAGCTCCCAGCACCCCTGTCTCCTGCAGGAGTGGCAGCGTGAGCGGCCTCACCCTCAAGCTGATGAAGACCTCTGTCTATGAGATGCTGGACACCCTCTCAGATGATGACTATGTCAATGTGGCCTCGGTGAGTGCCATGGGACAAACGGAAGGGCTGTGTCCCCAGGCACCTCCCAGCTCCCCAGCACAGGAGCCATTTTCCCCATGCACACGTGGCTCAGGGCTCTGCAGACAGAAATACCATTTTTTGTCTTCTTCACCACCCACCTGCACATAATCAAGGAAATGGCTGCTCAGGGCTCGGCACACAAAAGCTGCCCCCATCGTGGGGCATTTGGCAGAGGTGTTCCTGCATGATCCCAACCAGCCACCCCCTGTCCATCACCAGCCACTGACACCTGGCACCTCATGGCTATGTCACCAGCTCGTGACCTCACGCAGCACAGTGGCCATGCCACCGCATCTGTGCGTGGCTGGGTGCCCCGCCCCCGTCTGGCCACCAGCAGCCGGCAGGAATTAACGCGTCTGGCCTGGCTCTGTTAGCTGGATCACCGCTCCCCTAATGAATGGGCCCCACTGCCAGTAAATGAAGCCGTAAGTGAGAGGCAGCACCTGCTCCCAATGACAGCACAGAACAGCACAGCACAGCTGCTTGCACAAGCCGGGGGGTCCTGCAGAGTGAGGGTGCAGGTGAGCCCTGCGCTGCCAGCACCCACACCACGCAGCTCAGTGCAGGATTTGTCCCAAGCCAAGCTTTAGGCTCATCATCAGCTCTCACGGGGATGTGGGACACATCTGGGTCACCTGCTGCCCATGAGAGCTGAGTGTGACGAATGGCTGGTGTCTCCCTGTCCCCTTTCTGTGACCCACTCCCCTCCATTTCACCTCCCAGTTCAATGAAAAGGCGAAGCCGGTGTCGTGCTTCAAGCACCTGGTGCAGGCCAACATCCGGAACAAGAAGGTGTTCAAGGAGGATGTGCAGGGGATGGTGGCCAAGGGCACAACAGACTACAAGGCTGGCTTTGAGTACGCCTTCGACCAGCTGCAGAACGTGAGCTGGGGGCTGGGCCGTGGGCTGGGCTGGGGGCCAGGGTGCACCCGTGGGTGCTGGGGACAATGGGACAGCTCCGAGTGTCTGGCTGCTGCCCTGTGCCTGGGGCTTCACTGTGCAGAGGGCTCCTTGTGCTCTTTCTCAGTGCTGGGAGAGACATCCCACATCCAGGCATGCTGTAGTGAAGCTTGTGCTGGTGCTGCTTCCCTCTGGGTTATTAAAAGTCAGTGGAGGGCCCAGACCCAACCAGACGCTGTGCCAGAGGCAAAATAAAGATGAGTGGTGCTATTAGGTGCCGAGTGGCATTAGCCACATCATCATTCCCCAGCTGGGAGTGTCCCTCCTGCCCATTCACCCTGGTCACCCTCGCCCCAGAGAATTGGGCTGGGAAGAGATGGGTTGGGGCCAGTCCTCCTGGCTGCATTGAGCCCTGTGCCCAGCACTGCTGGCTCCAGGTGTGGCCTCAGGTGCTGTGTCTGCCCCACAGTCCAACATCACACGTGCCAACTGCAACAAGATGATCATGATGTTCACGGATGGCGGTGAGGACCGAGTGCAGGACGTCTTTGAGAAGTACAACTGGCCCAATAAGACGGTGAGAGGCTGTGGGGCTGTGTGCTGGGCTGGGGCTGCTCACCACGGAGGGAGATGGCTGCTCCAGCTCCATTGCTGGCTTCTGCTTCATTTGCCTCCTCGCCATCCTCCCTCCCCACCAGCCTGCTCCTGCATGGAGCTGCTGCCCTGGTAATGGGTTTGTAGCTGGCTCCCACCTTCCTGTGAAGGAGGTGTGGGACCAGGCACAACTGTGGGATGCTGGGGAGCAAATGGGGCTGGTGGGCTCCCTGAATGCTGGCCCTGAGGGGAGCACACCCCAAGCATGAGGACAGGGCTGCTGGCAGGCAGAAAAACCAGCAGGAAGGTCCCAGTTGCTGCCCAGTACCTGGAAACCTGGGCGGGGGGGTGGGTCTAGTCCATGTATCACCCTCAGAGAATACAGACCCCTCTGGGAGCAGTGATGCCCCAGAGCAAGGACCACTGGGGTAGGTGGCTTGAGCCAACACAGTGATACTGGGGGACAGGACTGGCTGGAGCCACAAGGGAATCCCTTGCTGCCAGCACTTGCAGAAGTCTTCTGCCCACTTATACACACTCTGTGGGCCATGGCAGGCAATGCCATACTGTCCCTGGGGAGGTTGTCATTGGCTGGGAGCAGCGGGTGTGCAAAACAAGGGTGCCCAGTGGATGGCCCTCAGTGCCATACTCTGCCACAGGTGCGGGTCTTCACCTTCTCCGTGGGGCAGCACAACTACGACGTGACCCCGCTGCAGTGGATGGCCTGTGCCAACAAAGGTGAGCAGGGCTGGCACCCAGATGGCATTGCCACTACCAGCAAAGCACTGGCTGCAGCCCTGGAGGGATGGGCAGCAGGACAGCCAGACTGCTGGACGGCTGGATCTCCAGCTGCCTTTCTCTTTCTTTTCCAAGGTTACTACTTTGAAATCCCCTCCATCGGCGCCATCCGCATCAACACGCAGGTACGGCCGGGAGCCAGGTGGGCAGAGCCCTCCCGGGCTGCCCTGCCTGGGGCTGAGTTCAGGCAGCCCCAGCCCCACTGGGGAGAGCCCACAGGCTGGCAGCGAGTGTGGCAGCAAGCTGGGGAGCCGAGCTGAGCCCTCAGCCAGGCCCTGCGCTATTGAAATAAGGAATTCATCTTCTGCAGCTCTCCACGGACCTGCTGCCTTTTGAGTGACTAATTATGAAACATCAGGCATTAATCAGCACAGAGCAGAGCTGAGCGTGGGCAGGGCCAAGCCCAGCAGAGCCAGTTGTGTCTGCCCCACACCTCCTCTCACTGCCCCTTTTCTGCCCCTTTTCTTTATGGTATGTGCACGAGGTGCCATGAGAGCAGGTGATGAGGGTCCCCAAGCAGGGCAGCCCCTCGGGGTAGGGCTGGTGTTGTGCCACGGGGGCTGCCTCCCTGCCCAGAGATCTTGCCTTGGCAAGGGAAACCTGCCCCAAGAGAAGATGGCAGCCAGTGACACAGTAGTGACATAGTCCATGATGGAGCAACCTCAGCCCAGGGAATGGCTGGGGGGCTCTGGCTGGTGCTGCCTGGGGAGCCCCTGCCCTGCCTGTGCATGGCCAGTGGTGAGCAGCACCTTGTTTGCATCTTAATGGGCCTGTTGGGGTCCCAGCTGGAGCCAGTACCCCCGGATTTGGTGGCTGCCAAGCCCCATCCCCTAGCTCACCCTGCAGCTGGGGGCCTCCCCCCGTTAATATTCCTGGGGTGTGCATGGGGACAAGGGTGTCACCCTTGGGTTGGAGCAAGGAGACATCTGGTTCCCACATCATCCTTTCCCGTGTCCTGTGTCCCTGCAGGAGTACCTGGATGTGCTGGGCAGACCCATGGTTCTGGCTGGGAACCGAGCCAAGCAGGTTCAGTGGACCAATGTCTACCAGGATGCCCTGGTAAGGACCCTGCAGCCCTGGGGGGCAGGGAGGGACCCCCAAGCCCAGGGTCCCACACAACCCCGAGGGGCATCTGGGTGGCTAGACCAGCCCCAGGGTGCAGCTGGGGACACTGACCCCAGGCTCCCACAGAACTCCAGGGTGCAGGTGGATGGGGACACTGGCCCCAGGGTCCTGCACAGGACATGCCCCATCTCCCTTGTCAGGGGAGTAATCTCAGCTGCCCACCCCCAGCTCGGGGTCCTGAGGCCAGTAAGGGGCCATGGGACACCATTCTGTGCTTGTGCAGGGGCTGGGCCTGGTGGTGACAGGAACGCTGCCAGTGTTCAACCTGACGGAGGACAGCAGTGACAGGAAGGTAAGAGACTCTGCTGCCCCTGCCCTGGCTGCACTGGGAGCCCTGGTGTGGGGCCACTGTGGGGTGGGGAAGGTGTCCTGGTGATGGGTGCGTGGCTGCAGGGGGGACACCAGCATCCCTGGGGTGCTGCCCGCTCTGCACCCCCTCCCTGGGTGACACCAGGGGTGAGTGCCATCCCCAGGACCCGAAATGGCCTTGGCTCGTGGTTCAGTGAGGACAGCTGACAGCTGCAGTGTCCCTTGGGGGGGCTGCTAGCAGGCTGGTACATCTCACCCTGTGCCCTGCAGTATCCAAAGCTGACCCACACGTCCCCAGAGGGAGAAGAAATGCATCCCGCTGTTTCCCTGTCCCTGGGCTGGTGGTGGCACGTGACAGCCCTGCTCTCACCCACCTCCCTCCCTGCATTTCCTTCCAGAACCAGCTCATCCTGGGTGTGATGGGGATCGATGTGGCTCTCAATGACATCAAGAGGCTGACGCCGCGTTACAACGTGCGTGGGGGCCCCTTCCCCTCTGTCCCTGCCCTGCACTGCCTGATCTGGGTGTGGAATCCCTCTGATGGGAGCCCCAAGCTGTGCCCCAGCACTCCAGAGCACCTCCAACAGCACTGGCGCCGAGCAGGAGCCATGGCTACAGGCAGAGACTGGGACAGCCAGGGGAGCAGGGATCAAAGCTGCATGATGCTCTGGGACCCAGAGCAGAGTAAAACCCTTGCAGGGTCAGCAGGGAATAAACCTTACAGGCCTGGGGAGAGGAGCAGTGGGAGAAATCCAGAGCCAAACTCTGACCCCAGGAGTGAGAGATTGCATTGTCCTGAGGACAGAAATAGATGGCTAGAGCAGGCTGAGCCCTGGGGGTGACGTGGGGCGAGCTCTGCCCGCAGAGGTGAAGGTGATCACAGCAGCACAGCGTGTGATGCCACAGAGCCACCTGGTCAGCCTCACCCCTCCTCCTGTCCTCCTGCAGCTGGGGGCCAATGGCTACATCTTCGCCATCGACCTGAACGGCTACGTCCTGCTGCACCCCAACCTGCAGCCCCAGGTGAGGAGGGGCCCAAAGCGGCAGCAGCCGTGGGGAACAGCCAGGCCCTGAGGGACACACGGCTTCCCAGGGTCCTTAGGAGTTAATTGTGGGGTTTGTGATGAGTTAATCTGGACTCAGCAGCGGCTGCAGGAGCCCTGAGCCCCTCTCTGGCTCTCCCTTTCTTCCTGCAGATCATCAATTTCCGTGAGCCAGTGACGCTGGACTTCCTGGATGCTGAGCTGGAGGATGAAAACAAGGAGGAGGTGAGCACACCAGGGGCAGCTTTTGAGGCACAGGCTGGCCCCCTCATCTGGTGTTGCAACGGGCACTCAGCCCCTCCAACCTGCCCTGGGGAGAGTCTCATCCTCAGGGTCCTGGCGCAGCTCCCACGGAGCCACAGTGGGGACAGGAGCTGGGTCACTGTCCCCTGGGTGCCAGCATGATGAGCCTCCCCAGGCTGCTCACCCTGCACCCCATGGGTCCCCAGTGCCACCCCACTGGGCTGGGTGCCCACAGGTGCATGGCTGGGCTCTGTGGCCCTCAGTTGCCTCCTCTGTGTCGCACAGATCCGGAGAAGCATGATCGATGGGAATGACGGGCAGAGGTTCATCAAGACCCTCATCAAGTCCCTGGACGAGGTAACACTGCAGGGGAAGGGGTCACGGCTGAATCTGTTGCTGTGCTGAGCACCCAGAACCATCAGTGGGGATGAGGGGCTGCGTGTGGCACTGGGCTGGGAGCCAGGGCCCTGTGTCACCGTGCCAGCAGAGTCCTGGCACTGCCCAGGCCCGACTGGCTCCCTCTGACCCACAGCAATACATCGACGAGGTGTTCCGGACCTACACGTGGGTTCCCATCAAAAGCACCAACTACAGGTGAGTGTCGCTGCCAGTGCACCCAGACTGCCCTGCACTGGCTGGAGCCATGCCAGCACAGGGCTGGGGGCTTGTGCCTGCAGCTCCCAAAGTCCCCGAGGCCACCAGGGGTGTGTCTGCGGGCTGGGGGGTGCAAATGCAGTGTCACACCATTGCACACAGGCAGTGGTGTGCTGGAGGGCACTCCTCAAAGGGCTGCGGGCCAGTGTTCAGCACTGTGGAGCTTGGACAGTCCCCAGGACTCCAGACAGGCGTGCAAGGGGCCAGACAAGTGACACCTCTGCCACCCCCTGTCTGCCCAGCCAGGGGCTCGTGCAGGTCCCTGCCCACTCTAGGATGGGTGACAGTGACATGTGCCTACCCTGCAGCACAGGCAGTGTCTTTAGAGCCAGAGGAGAACAAAGTTCTGCATTTATCACCCAGTTTGCACCCGTTTGGACCAGCAGATGTGTAAGAAAGACCCTGATATCATCATTTCTGTGTCGTACAACTCACACTCCTTCACCCTGGGGGTAGCCATGTGGGCCCCTGTTGCCCAGTGTGCCCTCCTTTTCCTCCTCCTCCTCCTCCTCCTCACCACTCAGCTCAGGAGGGGCTGGCAAGGGTCACAGCCACTACCCAGCACTGCCAGGGGTCCCCAGTGCAGCCTCAGTCCTGTCCCCCATGATGTCACCCCTCTGGAGCCAAGCAGCACTGGTGGGGAGGGGACAGTGACACAGGGGGACACATCTGTAAAGATGAAAGCCCTGCACTCCCATGGCTCTGCTCTGTGGCAGGGATATTTCCTGGCTTTCCTTGGGATGCCATCAGCACAGGGTGCCACCAACACTGAACAGAAAAAATGCCACCACCCTCTTCCTGACACGTGGGGTTTGAGGTGCCACCACCTCTGTCATGCTGACTGCAATGCCCAGATTGTGCTGCCAGCGCAGACAGGGTTATCTGGAGGGGTGGTTTAGGGAGGGAGCCCAGATCCCAATGGCTCTGGTGCAGGTGTGACATCCAGAGAGAGTCAGGAATGTGGCCCTTACTCACTTATTCCTGGCAACACCTGGCACAAACACTGTCACCAAAGGCCAGTGACCACTGCAGCTGGCACCAAGGAGTCCGGTTCCCTCTGGCAGTGTGTCCTGTGGGTTCAGCACCCCCAGCACCACCTCCTGCCATCTCCTTTCCCACCCCTGTCCCACACCCTGCATGCCAGATTCCTGGCTGGCAGATCGCTCTCCTTCCTGACTTACCTGGCTCCTGGTGCCTGTATAATGGTTGTCATTGGTTTCTCCAGTCTGGGAAGGCTTTGTCCCTTCTTTCAAGAGCTGTGTCTTTTCCTGCCTTCCTCCCTCACAGGGATGTCATGTTCCTCTTCCACATGCATCTCCCTTGGTTCCTGGGCTGGCACCTCCTGCCCACCTCAGCCCTGGCTAGGCAGATGTGCCAACTTCTGTGCCCACGGGTGTCCCCAGGACAGCCCTGGGTGCTCTGGGCATGACTCTGGATGCCCCAGGGTGACCGTGGGTGCTCTGGGGATGACTCTGGATGCCTCAGGACAGCACTGGCTGCAGTTCCTGCAGAGAAGGATGCAGCAGGCTGTGAAGGAGGCCAGTGGGGGCTGCTGCTGCCATAGCCTGGGTCAAGCCAGGCAGGGAGTGGGAGCTGGCCAAGGATTCGGGATGGGTGTAAAGCTTTACACCAGGTGTCTGCTCTCCCTCTCCACAGCCTGGGGCTGGTTCTGCCTCCCTACAGTACCTACTACATCCAGGCCAACCTCAGCGACCAGATCCTGCAAGTGAAGTGTAAGTAGCCCCTGGCTCTCCCTGCTGCCCTCTCGCACTCCCCTTCACCCCACGCCAGCCTGTGGCTGTCGGGGGGAGAAACACAAAGCAAAGACTTGGGAAAAGTCATAGGGATCACTGTGAGCGGCAAAATAAAGAGAAAAGCTAAGAGAGGCGTGAGTAGAGGTGAGCACACAGAGGGAAAGCCAGCTGCCTGCCTGGGGTGCCCCGGGGGGCCGGGGTTTGGTCCTTAGGCTTTGCACCCAAAACCCCAGCCCGGGGCTGCAGGCAGGCGCTGCTGGCACAGGCAGGAGGTGTTGCCCGTTCACCTCCCAGGGATGAGGGATGGCACTGTAGCAGCCAGTTAATTTGTGAGCCTGGGGAAGTTTGCATGGATCTCTTTAATTTCCTTTGGTTTATTACGATACTTTGGTTTCAGTTTAAGCCATTTATTCTTTTTATGAGTTTGCTTTCGGTTGGTTTCGATTTTTGTTTGGAATTAATCTGTGTACGTGTGTGTTAGCCTGGCCCCCCCTTTCTCTCTCTTTCTCTTTCCCCTGACCCCCAAGCCTTTCCCCCACCTCAGGTCCACGCTGCTCCCAGGGACTCTCTCCCCCATGGGAGAACCGGACCCTTCCCCCCTCCCCTCCGGTTCCCCCTGTTTCTCCCCCTCGGCCACCCCAGGGGCCCAACCCCAGCCCCGTTCCGGATCCAGCCCCTGCCACCCCCTCCATCCTTGGGCAGGAGCCCTGTGTCCCTGTGGGGACGAGGCCAGGCTGTCCCCATCCCCGGGAGGGGGGATCCCCCCATCCTCCCTGGCTCTGCCCACCGTGCCGTGCATGCCCCTGACCCAGTGAGGACATTTTGATATCAAGACTGTTGCAACTGTTTGCTACTGATTCTCATTTTCCTTTGGAGTTTTGAATATATATCTATATATTTCTCTAGTTATATCTTTGCAATTTTTTTTGTTCTTATTTCACTGTGGCCTTTTCTTTTCCTTTTGTTACTGGGTTTTTCTTTTGTTTTCTTCATGTCGTTTCTTGCAAGAGGTTTCCTTTTGGTATGATTATAATACACAATATTTTTATTCAAACGTCGATTGAATAAAATATTGTTTGTGCCCCCCTTCCCCCTTTCCACCCAACCCCTTTTTTTTTTTGTTTGTTGTTTTTTGTTTGTTGTTTTTCTTGCTTTCTCTCTATGGTGGATTCACACAGTACCAAACATCACAATGAAGGGCAAGTATTTTCAGTCTCAGACCACTCACCTTCACCACCCTGTCCCCTGCCCCGTGTCCAGTCCCCCCCAGCCCCCTGCTTGCCCATCTCCCTGCCCGTTTGCCACGCCGAACCTGCAAACCGCCACCAACTCGCCCTTCCTCCCTTCTCCTTCTCCTCTTCCTCCTCCTCTCCTCTAGTTCCCCCTTTATTTGAAAGCAACATGTCTTGTTCTGTTCATGAGAGCTTTGTCACGAAAATCCCCACTCCCCCCCGTGCATCACTCCTAAACCTGGTTTGATATCGTTCAAGAGCTGATCTCGTATGAAACTGCTGTTTTCGATCCACGAGGGTCTCTGTAGCTAGTTGGATGCCCTGCTCTTCCTCCCCCGTGCTGCCCCTTCTTGCTCCTCTTCTCCTGCTCGTCTCCTCCAACTCCTTCTCCCCATCTCCTGGCTCCTCTGCTTCCTCCTCCACAAGACAACTCAACCTGAAAGGGATAGGGCTGTGCAGGGAGTGGAGGGCTGTGGGGTGGGTGCCCAAAGCTGGCAGGGATGGAGGGCAGGTGGGGGCCCAATCCCCCACTGCCATCAGCCTCTGGGACAGGCTTTTTGAGGAAAGCCTACAAGCAGGAACCCTCTGCAGAGATGGGGGCAGCTGGGGCAGTGCCTCCCAGGTGCACAGGTGACACAAGCCTGGCCCCAGGGGCACGCGGGATGGCTGAGCCCAGGGGTGCCGCACTGCCTGCCCCCACAGCTGCTTGGTGGCCGTCCCCCTGCCCTGGGGACCAGCATGCCATGGTACAGTGTCCTGGTGCCATCTGTGCCCCTGGGAGCAGCCAAGTTGGAGCCCAAAGTCCCACCAAGGCAGGCCGAAGTGTTGGAGCCAGTTTCCCCCTGCAGTGGAGCGGGACATCACCCACGGGACACAGGATTTGGCCCACATTCCCTCAGTGCCAGAGGGGCCTCCAGAGGCCGGACCCACAGTTCCCACACAGCCCCACAGTGGGCCGGGGACACCCAGCACACACGGTCCCCATGGGAGCCGCTACCACTCTCCATCCCACGCAGCCCCCAGCACACGACACCCACCAGCAGCCTGCCCGGCAGCACCCCCTCCCTGGCACCGGCAGGGAAACAGCTCGGGGGGGATGCACTGCAGCACAGGAGGGACCATGGGGCACAGGGCCAGGCGGGCAGGACAGTGGGGAGGTGGAAGTGTCACCCTCAGCCCTGTTCTATCAGCCTTGAGTTGCCTCCTCCCAATGCCCCTGTGATGGCAATGCTGATGGACCAAGTACGAGTGTTTTGTACTCCTCTCCTCCTCCTACTCCTCCTCTTCTTCCTCTCATCGGCTTGTATCCAGCCCCTGCCTCCAGCCCTCAGAGAGCAACAGTCCAACCTCTGGCTGTGCCGTGCAATGCACCAGGAGTTGGCGGGAGGGCAAGGGGGTGGCGGGGGAATGTTGTCCCCGGGGTGTCCCATAGCAGCCCTCCATGCACCCCCAAACCCAGCTCGCCCCCGCGAGCTGAGCCCTGCATCCTCTGTCTCCTCTGCCGGGGGCATTCCCAGAGACACCCCAAAGCTGCTGGGCTGCACCCCCCCGTTAAAGCAGAGTGCGCTGGCGGGCGAGTGCGGATCCCCGTCCCCACTGCGGTACCACCGCTCCGGGGAGGGAGGGGGCACCAGTGCCCGGCAGCGGAGCCCGTCAGCGCATTGCCCGGCCCTGCAGCAGGGCGGGAGCCTCTGGTTGGACTGTCCTCGGCAAGGTTCCCCTCTGGCCATGTTGATGCCTGAAAACTCCCTTTATTTTTTTCTCCCGACAACCGAGTGTTCTGGTGATCCTCCTCCGGCCAGGAGCGCAGCATGTGGTTCCCTGCCCTCGCCCACCACCCCTTCCCCGAGAGAGAGACGTGGCCCCGCCCCCCCGAACATGCATATATATATATATACATGTGCGCACATATATATATGTGTGTGTGTCTGTGTGTCCCTGCGTTCCGGCCGCGCGTACGCAGCCGCGCGCCTTCAGCCCGCGACCGAGCAAATTCGAGCCGAGATGGGCAAACCTCTCCTGATTTGGCTCTAACCTTCCTTCCCGTGCGGTGCCAGCAACAGCAGAATGGCCTTTTCCTTCCTCTCTTGTTACCAAGAGCAGCAAATGCCTTTTTTCTTTTTCTTTTTCTTTTTTTTGTTTTTGGTTCCCTCCCCTCTCTCTCTCTCTCT
>WEKY01041618.1:235123-255065 GCA_013390045.1 Picathartes gymnocephalus
TCCCGCCCGCGGGGCCGAAGATGCGGCGGTACCTGCCGGTGGCCCGGCAGCACTTCCTGGCGGCGCTGGCCGGCACCAGCGTGGTGGTGAAGTCGCTGAGCGCTGCCGTGGTACTGCTGTACCTGCTCTCCTTCGGGCTGCCTACGGCCTACGGGCTGGGGGTGACGCCCGGCTACCTCCTGCCCCCCAACTTCTGGGTGTGGACGCTGCTGACGCACGGGCTGGTGGAGGAGCGCGCCTGGGGGCTGGCGGCCAGCCTGGCCACGCTGGGGGTGGCCGGGCGGCTGCTGGAGCCCCTCTGGGGCGCGCTGGAGCTGCTCGTCTTCTTCGCCGTGGTCAACATCTCCGTGGGGCTCCTGGCGGCCCTCGCCTACTTCCTTACCTACGTGGCCTCCTTCCACCTCGACTATCTGTTCACCGTCCGCATCCACGGCGGGCTGGGCTTCCTCGGGGGCGTCTTGGTGGCCCTCAAGCAGACGATGGGGGACAGTACCGTACTGAAGGTGCCTCAGGTCAGAATGAAGGCTGTCCCCATGCTCCTGCTCCTCCTCCTGGCTCTGCTGCGGCTCGCTGCCCTCGTCGAGAGCAATGTACTGGCCTCGTACGGCTTCGGGCTCCTGTCCAGCTGGATCTATCTCCGCTTCTACCAGCGGCACAGTAGAGGCCGCGGAGACATGAGCGACCACTTCGCCTTCGCCACTTTCTTCCCCGAGATCCTGCAGCCCGTGGTGGGTCTGGTGGCCAACCTGGTGCACAGCGTGCTCGTGAAGGTGCGGGTGTGCCGCAAGACCGTCAAGCGCTACGACGTGGGTGCCCCATCCTCCATCACCATCAGCCTGCCGGGGACGGACCCCCAGGACGCCGAGAGGAGAAGGTACCACCTGCCCTGCCCTGCCCTGCCTATGGGGATCGTGTTTAGGGACAGCGAGGGTGGGGGTTAAAATCCAAACGAGTAGGGAGGGAGGAGATTTAGGTCCTGGGACTCAGGAGGAGTCTTCTCCGTGTGGTCTGCTGGGGACTGCCCTGCCACGGAGGTGGTGAGGAGCATTTCAGAGAGCTGGTGGGACATTATCGTGCTCCTCCAGATGTGAAGCAGCAATGGAAAGGCAGGGGAGATCCTGGGAAAGGGGTAGACAGGGTTAGGAGTCCCTGCGGGAGAAAGGGGAACTGCCTGGGGTGGTGACAACCCCTGCTCGTGCCAGCCTTCCACCAGTGTGCCCTGACACAGAGGAAGCCAGAGAGTCAGCTCCATACCCCAGCCCAGCCCTCTGGCACAGCCAGCACTGGCCTTCCTGACTTCTGGCAGGAGGGTTTGGGCAGGGTGCCGGCGCTCCCTTTTCCTTGCCCTGTTTTATGCCTTTATTCCCTGTTCCCGGAGCTGCCCACGTGCTGACAGCCTCCAATTGCACCACATGGCGTGAAAACTCTGTGTGTGTAGTCTGGGAGTCGGACTGGATTTCTGTGGAGCGGTCCCAGATGCTCCAGGTCTTCCCCAGCACTACTGAATCCACCCTTTCCTGCTGGGAAGAAGTCAGGGACTGACTTAGACAGTGCCCCATGCGGCAGAGCCACTGACCCGGAGTTAACCTGCCCACGTGCCCTTGTCCTGCAGGCAGCTGGCGCTGAAGGCTCTGAACGAGCGGCTGAAGCGAGTGGAGGACCAGTCAGCCTGGCCCAGCATGGAGGATGACGAGGAGGAGGCAGCAGCGAAGGCCGACAGCCCACTGCTGCCCGAGCCCGGTTCGGCCGGGAAGAGCCCGGGCCAGGAGTCCAACCTTATCAGCTTCCAGGACGCCCCAGCCCAGCTGTGACCGGCCCCCTTCCCGCCCTGTCTCCGCTGGAGAGCTGCTAATGCCCTGGTGTCCCCCACGGCCGGGAGCAGGGACTCCTCCCGCGGCACAGGCAGGGGGGTACCTCATCCCAACGCTTCGCTGCTGCTCGCGGCCAGCGCCAGGCACCCAGACGGTCACACTGCCACCACCGTGAGGACAGGAATTCCTGGAGCTGCTCCCCTCAGTGCGGGGCACGCCGTGGAGTCGGCGCCGGCAGCGGGGGCTGTTCTGGGAGAGGGACACGGGGCTGATCCCTGCCCCAAGCTGCTGTGCTGGCCCTCGTGGGATCGAAGTCAGCTTCTCCTCTGTGCCAGGGCTTGGCCAGAGCACTCGACACTTATTTCCTCCTTTCTGAAGGTAGTTTTCTCCCTAACTGAGGCAATGGGAAGGCTGGTGGGTTTCTCTTCCGAATGCCTTTCCCGTGGGGAGCCTCCCCCCGCGCCAGCAGGAGCTCACCAGGGCCAGTGAGAAGTTTGTTGGGTAGGAGGGGACAGGACACTGGGCAGGAAGAGCCCACCCAGCCCTTCATGGTAGTGCTCCAGCACTGCAAGCAGCTCCAGGTTTTGCACGGTGGGGATTCTCTCCTCCTCCCTCTCCTGCCCCCTCCCCCTGCGAGGAGCTGCTGCCCTTGGCTGCTCCCCGGCTAATCCGTTTGCCAGATTACACTAGAGGCTGGAATTAAATTTTACAGTGGGGCTCTTGCTGCTTCCTCTGGCAGCAGGTTTGCTTTCCTGCAGGTAGAATATGGGCTCCCCCTTTCTTTTCCCTCCCTGTGTTGGCGGGGTTTTCTTCCTGGATGGAGAGGATGCTCCCTGCGACAGCCTCCACAGCTCCTGATCCAGTGGGCAATTCCCAGCCCGGGATGTGGATCAGCAGTGTCATGATTATTTTTTTAAAGGACCACACAAGAAGGTTTTGTCAAATGGGAAGAACACAGATGTTTGGGTATCAATAAAGAGTTCTTTGAAAGCGTTGGCTCCTACAGCAGAGCATGAGCAGGGTGGGGGGCCTGGCCCTGAGCGGCCCCTGGGGTCAGGAGGGGGTTTCTTCCCAGGTGCTCCCAGCAGGAGGTGGGAAATCTGCAGAGGGAGATGTCTGCCTGCACCCCAAAAGTCATCCCACCCGAAGAGTAAAGAGGGCTTGTTGCACTCTAGCTGCCTGAAATTTTTATTGAATAAAAGCTCTGGATACAGAGGAATTTTTCAGCCTGGGAGCCGCTCCCAGCTCTCCAGCCCTGCCGGGAGCAGAATGCGTGCTGGAAGGAAGGCTGTTGTGCCAGTAAGATTTCTTCCTGCCTTCCCAAGGGTTCATCCACCAAGTCTGTGCCTCCCCCCATGCCCCTCTCAAGGACACAGTGACTTGCTGACTGCAGGTGCACAGCCCGGCTCAGTAATTTGCTCTGTAAATTGACCCCACCCCACCAGGCCGAGCCCAGCCCATGGAGGGGTTTGTGCGTGGCAGTGGGTGCCCAGACCCAGGGCCTTGGGGCTGAGCTGCCTGCTCTGATCCCGGGGAGTGCCTGTACCACGGGGACACACGAGCTGTTGTACCGTTCCTCGACTGCCACCACCCTGCCCCAGCCCTGCCAGGGCTGAAGCCGCAACTGTGCCCTGTGCTTTCCTGGCCAAGCTGCCCCCGCGGCAAGAGAGGCAGCGTGGTGCCTGCTGCAGCCTCCCGGCAGAGAGGGAACTCCCTGCCCTCCTCGCCAGGATGGCTCCTGTTCTGCCTGCTCCAAAGCAGCCCTGCGTGGGAAGGGAAAAGGAGCGGGAATCCTGAGTGAGCCCTCCATTTCCCAGCACTGAGCACCAAGCTGCCAGAGAGACAGGCAGCTTTACCTGTGCTGAGGAACATCCCCACTGAGGTGGGGGTGAGGTGTCACGCACATCGCAGCTGCTCCCCAGGGACAAGACACTACAGACAATCCAGGACTAATGAAAGACAAGTAGGTAGAAACCAATTTCCAAGGAGACCCTGTGCAAGCAGGGGGGCTGCAAAGGGGAGGCCCAGCTCGCTCTGGGAAGTCCAGGTCAGCACCAAGCCCTCAGTGCTGGCTCCGCTTGCGGTACAGGTACGCGTTGCTCACCTGGTTCATGATAACCAGGCTGGTGACGAGGGGACACAGCATGGCCAGGTACCATGAGGCACCGGTCACCGTGGTGGTGAACCAGAGGGAGCACATGCCCAGCATCAGGCTGGCACAGCCCAGCAGGTAGCCCACCAGCCCAGAGGTTGCGTGGTACAGCTTCAGCTTGGCCAGCGTCCAGTTCTTCATCAGCTTGGGGTAGAGCAGGAGCACGCCCCCGGCGCACTGCCCGGCGGCGTAAAGCACAGCCAGCAGCCCCGTCAGCCCGTGCCAGGTGACAAAGTGGCCCTTGCCGTTCAGGTGCTTGTTATAGGTGATGATTCCCAGCCCCAGGAGCGCGCAGAGCAGGGCGAGCAGCTGCAGGGCCCAGTGCGCCCGCACGCGGACTTTGCGGGAGAAGGAGCGCAGCAGCGAGGTCTCCGGGGAGAAGATCAGCAGCGCTTCTGTCATCAGGAACGAGAACTGGGGGGCCGAGGGCAGCGGGATTGGCACCGGCCAAACGCCCCTGCTCCGCGGCTCCCACCCATCGCCCGGGGGCTCCCTGGGCTCGGCACCCACCACGCAGGGGCTCCGCCGGCACAGCCCATGCCTGTCCCGCGGCAGCGGGGCCGTGACCGGGGCGGCGGCACTTACCGCGAGGGCCATGAGCAGCGGGTGCCAGGAGAAGAGACCTGCGAGGGAAGGGCAGGGTGAGCTGAGCTGAGACATCCGGCCCCCCCGCTCCCCCGCTCCCGGCCCCACCGGCACTCACTGGATCCGGGCCGCGCTAGCACGGCCACGGCGGCGGGGAATCCCAGGGCCACGAGGTGCGCGGCGGCGCCGGCGGCCACGCGCAGCGAGCGGTACAGCCGGGACTCGGTCTCGGCCGTCAGGGCCATGTTGGCCGGCCGGGCGGAACCGCCGCCGCCGACACGGCCGGGCCGCGGGCCCCGCTCCGATTGGCTGAGGAGGGCTGTCCGTCAGCTCTAAGGCCCGCCCACACCGCCCTGCGCCAGCGCTGAGTGGAGGAAAGCGCTGTCGCTCATTCTGAGGGCCCGCCCCCGCGCGCGGCCGTGTGACTCCGCGGGAGCGGCGCTACGGTGGCCGGCGAGGCTGGGGCCGGTGTTGGGGCCGCTTCGCGCCCCGCCATGGGCGGCCGCATCGAGTGCGTGTTCTTCAGCGAGTTCCACCCCACGCTGGGGCCCAAAATCACGTACCAGGTGCGGGGCGAGCGGCCCGGGGCCCGCAGCGCCCGTCCGCGGTGGGGGGGGGCTGGGACTGGGCCATGGCAGCGCCCATGGAGGGGAAGGGGACACAGAGGCAGGGCTGGCGGGTGCTCCCCGGAGAGGGACAGGGTCGGCTGGAACGGAGCCTCCTGTGCCGCCGCAGGTCCCCGAGGACTTCATCTCCCGAGAGCTGTTTGACACCATCCAGGTGTACGTCATCACGAAGCCCGAGCTGCAGAACAAGCTGATCACCGTGTGAGTGCGGGCAGAGCCCCGGCCCTGACCCCGGACCCGCTGTCCCGCCGGGCTCGGTGCGGAGCCCAGCTCGGTGGTGTGACAGTGCCAGCGCGCTGGGCTCCTGGCCCCGTGGCCAGCAGGGTCCCTGCGGTGCCCCTAGAGCATGGGTGGTCAGGTTTGGGGGTGGCTGGTGCTGCATCTGCTGCTCCTCCAGCCTTAAATCCAGGAAAGTCAGACCAGTCAGGAGAGCTGTGCTGGTTTCGAAAGGAGACTGTTTCCTTTTCTGGCGGCTGACTCTTTCCCTCAGCCCCCTTCTTCACACTATGATTTTCTCTCTGAGCATGTAGGGCTTAGGCATCATTTGTCCTGCAATGTAAAGAAGCCCCTACCTCCAGAGCCGACTGGGAACCATCCCTGTGGGGGACTCGAGCCTCCCTGAGGGCGTAGGTGCAGGTCACAGGTGTCTCCCCACAGGACGGCCATGGAGAAGAAGCTGATCGGCTGCCCCGTGTGCATCGAGCACAAGAAGTACAGCCGGAATGCTCTGCTCTTCAACCTGGGCTTCGTGTGCGACGCCAGAGCCAAGGCCTGTGCGCTGGAGCCCATCGTGAAGAAGCTGGCTGGCTACCTCACCACCCTCGAGGTGAGGCCTGGGCACTGCCAGGCTGTCTCCTGATCCACCCTGCAGGGTGTGGGCACCTCAGCAGTGTCCTGGAGTGTGTTGGGCACTGCTGGGACAGGGGCTGGGTTTACAGTGAGGAGGGGATTGTGCTGGTTTCCTACAGATCACTTCAGTTTTAAAGGAGAACAGGATCTGGGCTCCTGTAGCCAGTAATCCCCTGGGGAGGAGCTGACTTGACTTTCTTCCATCTTTAGCTGGAAAGTGGATTCATCTCCAACGAGGACAGTAAACAGAAGCTGGTTCCCATTATGACCATCCTGCTGGAGGAGCTGAATGCCAAAGGGAAGTGCACCCTGCCCATAGGTACGGCGAGGACAGGGCAGTGCAGGGAGACAGCTGGGCCATTCCCTGCCCAGGTTGGCTCTGCCTGCACTGCTCCCAGCAGCTCCCTGTGTGTCTGCGCTTGGAGCTGGGGGTGGCTGAGCCAGCCTTGCCCTGCCTGGCTCCAAGGGACGTGTGGGATGGGGTTATGGGCTGCAAACACCTTGTTCTGTGCACCATTGTGGTGTTGCGGGATTGATGGTTGCAAGCCCCTGAGGGAACACTTTTCCATGGAGATTGAGCCTTCCCCTTCTCCCGGGCAGATGAGTCGAACACCATCCACCTGAAGGTGATTGAGCAGCGCCCGGACCCCCCCATTGTGCAGGAGTACGATGTCCCTGTCTTCACCCAGGACAAGGATGACTTCTTTAACTCCCAGTGGGATCTCACCACGCAGCAGGTCCATGTGCTTGACACTTTGAAGGGGATCTGTTTCCAGACCATCAGGGGAGTTGGGCTGTCCTGGAGATCACCACATTAATGAGCACGGTTTGGTGCTGCCCTTATCTTTGTGCTTGGGCCTGTGAGCAAATCGTTCACCAGCACGAGGTTAAAGTGCACCCGGGGATGGAGCCTGCCAATCCCAGGTGCTCCCAGATTCAGGGGGCTTCAGGGTGATGCCTCTCTGCTCTCTGCCCTCTTAACTCTGCCTGCTCCCCTCGCAGATCCTGCCCTACATTGATGGATTTCGGCACGTCCAGAAGATTTCGGCGGAAGCCGACGTGGAGCTGAACCTGGTGCGCATCGCTGTGCAGAACCTGCTGTGAGTGCCTGGAGGGGCTGGACAGCCCCAGGAGGGGGTCGGTGCTGCCAGACAGTCTCTCTCACCTTTTCCTCTCCATCTGCAGGTACTACGGGGTTGTCACACTTGTCTCCATACTCCAGGTGGGTCAGGCCACGGCATGGGGTTGTGAACAGGATTTGAGCAGTGGCTGTGCCATCAGGGTGGCTGTGGAGGGGGAGCAGCAGGGTTGCAGTGGGCCGGGCCTGTCTCTCAGAGTTACAGCTGAGCAGAGCTGGTTTTCCATCACTCTCCAGTACTCCAATGTCTACTGCACCACGCCGAAGGTCCAGGACCTGGTGGATGACAAGTGCCTCCAGGAAGAGTGTCTGTCCTATGTTACCAAACAAGGTACAGTGACCCTCCCTGGGGATGCTGGCCAAGGCAAGGGGACAGGGCAGCTGACTGGTGACTTGTCCTTGCAGGGCACAAGCGAGCCAGCCTCAGGGACGTCTTCCAGCTGTACTGCGGGCTGAGTCCTGGCACCACCGTGCGAGACCTTATCTCCCGCTACACCCTGCAGCTCCAGAGGGTGGACGAGAGGTCAGAGCCCTCCTGATGGGTCCCTGAGGGCAGTGGTGACACTGGGGATGGCAGAGAGAGTGAGCAGGAAGTACTCAACCCCTGTGTCTGTAGGGTAGGAAACACGAGGCACTGGTGGGGCATAGGGAACAGAAAGGAATGCGGGGAGCTGGGGCATTCGGCCCCTTGCCATTGTGGCCCCAGTCTCTTCCCTGCTCATCCCCAGGAGGCTTATCCAGTTTGGTTTGATGAAGGGCCTTATCCGGCGGCTCCAGAAATACCCTGTCAAGGTGGCCCGGGATGAGCGGAGCCACCCAGCCCGACTGTACACAGGCTGCCACAGCTACGACGAGATCTGCTGCAAGACCGGTACGAATCCATAGGGCCCACGGGGTCCTTTGCTCCATGTGGGTCCCAGGGCTGGTGGGAGATACGGGAATGTCTGCCTGACCACAGCTGTGTGCTGGTCCTGGGATCTTGCCCCTTTGGGAGCCTTCAGGCAGGGAGACAGGACTGTGGGCCAGGCTCTTCTCCAAGCCCGTGCTACCGGGGGCAGGGCTCGGGGACCCCACCCAGCCCTCCAACACCACTGCTGGGCCCCCCACTGACACCTGCTAACACCCCACTGTCTTACTCCCCAGGCATGAGTTACAAAGAGCTGGATGAGCGCCTGGAGAACGACCCCAACATCATCGTGTGCTGGAAGTGACGGCAGCGGTGGCCCTCTCTAGAGCTGTGTCCCCGCGTTGTGTCCCCGCGTTGTGTCCCCGCGTTGTGTCCCCAGAGCGCTCCGCTGGCTGCGGCCGCTCCTCCGCGCCGCCAGGGGGCACCAGAGGCCGCCCCTCGCTGCTGCTGCAGCCTGCCCGCAGCCAGTCCTCCGCGCCGCCAGGGGGCGGTAGTGGCGGCGCCGTTGCCACAGCGACGCCGACGCCATGGCCGCCGTGCCCGGGCCGCTGCCGCCCGCCGAGGCCGAGGCGCTGGTGCGGGCCCTGCAAGGCACCGAACTGCAGGCCATCGGCGGGCATGGGTGCGGGGGCACGGCGGTGGGCTGTTCGAGCGGTGTCCCGGGGGGGAGAATATGAAAGAGGGGCTTTAAATTTGGGGGGGTCTTCTTTGGGGCTGTGGGAGGACAGGAGGGGGCCGTTTTGGGGCCTTCCCAGGGGTCACAGTGGGGGTAAGAAGGGATTCCCAGGTGGTTTAGGGTAGAGAGGAGTTGTCCTGGTTTTGAGGTGACCCCAGAGGATCGGGGTGAGGTGAGGTGAGAGAAGGGGCTGCAATTTTGGGGCGTTCCTGGAAGGACTGGGAGAGATTGGAGGGCCCAAGATTACGGGGGTGAGGAAGGGTCCCAGATCTGAGGGTCTCTGTGGGTGATGGAGTGATAGAGAGGCTGTCCCTGGTTCTGTGGTGTGCCCAGTGAGGGTGTTGCTGGGGGCAGCAGGAGGGCAGGGCTGTCCCAGTGGAGCTGTGGCCCCAGGCTCAGAGCACAGTGCATTGGGGGTTACAGGAGCACGTTTCCCTGCACGAGGGACACTTGCCGAGCCAGTGGCCAGAGGTCTGTGGCACTGATGGCCTCGCTGGCTGCCCCACAGATGGCTTCGGCAGCATGAGCATGTGGAGAAGCTCAACATGCACGGCATCCTGAGCGCCTCAGCGGGCCAGGAGCAGCTCCTCACCGAGCTGCTGGTCACCCACGCCAAGGTGAGGCTCCCTGGGTGCAGGAGTGACCCCCATGCTGGGCCTTCAGCCTCCAGCTGGTTGTGCCGTGGGCAGTGTGCAATTTTGGAATGAAATGCTGAAGAATCTTTTGTGTCTCTGGAAAAGATGTTTGACTGGTGGTGTGCTGGTTTCATTTTTTAAAAAAAAATTAAAGGTCAAGCTGTGGTATTTCTACTTGCTGATGTGTGGTTTCTCTCTTGGAGGTTGTTTTGGTCTCCTTCATGCACTGGCCCCTCTGGTTGCAGATCTCTGCCCTATGCCTGAGGTGTCCCAGCTGCAGGGTGTGAGGTTGCCTGGACCTGCCCAGCTCCTTGGGGTCACCTTTCCCCTCTGCAGCCCTCAGAGCTCTGCCTTGTTGTGAGAAGCTGCTCGTTTCTGACCTGAATGAATTCAATGTGCCCCAAGGCCACCCTCCTCCCTGGGTGACTCCAGTAGGGCTGACCATTAGCAACAAAACTGAAGGGTTCCCCCTGCAGCACTGGTCTGAAAGGCTTTGCTTCCCCATCCCTTCCCTGTCCAGATTCCTGTTCTCATTGGGGAGCTGATCTCTGTGGAGATCTGGAAGCACAAGATCTTTCCCGTGCTCTGCCGGCTGGAGGACTTCAAGCCGAGAAGCACCTTCCCCATCTACGTGGTGGTGAGTAGAAGGAGTGGTGGGAACAAGCTTGCAAATGGGTCAGGCAGAGCTGTGCTTGAAAAGAAATGTCACCCTGAAGGTCTCAGAGCTGAGGTTTTGCCTCTCACCAGGCTGAGGTGAGCAGTGGCACACGTGGGAAGTGCCTGGTTTCCCAAAGCCATCAGCTGCAAGGCAGTGCCCTTTCCCCCAGGAGGGACAGGGACTCTCCCAGGGAAGCTTGGCTTTGTGGAGAGCTCTCCCCTCTCTAATCCCACACAGGGACTTGCAGGAGCTGCTGGGTGGAGCAAAAGCCATTCCTCGAGGCAGCAATACTCCTGGTTTGTGACTCTCAGCACTGCCCTTGCTCCCAGGCAGTGATACCCTTGGGGTTTCTTCCCCCCGCTCTGAGCACTGTTTTTCTCCAGCCAGAAGCTCTCCAGGGTTATGTGTCTCTGGGCTAACAAAAATGTAGCTTTTTCTTACTGAGTTTCTGGGAGCAGTGGTCCCTTGGGCCATTCTTGGCAAGGGAACGGTTTCCAGATCTGGGCTTCCTTGCAGAGGGATGCAGCCCTTGACCTAAGGGAACTCTGTCTGAAGTTTGGAAGTTTTAACCCATTTTCAGTCCAAGGTAACACCTTGTGGGGTCAAGGTGGTGTCTTCCCTGAACAGCTGATTGCCTCGGGGCAGGTATCCCATAGCTCCCAGTCTTGAACAAGGCTGTCTGCCCCAGCCCCAGGGCCTGGGAGAAGCACAGCCATGCAGAGCACTCTCAGCTCAGGCATTGGCTCTGTGCTGGTGCCAGAGCCTGCAGCTTCCCCGAGGGCAGTGCTTGTCCTGCCCCTGCAGCACAGGCAGAGCCTGGAGAGCCCTGCCTGCTGGTAAGTGTGGCTCTCCATGTTGGAGTGTCACAGGCATGTCAGCGTGGATATCAATATGAACTGCATGAACTGGAGTTGTTCTGATGGGTGCATCACTTGTATTTTCTCTTCGTTTTTGGCCACAACTACATAAGCAGCTTCTCAGAAGAGCCCTCTTCCCTGTCCCAGTGCCTGTGTCCCTGGTGCTGCTCTACTGTTACCTCACTCTTGCCGTTCTCCTCCCACAGCTGCACCACGAAGCCTCCATCATCAACCTCCTGGAGACAGTGTTCTTTTACAAGGTGAGAGACAAGTTCAGCTTTCCTCAAGTGGAAAGTCCCTGGGGGTGGAAGACTATGGGGACTGATCCTGTGTGAAACCCTTGTCATTGTGAAGGAGATCTGTGAGTCAGCGGAGGACAGCATTCTGGATTTGATTGATTATTGCCACCGCAAGCTGACCCTGCTGGCAGCTGGGAGCACCAAGGCACAGGCAGTGACCTCAGGGGAGCTTCGTGCTGAGCATCTGGCCAGCCCCTCATCCATGCAGGTGAGGAGAAAGTCCTGTAGTTCCTCGGGGACACATGTGGTGAAAAATGTGGGCAGCCTGCAGAGGCACAGGGAGGCCTTTTCATAGATTGCACCCCTGGCAGCTCCTGCCCACCTCAGAGGGTGTCTGGTGCTTCTCCGTGCCTGTGGCTGCATCCACCCCCCTCCACTCTGCAGCCTGGCTTCTGCCCTGGCTGGCCAGTGCCAGCCTGAGGCTTCCTGCAGGATGGGCTCAGAGCTCTGGGGTGAGACAGCTGGAGAGTTGATGGGCAAAATATTCAGTAGAGAGGTTTGGCCATTTGCTGTTGCTCTTGGAAGCTGTGTGGATATCTCTCCTTAAGGTTTGGGAAGCCACCCTGGGTCAAGCTGCCTCTATAGCCAGCCAGGGTTAACCAGGAATTGTCAGGAATTGTCCTCTTGTGCTTCCCCCTTTATTCTCTGAGAAATACCTCCTCTGAGCTGGTCCGGGCCAGCAACGATCCCGGAGCTTTTCCCAGTCAGGTGTTCCCAGCTGACACACACACACCTTCCCAGAGCAGGAGCTGTCTTTGCCCCTGGTGCTTCTCAGCACCTGGAACTGCGCATCAGGAGGAGTATCTGGAAGAGCAGAGTTAAAGGCAGAGCCTGAACCTCCCCTGCCTCCATCCTTTGGCGTGTTGCCCAAGCACATACTTCTCTTTCAGAAAGGGAAGGAAGTAGAGGGATCTGGAGCACAATAGGGATGTTTTCCAGGAAATGTTTTCCCAGCTGGGGAGTGGAAGGGGGTGTCTTTGTTAGTGCTTTGACAAAAACTTAAAAACCCAGAGCTTTTCTAGCCAATAGCATTCTCAAAAGCACTCATCTCCCAAGGAGCCTGGTTTCCTCTGATTCATTCCAGCTGCTCCTGACTCTGTGTACAATAACCCCTATGAAAAAGCTGTTCCTGCCATCTCCTGTGTTGTGGAGCCTGTTGTCCTTTGGAACTGTGTATGGTGGTAACCCCTGTTCTCCTCTCCCCTCGATGCACAGGCAAAAGATAGTCCCTGTCTCAAGGCAGCAGAGGTGAGGTCTGGATACAAGGAGGAGCTGTAGGGAAAACCTCACTAGGGCAGTTTGGAGAGGGAGGAGGGAGGGAAGAGCCCACAGGACTCTCTTAGTAATGTGTAGGGCACCAGCACAGGAAGCACAGAGCTGCTTACCACAGAAATCTGGAAGGGAACTGTTGCAGTGACTCTTTGGAGAAATACAAGATGCTGAGGTCAGTGCTCTGCACACCAACTGTGAGCTGCATTTGGGACTGGAGAGAAGCTCTGCCTGAGCCAGGGAGAAGGACTTGGCACCTCTCAGCATGGCCCTCCCCATGGTCTTGACAGAGGCTGAGTCAGAGGGTGGTCAGGCTGTCATGGGGGATGAGTGGCGTGTCTGTGCTCTCTGGAAAGGGAAGGAGGCTGGGTGGCTGGAGAGCATGGCACTGCTGTGGGCTGGGATAACCACAGGCAGATATTCTAGTTGGCTGTTGCCAAGCTCGATGGAAGAGGCAAAGCCAGGAGGAGTGGATGTAGGACTGCAGCTGCACCAGGGCCAAGTTTCTCTCTCCTCCTCCTCCACCTCCTCTTGTTCCTCTGCTGATCATGCAGCTTCCCCCTCCTTCAACCCTCAGGTCTCTGCAGGGCCATGGGCCAAAGGATTGTCCCAGAACAGCAGAGAGGCAAAATTTGGGACCAGCCTCTTTCAGGGGGTGTTCCTGTGCAGGAGCACCACAGCCAGTAGCCACCCATGACCTGTTAGGGGCAGGGACATGGGGAAAGAGCAACTGTGGGCTGCAAGCACTTCTGTGGCTGCACTGGCAAACATGCAGTGCTGGCACAGTTGAGACAAGAAACTGTTTTTCAGGGCTGTTTTCCTACCCAGACTGTGGTTTTCAATGCAGTCAACAGCCTACCTCCCTGTAACTCCTGGGAAATGGGGCCTGAAATCCCAAGGCTGATCCTGTCCCTCCACAGGAGCTGCAGAAACAGGCAGAGATGATGGAGTTTGAGATTTCCCTGAAGGCCCTGTCCGTGCTGCGGTTCATCACCGACCAGGTGGACAGGTAGGTGCCCAGGAGCAGCAGAGGATGTGCCCAGCTCTTCAGATGGGATTCCTGTGGGGTCACAGCAGATGCCAGGATCCCTTTCAGCAGCTGGCTGTATCCACAGTGGCAGTGGCACTGTGTCCTGGGAGGCAAAAACAGCAGAACTCCATGGTACTCTCAGGAACCCAGATCATTGTTTCTTTCCTGCCTCTCCCAGTTGCCTCAGGGAGCATTTGTAGATACAAATTCTGGCATTAATCTGCAAGTGCCTTTTCTCCCTTTCTATCTCATCTCCAGTCTGCCCCTGAGTGCACTGACAAGGATGCTGAACACCCACAACCTGCCCTGCCTCCTTGTCGAGCTGGTGGAGCATTGCCCCTGGAGCTGCTGGGAAGCAGGTATGGATCATGCCCCGTGGTCTCTGGGGCACCGTGGTGCTGTGCTGGGATGTGCATCCACTGAGGGGTCTGCTGTAGGAGCCCTTGCAGAGCTGCTCCTCTCCTGCCCTCCCCTTCAGTGCTCCCTGCCTGAAGCTGTTCAGCAAGAGCAGCTGCAGCACAGCTGGGCTGGGGACCCGGCAGCGCTCCCAAAAGCTGATCCTCACTCAGGGCTGGGTCTCTTCTGAGTGATCACAGCCAGCACTGCAGTGTAGCACCCTTGCCAGCCCTACGTGCTCCTCTGAGGAGTTTTCTGGACACAGAAAGAGCAGAGTGCCCATCCCAGCTTCTCTGCACCTTTTTGTGGGGCAGCACTCGCTAGAGCCAGACACGGGCTCTCCCAGGCAGCAAACATTGTCCTGATACCGCTGATGGTCGCTGAGCTTCACTCTTGCCAGAGGCCCCTGATCAGGCTGTGCCCATCGGCCATTGCCCCCTCCCTCTGCAGCCAGGAGAGCCCCTCAGAGCCCCCCAGTGCCTGCCCTGTGCTGGGGCACAGCCTGGGCCGTGGGAACTTGCACTGCCCCAGCCCTGCACGGCAGGGTCACCGCGGGGGCAGGGCAGGAAGAGCTCTGGGAAGCACGTGGCTGTGCCTGCCTAGAGCAGCCCAGCTGGATGCGGGAGCTTTCCTCCTTCCTCCAGCCACCAAACGCACCCCTTCTCCCTGCCTGTGTGCTCAGTGTGTGAGGCAGCTTTGATCCAGGGCCCTGAGGGAGGGACTGCAAAGAGACGAGCACAAAGGCATTTCCAGGCTGTGCAGATGCAGGGTCACATCCTGCTCCATCCCTCAGAGCCACACAGTAGCTGTTGGAGCTTGTTTTGTCATATCTGTTATATTCATGCCGCTTCTGACTTTCCCTGGCAGAGGAAACTTGAGAAGAGTGGCCATGCTGGTACCCCAAAATGGGTCTCTCCAGCCACTCTGGTGTAGCAGCATGGGCTGCCCCACTGCCCACCAGTGCTCTACACTCCTGGCCAAGTATAGAGGGAGATGTCTCAGAGATCCTTCTGTTCCTGCCACAGCACTATTCGTTTAATACATGTCCTTTCTGCTTTTCATGCTCTCTAATATTTTGCTTCAGTACCAAGTAGGAGGCTATGTGGAGCAAAGGGTGGGGAAACTGAGGCAGGCAGAAGCAGAGGGTGAAGCGAGGCAGTGAGCACAGGCCAGCATCCCCCCTCTGAGCTGTCTTCCCTCAGGCAGCACTGTGTCTCCTGGTTCTTCTGTCCCTCAGGCAAGCTCAAGAAGTTTGAGAATGGCACATGGCACGTGGTGCCCCCTGAGGACCAGGTGAAGATGACCAAACTTGATGGGCAGGTGTGGCTTGCCCTCCTCAACCTCCTGCTCAGCCCCGAGTGCCAGCGCAAATACCGCTTTGATGGCTTTAACAAGAGCCAGCTCCTCAAGGTAGGACCCCACAGCATGAAGGCCCTGGGCCCTGGCCAGCACTGGGCACCTCCAGATATCTGTCCCCATCCTCACTGTGGGCTCCAGGGAGCCAGTGGTGGGAGAACAGCAGGTCTGTCACTATAGCAACAGCAGCAAAGCTTGTGTTTGTGAGTGCACCTCGTGAGACCCCCAAAGGTCTCTCTGCCAGTGCCCCTCAAATCCCTGCTCTTGCCCTGCTGCTTCCCCAGCTCTGACTGCCTTGTCCTGACCTCTCTCTGTTCACTCTTCTCTCCCCCTCCATGGCCACAGCTCCGTGCATTCCTGACAGACGTCCTCATTGACCAGCTGCCCAACCTGGTGGAGATGCAGAGATTTCTGAGTTACCTCGCAGTGACAGAGCCTGTTCCCCCCAAAAAGGAACTCATCCTGGAGCAGGTATCCTGTGGCTTTTCCTTCACCTCTACAGATCTGCTTCAAGCCTGATAGCTCCCTACCCCCTTTCTCTTCCACCAAGCTCAGCTCTGGAGTGATGATGCCCTGGAAAAGCAGCCAAGTACCCACTTCAGTTACACCCTTATTGCCAGCAAAGCTGCCTGTGGCTGATGTGAGAGCCTTGTCGTACCCTGCAGTGGCCAAGCAATCACATCTAAAGGCGTAAATGCTGGGTTATAAACAGCTCTCCAGCACACAGAGCCCCTGGGATGGCAGCTGCATGGGGCAGACACAGGCACTGGCTTGTTTTGACAATTAACTCTTCATTTGACATTTATCAATGTTTTCCCGCTGGATTCTGGACTCCCCAGGGAAGTCCCCTTTTATGGCCCTGGTCTGAGGCTGCTTGGCACACTGTGTACAGAGGGACATCATGATCTGTTGATAGAGTCTGGAGTTAAACTGGTCCCAGCTGGTGTCTGGACCTTTGGGAGTTAGGCCATGAAGGTCTTTAAACAGCCAAGAGGTTCTTGGGGGGTTTAATCCATGCAGTGGTAATTTCTGGAGAAAAGTGTTTTTATGTATTTCTACTGCCTTCTTGTGAGTTGAGGGGAGAAACTGAGTGTGGGGGCAGATCTGCAAAGAGGCTGCTGAGAAGAACTGGGAGCACAGAGGCTGTTCCCCACTGCCAGAGGCTCCCACACCACTTCCTGGAGGAGATGGGTATGCTGGGCCATGGCCATCTGGGCTGTCCCCAGTGGGAGCACACTGTCCCCATCACAGCTGGATGCATGGCCCAGGAGGAGGGTGATGTGCCCTGCCAGAGGTGGCTGCAGCTGAGCTGGAGGCAGGCTGGGAGCTGAGGCTGGGGAAGCTGCAGACTGGCAAGCTGAGCTGTTGGGGCTGGGGATGGCAGCAGGGCAGAGGTGCATATGGATTCACGCCATGTGTCTTGACTGTCAGCGTGTTGGTGAGGCAGTGACAGACAACTGCCATGCTGGGACTTCCTCCAGCCCTCACCCGGCCTGCTGCCCTTCTCCATAGCTCTGCTTTTGTGCCGGTGCTGCTCCTGCCCCTGCCAAGAGCTGGGGCTGGGGCTGAGCTCGAGGGCAGGCACAGGGAGCCAGCGGGAAGCACAGACATGGGCTCCCTGGTCTGCCCAGAGAGCAGTGAACTCACTGCTTGTTGCTGAGCCAAACTAAGGAAAGGCCTTTTTCCATTTGGCTGCTCCTGAGCAGCCTCCTCCCCTTGCTTGGCTATTTTTACTCAGCTGGAGAAGGCAGCGCTGTTTGAAGCGGCAGCGTCCACTCCAGAGCCTGCGCTCGGCACGCTGCTCTTGGCTGGGATGTTTCCTTCTGCGCCAGCCAGCCCTTCCCCGGCTCTTCATCTTCTGGGAAGTGACGAGCGGAAAAATCTGCTCAGACAAACGGCTCTGGAGCACGGGGTTCACGCCGCTGCCACACACAGGGTGCTGAGGTCCCAGGGCTTTCTGTTCAGGAGCCCAGGCCTCAGGACTGAACACTCATTCCCAACTGGACCCCGATGGTTTTGCCTTGTTTCACCTCAGTGCCCACTGGCGAGTGGATCCTTCCCCTCCATGAACCCAAAAGCACACCCTTGACACCCTCTGCACCTCTGCTTCTGCTTGCCCTCCTGGAGGGCCATGCTTCTTGTGCCCAGGGCTGGCTGCCTTCTCCCCAGACCACAGCACCTTTTTTAGGCTGTTAGCACCCCTTCCTCCTGCCCTGCCTCTCCCATCAGGTTCCTGTCATCTGGGACCATATCCTCAAGAAAAACTCAGGGAAGTGGGAGGCCATTGCCAAGCACCAGGTGAAGCACGCCTTCAGCCCCACTGAGGAGGAGCTGAAACTCCAGGCACGCAGGTGAGGCCCTGGTACAGGTATACAGAGTGCCCAGTGGGGCCAGCATCCCCATTGGCAGGGCTGGAGCTCAGCACTGGGAGGACAGAGGGGTCTGTGGCACTGGCTGGAGATGTCCCCTCAGTGGCAGGGTGCAGCAGGGACAGCTCGCTGCTGGTCAGCAGCTCCCTGTAAGCAGCCTCACTCTCTCTGCCTGCACAGGTGGGCACAGACCTACAGCCTGGACATGATGGAGGCTCTGGCCCCCGACAAGCCCCGCTGCAGAGTGTGTGGTGTTGAAGCGGCCAAGCGCTGCTCTCGCTGCCGGAACGAGTGGTACTGCACACGGTAAGGGAGCCCTGCCACGCCCTTGGGGCCCCTGCAGCCCCTCAGTGCTCCCCAGAGCACCACAGAGCTCCCTGGAGAATGCTGTGGAAGGGCCAAGGAAAGCCAGGGGTGCCACCACTGCTCAGCACCACTGGCTGTCTGCTGGCCACGTACCTCTCCAAATCTTGTGGGGAGGCTGATGTGCTGGGCTGCTGGTGGAGGAGGTGCTGGTGAGGGTTGCATTGCAGATGCAAGTGCTGAGCTGCCTCTGCCCACAGTAACAGCAGTGACAGGCTGGGTTTTCCGTGGTGACGCTGTCTCCCTCCTCTCCACCTTGGTGGGGTAGGAGTAGGAAAGCACCCATGACCCTGTGGGTGCAGGTGACAGGTTGCAGGATGTGGCAGCTGGGACGATGGCAGTAAATTAAATCATCTCTGGTCCTGAACCATCTGGCAAAGTCTGGCGTTAAACCTTCTTAACCCCCAGGACTGGGGCCACATCCACCTCCCTCTTGCTCTGATGCTGGGCTGTATCAGCTCTCCCCAGCTCCTAGAGGAGTGTGGTGCTGGGGTTTGTCCTTGTTGCTGCTTTGCTCCCAGGGATGGATGTGGCTCCACTGCCCCTGAGAGCAGCTTCCCCCTCTGCAGGGCATGCCAGATCCAGCACTGGCAGAAGCACAAGCCTGCCTGCAACCTGATGGCTGAGGTGCTGAGGAGTGTGGATGATCTGTAAGAGAAGTGGTGTCTGGCACCTGGCCTGTGGCTCAGAGAGGCAGAGATTCCCCCAGTGTGCAGTCCACAGCTGGAAGAAGCTGGCAAAGGCCCCTTCTGCCTGCTCTCAGCCCCAGGCACCACTAGCCAGGGTCAGCCTCTCTTCTTCCACCACCCCACCATGCTGCCTTCTCCAATAAACCTCCTTGTGCATCCCACAGCTGCTTGGCTTCTGCTTTTTCTCTCCTAGCTGAAAATAATAAACTGCTTCCTTTCCTCCCTTCCACACAGTGAGAGCTGTGTGTCCATTTTCCCCTTTGCAACAGGAGAAATCCCAGAGAATCTGAAAAAGCCTATAAGGTTGTGGTTACCTTTCTGCAGCTGGGGAGGGAAGGGAGTAAGAAGGCCTCTGTGCCACCTCTTACCATCGTTAGAGCAGCGAGGGAGCAGAGGATGTGGTTTGCATGAACATCTTGCTGTGAGAAAGAGTTTCTTGGGTATTTGTCATCTCCCACCTTGCAGGGACAATTCACCCCATTTCCTCTCCCTTGATGTGAAATTAACACCAAGGGCTTGGCGCCCTGCTCACCAGCATTACCAGTAAACAGGGTTTACTGGTGGGGATGGCTTGGGGTGCATCCCCACCTCTCACCGGCCAGCAGATGCTGCCGAAGGGCTGGAGCCTGAGTTTGAGCACAGCTGGGAAAGCTTGGCCGTGTCCGTTTTCTGAAGGGGTGCCTGAGACTCCCTGACACATAAAAAGAGGCTTTGCACCAGGGCTGCTGCTGCACGAGCCACGACAGCAGGCAGGAAACCACCTCGGTCCAGCTGCAGCCCTGGCTGAGCAGCCCGTGCTCGGAGCTCAATAAATCCTCACCCCAAACCCAGGCTGCAAGTCCAGGGCTGCAGCCAGCCGGAGCAGGAACGCTCTCCGTAGCTCTCCGTCCGCTTCTAAGCCGCTGCCAGGGCTGCCTCCATCCCCTTCCCCACTGGGAAACTGAGGCAGGGAGCGCAGTTTGTCCTGCTCCTGCGAGAAGAGGCAGACAGAGCAGGGCTGCTGGAGCGGGCCCCCCCTTCCCCCGCGGCGGCTCCGGGAACCTCATCCCCGCCTCCAGCCCGCCCCGCCGGGCTCGCCGGGACTGGAGTTGGCGATCGGGAGCCCGGGGCACTACGCCGTTGCCCCCACCTCTCCTGCCTCAGTTTCCCCGCGGTGCCCGATCGGGGCGGCCCCTCCCGGTCCCCGCCCCTGTCCCGGCCCGGCGCCGGCCCCCGCGGCCGCCAGGCCATGGAGCTCATCGAGCTGCGGGAGCTGCAGCCGGAGCCGCGGCCGGGCC
>WEKY01041618.1:271377-283661 GCA_013390045.1 Picathartes gymnocephalus
CTGCCCTGCTCTGCCTGGGCCCGTGCAGCCTCTCCGGGCACTGCGCTGTCCTGTGGGGTGCCCGTGGGCATGGAGCGGCACAGCCACCTTGCTGCCCACGCCCCTCGGCTGCTGTGAGTGTCTCCATGCCGTGCTCTCTGTGGCTGTCCCCAGGTTGTGCCTTCCCGTGCCTCCTGGCCCTACGCATGAGTGGCCCCGGGCCGTGCCCTCCTGTGGCTGCGGTGCCCACGCGGGAGTGTTCCCGTGCCAGCCGGGGCTGTGTCGTGCCGGGTCCTGCCCGGGGCCGTGAGCTCCCTCCCAGCAGTGCCCTCTTCCCGCCAGGGAACGGCCGTCGCTCTCCTCCTCCCGAGCGGCGCCCGCCCGGCGCAGCCCGCGTCTATCACCGTGGCCTTCCTCCCCCCCCGCCCCGTCCGTGTCTGTTTGTCTTTCCAGCCCACTCATCGCCGGCCAGTCATGGGGTGTTGACTCTGCGCATTCCTTCCCGGCCGAGCGCGCCGCCGCCGCTCATTACGGGGGGCTGACGCTGCTGTCCCACTTTGGGGCCGCTGTGCTGGGCTCCAGCTGCTGATAAATTCGGGGATTTGAGGAGGTGGGAGAGGTGATCCTGGGTGACCGGCACCGCTTGGGAACAGAGGTGTGGATTAATGCTGGTCCTGACTGGGGAATAAAAGCATCAAGGTCTGCTTAGGTCTCAGCTCTCCCCAGGCAGCTCCTGGACTTACCCTGAGTGCACCAGCACCATGGCATCAGTGTGGTCCTGCTGGGTCCTCCTGCTGCTCCTGCCTGCCCTGACCCACGCTGGGGGGCCTGGTCCTGTCCTCATCAACCGTCCCTTTGTCACCGTCTGGAACATCCCCAGTGAGCGCTGTGCCAAGAAGTACAATGTCACCCTCAGTCTGGAGGTCTTTGATGTGTTGGCCAATGACCAGCAGTCCTTCACTGGGCAGGACATCACCCTCTTCTACAGCGACAAAATGGGTCTCTTCCCCTACTACACATCTGAGGGGGTGCCAGTGAACGGGGGGCTCCCCCAGAATGCCAGTCTGGAGGCTCACATCCACCAGGCCACCCAGGACATCAAGGTGAACCTGCCCAGCCCTGACTACAGTGGGCTGGCTGTCATCGACTGGGAGAAGTGGCGCCCGCTGTGGATCCGCAACTGGGACTCCATGGAGATCTACCAGCAGAAGTCGGAAGAGCTGGTGCAGCAGCAGCACCCGCAGTGGCCTCCCAAGGAGGTGGAGGAGATGGCCAAGAAGCAGTTTGAGGAGAGTGCCCACAATTTCATGAACAAGACCCTGTGGCTGGGGGAGAGCCTCCGTCCCAGTGCCTACTGGGGTTTCTATGGTTTCCCTGACTGCTACAACTATGACTTTGATAGCCTGCCCTACAATGGGACATGCCCAGAGGTGGAGCAGCAGAGGAACAAGAATCTGTCCTGGCTCTGGAGGACCAGCCGGGCGCTCTACCCCAGCATCTACCTGCCCTTCTGCCTCAATGGCACCAACAAGGTGCTCTCCTACGTCCGGCACCGCGTGGCCGAGGCTTTTGCTGTCCAGCGTGGAATCCTTGACAGCGGCATCCCCGTCCTGCCCTACTCCCAGATCGCCTTTGAGCGCACTGTGGACTTCCTTTCCCAGGTGATGGGGAAAGTGGGCACCTCTTGGGCTGATGGGCTGGCACTGGGGAGTCTTTAGCTCAGCTGGGGCTGCGTGGGGGCTTTGGGCACTGCTGACTTCTCCTCTTCCCGTGGGTGCAGGAGGACCTGATGAACACCATTGGGGAGAGCGTGGCTCAGGGTGCTGCTGGCATCATCTTGTGGGGCAGCCTGGACTACAGCACCTCTAAGGTGAGTGCAGACGGTGGCACCAGGTCCCCGCCAGCGGGGACCCCCAGTTCCTCAGCTGTACAGGACTGTGACACCAAATGCCATTGCAGGAGATGTGCCTGAGGCTGAAGGACTATGTGGAGGGGCCCCTGGGCCACTACATCGTCAATGTGACGGCCAGCGCTGACCTGTGCAGCCGGACCCTGTGCTCCGGCCAGGGCCGCTGTGTGCGCCAGGACAACCAGCAGGGCTTCCTCCACCTCGACCCCTCCCGCTTCACCATCGACCTGCACGCTGGCAAGCCCTGGCTGGTGGCTCAGATCCCGGAGCCTAGGGAGGACATCTCCAAACTGGCCAAGGAGTTCAGCTGCCAGTGCTATGACAAGTGGCAGGGACCCCGCTGTGACACCCAGGGCTCTGCCAACTGACCCCCCCTGCAATCCTCCCACACTGGGGACACTGGGGCAGACAGGGTGACCCTACCTCAGCACCCTCACTATGAGAACCTGACTGTGGGGCTGTTAATAAACCCAGAAAATACCAGCAAGCGTCTCCTTGTGTTCTGCTGCAGCACGTTTTGTGGTGGGAGGGTCCTCCTGCAACAACACTGGTGCCTAGTGATGCTGCCAAGGGCTGTCCTTTGGGCTGGGGGCTTGGGATGTAATGCTTCAGAGAAATCACAAGAAAAAAAAATTATGGGAAAAGACAGGAAGAGGGATGATGGGGAAGGAGGATGAGAAAAGGGGAATGCTGTGGAATGGCCAAAGAGTGGAGGCAAAGGGGGTGAAAAGATGTGATTGTGTGGCTGCAGTTGAGGGAGTGTGTTCTCCAACCCCTCACAGTGCAGAGGAGTGGAGTGAAACCAATGCCCCCACTTTGACTTTCCCCTGGATAACCATATGCAAAGCAGTTAAGCCCACAAATGATAAGCAAAAGCACTAACTTCTGTAACCCAGGCCGCAGATTTAACAACCATGCCTATTTCAATGCAGCTGAGAGAAGGCATAAGACCCCGGCCCAGCTGAGATAAAGATGTTGGCGTCTTCATCTGGATGTTCATCTTGGGGTGAGGGAATCATATGCTCAGTTCTCTGATTTTAGGCTCTAATTCAGGTGATCTCTCCTTGTTGGGACTGCACTGCATGGCACTGTGTGTGCACTGGGGACTTACAAACCTGCACCCTTAATTTTTATGCTGGTTGATATAAACCACTGCAGAGTTACTACATTTCTCGTGTTCACTTCTTATTATTACATTGAGGAAGATCTGAGAATATACCACGGGAGACATAATTAGGCCTTTGGATTCCCCAGTCACAGCTTTCAGAAACATACACTATGTTATTACCCAGCTCTTTGGCAAACTCTGGGCCCCTGAAAAAATTAGTCATAATTGGATTTTGGCCCAGAATCAATAGTTCTATCTAATTCTCGTAGAGATAGCTTGGTAAATGTTGTATGTAAATGTTGGAAACAATATTATCTTAGTATTTTTTGTATGTGAAATGTGACTCAGCTTAAATGAACACTCAAACACACTCCTCCCAAGCTACAGGGAATCTGATATTTGCCCTGTATTAAATGCTGAAATTGAAAGCAAAGTTCACCTTGCTATTCACACAAAGAAAATTACCATGAATTTCAAGTCCTCCATATGCCTGGAAGGGATCAGAGCTGTGTGCTTGTAATTTCAGGTAATTTAATATGCTTCAAATGTTCAGCTAGTGGTGCCTAATTAGGGGCTGGTCTAAGGTTCTCCTGGACAGTATTATCTCAATCCATTAACTGAACTAAGCATTGAGGTGGGCATCAGGAAAGAGACATTTCCTCAGGAGCTGCAGAGGCTCTGGCACTGTCAGAAGCCAAAGAAGCCCTCCAGAAACCCTGTCTCCAGGTGTGGGTTTGAGGCTTTTCTTAAAGAAAAGTGAAGCTGGAAAGTGACAGACTTCCCTTATTTCTTGAAACAGCTCTTTTTCTTGTTGTTGAAGCTTGGGCATGAATGCAGTTTGCCACTTACAAATAATAGCTTTGAATGTGTAAGAGGATTTGCTTTATTCATCCTACTTACTGTAGCTATTCTTCTGTGCTTGCCTCTAACACTGTATTTAAAGACACCCAAGACACTGGATTTCATGTAATTTGGCTTGTCTTACTCCAGACTCTGAGGCGTAGAAACTAGAAAGACACTGCATGTGGTGCCAGCAGACAATGTGGAAGCACTGAACGTCTGCTGGGTTGTTTTTTCCAGGTCTGCAAACCCGTACACGTGTGGAGCTGTGCAAACCCTGCCCATGCTCGGCAGGAGTGTCCTGGAGAGGAGCCAGCAGCAGCCCAGGCATGGGCCTTTTTTTCGGTCACATTTCTGGCTCTTGGGTGGGATGTGCTCATGGTGTTGTCACAGCAGCTCCTGTTTTCCATGCTCAGGATGACTGAGGAACCTGCTGTGTGCAGAGCTCACTTGTCCACTGTGTTACAGGGTTCACACTAAATCAATTTCTAGGCTTTTTCCATGTGCTGCTCCAAGAAATGAGGGAAATCTGTCACTTAGAACTGTCTTTACACTGTCAGGTTTTTCATTTCAAGGACTCAGTATTTTTTTGTCTAGGTTGCTTAAGCCTCATATCTCCACAAATAATTTATCCTATATATTTACCATGGTTAACTATCCCAAAGAGAGATAATTGAGCTGCTGAGTGTTCTGAAGATTGAAAGAGTATTTTACAATCTAGAATGAAGATGCTTGTAGTGAGGAGCCTTTAAATGCTTTGAATTAACGAGGACATAAGTAGTTCAGCTGAAGGGTAAGGTGTAGATTAAGTCTTGCATAAAACAGATGGAAGGAAGCCCTTCCAAGAAATTCACAGGCTTTTCAGATACAAGCAGGAAACTAGTGGCCTGTTATTTACCTAATAAGAAAAGTTCTCATCTGCCTTGTTCCCTGACTAAAAAACCTCAGAATTGCTTTAGAGAGATATTTCCCACTTTGTTAGAAATCAGTTTAGTCAGACACTAAGACATTGTTTTCAGTTTTGTGTTGCAGTAACAGGCCACACCTATGGTTAGATGACCAAGGAGGTGATGATATTTTAAGACCCCAGAAGTGGTTTTAGGACTCCATTAGCTATCATTTGCTGTGGCATTTCACTTCATCCAAAGATCTGGACAGAAGCCATAAAACCAAAATCAGGAGTATGGGAAGCAGGTCCTTCCAGACCACTTCTCCTGCATCCCTTGTGGCTGGATGCTGAGCTTCTCCTGATAAACAAATTCAAACCTCTTTTGGAAGAAATGAATCCTTTCCAAAAGCAGAGCAGGACAACTGTATGGCTTGAAATTAAAGAGATGCTATGTGGGTCTTTAAAAGGCCTTTTATTCCATTCACATGACAGTGGAGGCTTGTGGCATGCAGGTCACTCAGAGCTCAGGTTGCTTCGTGGGCGTGCAAACACATGGCTGCTTAAAGGGAGAGAGGAGGGCTGGGTGCTCTGCCAGCCCGGGGCAGGTTTTGGTCACTCTGTTTAGCTGCAGTTGCAGAAAGCTCCCCTAATTCCCTAACACAAACTGCTCGGCTGTGCCCAAAGCTCCCAGGTGAGCAGCTCACCCAGCTGGAGCAGCTGAGAGGACTCAGAGGTACCTCAGAGAAACGTGAGACCAGGAGGAGGAGGAGGAGGCAGAAACACAGAAACTGCCTCCAATGACACTTGAGCCTGTAAGCAGCTTGAGGTACTACCCAGGGCAGCAGAGGTTTCATTGGCTTTGAATAAAGCATCCCCCCATATGCCAATAGCATTGAGGGTGTGCACAAGGCTTCACTGCTTTCCTGTAATGCTTTTAACTAAAACTCGCCACTTCTTTTCCACGTGCAATGTCAAAGCTCACTTCTGATTACTGTTTCAAAAGTGAAACATCAGCTCCTACAGAAATAATTTCCAGAGCTTGAATGCAAGACTCTGTATCCCAACCCCCCCCAGCGTCACTCAGGGCAGCACTGACTCGAACACAAAATTTTCAAGCTACCAGTTACCTAAAATGAAAGTGGCTCTTCCTTACGGTGTCTTTGTATCTCTGTTTTGTGTTTGAAAATCACCCACTCCAAACCTTTTCCCTTGCTCAGGCATTTCTAGAAAAGATCTGAAAAGATTTATAAAAAACAAACAAGATTTAGGAAAGATCTAAAGTGGTCTTCAGGGGCCACAGACTCTGCTACTGCCCTGGACTTGACACCCCTTGTTTCCGAGAACGAGCAGGAATATCAGCTTTCATTCCTCTGATTCATCAGATTGCAATTTCAGAAGTTACTTGAAAAAAACAGTAAGCCCCGAAGCACCGTTTGTGGGCTCTCAGCAAGTGTTTAAACATCCAGCACAAACAGCAGACCTTGCTTTATGTTATACAAACAAAAATGCCTCTGCACTTGAGAACTTGTCCCGCTTTGTTCCATAACTTTTTAAATCTGCCATTACTGGGGCTGGGCAGCAGAGCAGGATTTTCACCACAAGAATGTGGGCGCAGCAGCAGCTCCTTTGTTGCGAGTGCTCCGGGGCAGCCTCAGGCAGGGCTGGGGTGTGGGGTGCAGGGGCTTCCACGTTTTCTGTTCCAGGAAAGTGTTTTTCACTGCTGGTGGGACTGTCAGAGGCAGAACACTTGTCCTGTTTGCAGCATCTCTGCTGCTCCGACTTGGCTGCAACTCCCCTCCTAGTTATTTTCCACCCTGGGGCTTTAAAAACAGGCTAATCAGTGTCCTGTGCTGGCATTAGTAAACCAGCAGGAGTGTTATCAACAGCCCGAGGAGGGTCACAGTGAGGCCTCGGGAGTGCTTCGAGTGAAGCTGCTGGCTTGCACTGTATAAAACACCTTGTAAACTCATTTTCCTCCAGTAACATGTTAAGCACAAAACCATACAGTGCTCCAACCTCTGCTCTAATCTGCTGGTGCAGACTTCAAGCACATACCAAATAATACAGCAAAACATTTTGTGGGAACTGTCCTGCATTTGACTGTAACTTCTCAGGAGGATAAATTTGATTTCACAGGTTACTGGTCCTATTCCCCAATTAAGACATAAACAGTTGGAATCCTCTGTGCTGTTGGGCAGAGTTCAAGGTTAGTTTCAGCAAAAACAAACCAAGTTAGAATTGAAGCAGGGAAACAAAACCCCAAAATTTGGAGGCAGAACCTACCCTCAGTGCAAAGCACATATTCTTTATTATCTTATTTGTTTTCATACACACCAACTGATACTTGCACGCAGCAGATACCAGCTGAGATAACAGGGAGTTCAATATTTAAGGCTTGGCTTTTCTCACCATAGCAACAAATCTGTAAGGAGAGTAAGAGGGCACGGATAGCTGGCAGCATCCAGCACAGCAAGGGCAGTGGTGCTGGAAGTCTGAATCCCTCACCCCATCACGGTGCCTGATGCAGAACCACCGTGGCTGTCTGAACATCAGCTCCCAACGTGCCCTGGGGAGAAGTGTGTGTTGTGCAAAGGTTCAGCAGAATAAACAGAGAGGTAGGTGTTTGCTTCCTCGTCTTCAAGGCAGCTGGGAAAGAGGGTGGTCAGTATTTAATTTTCCTTTTGTTTTCCTTTTTATTTCCTTGAATGTGGGTCTCCTCTCCTTGACTGCATAAAGCAGCTCCTGGGGCACAAGTGACTCTTCACAGTCACTGGCCTAGAACAGAAGAGCCCTCCAAAGGTACCCTTTTCTCTCTGCACCTCTGCCACCCTATCAAAATTAGTTGGATGAAACAGATTCTCTGTCATAAATCCATGCTGCATTTATTCACATGGACAAACCTATGTTGCTTTTTATTTCATGGATTAACACTTGTTCATCCACTCATAGAATTTGTTGAATCAGTGATTACATTCAAATTGAATGAAATAACTTGAAAATCTGTCATCAGTGTCCCATCAGTGTCTGAAACCAGGTGAGCCCAAGAAGAATTGCCAACAAAATCTACTTGGAGCTAATCTTCAGGATATTCATCAGAAGGGTCATGAAACCTTTTCCACTTCAGTTGTAGCTAGAAGGCATAGTACGAATGCTAATTTTCTGCCAGCTACCAAAAAAAAAAAAAAAAAAAAAAAAAAAAAAAAGCAGCCAAAGCAGCCTTATCTTTCTTTTCTAAGCAAGAAAAATTTATTTCTACCTATGTCAGAGTTATTTTAACAAGGCAATTAATTGATGAGGAACCCCCAAGTTAGAAGAGACACACGTCAGAGTATTCATTTCCATTATGGTCCAAGCTTGTCGTTTGTTTCTTCTACCACAGAGACACTGGTGGAAAGAAATACAACACCAATGCAAGCAATTTGCCAAAAAATGTGCTTAATATAATATTTATATAATCTTCTTATATGCTGCCTGTTGTGAAGGGGAGCTGTGATTAAAGATACATTTTTTCTTAGTCAAAGGTTATGGAAAATCTCAGTTGTCTGGGATCAAGAAGCAACACTTGACTACAGCTGCACATACAAAAACTGAACAGCATAAAAATAGCACAACAAGCACTCCAGCAATGCACATAACAAGATTTCCCTCTTCCAAAGAGCCTGAGAAAGGCCAGGCAAGCTCACAGGGTCTGACCAGACTGGAGATGAGAATTCCCACTCAAAAAGATAAGGCTTTCCAAACATCTTAAGCTTCCAGTCTTGGGGTACCGTAACATGCTCCTATGCTTCAGGACAAGGATACACCTGATTTTAAAAGACTGTATAGTCCAGACAGAAGAAACAGCTCAGAGAAAGGAAAAAAAAAAAGGGTACAGCATGAACAGTGACTACAAGGTGACTACATGAATAATTGTACTAACTTCAGCTTGCTGGTTCACCTATTGGTTTCTGTGCTTTATTCTTCTCCTGCTCACTTCCAATTTGGGTAAAGATTGCAAATATATCTTTAAGAAAGAATTGTGTTATCTGGCTGAACTGAATGCAGTGCAATCCTGCTTGTGGCCAATTTCCAAGGAATTTAACAAAGGACTCAACAACTTAAACCTTCCAATGAAGCTGAGGAACAAAAATCCAATTGATTTACTCATCTTTAAATTATTGTCATCCAGAGGTAAAAATTATAGGCTCTACACTAAAGCAGAAGAAATGTAACCTGTGAAAAACACAGTCAATAGGATTGGTGTCCCCAGGGAGTCCAGGCCTGCCCCAGCCACGTTGTTCTGATAAGCCCGATCAGATGCTTTTCCTTGCCAAGCAGCTGAAGGAAAAAATGTATTTTTGTGGCCTTCTCTTCAGTTCTTTGAAACCACAAAGCCACATGTAGGGAAAAATATTTTCCAAGGCCTGTAAGAGCAGAAATTTTTCCAATTTAACTATTTTTGAGGAGGGCACAGGACTAAGTCAAACATTTTCCAAATGGATGACCCTGCTTGCTCAGTTTATCCAAGCACAAGCTAGGGTCAAACATCCCAGGCAGAAACTGTATTTACCTTGAACACTTTTCTCTCCTGCTGCGTTCTCCTAAATGCAAATAAATTATCAGACCTCTTTTTTTCCCTTCATGAATCCGTTCCTAGTTCCACTTTCCAAATTAACTATACCTCCCCAGTTTGGACAAAGTCTCAACAATCTCATTAGTGGTTGACTTACACAGATCTTGAACAAAACCCAAGACTTCTAGCAAGTTTTGCTATTAATATTTGCACTGGTTAATGGGTGCTTTAATGTGTTTTGCCTCTAAGAACACTGAAGGCCTCTGCACAGTGAGGATCCTGCGGTACAGCTTTTGTGGGAGGGCAGCTGCTGCACACAGAGGCCAAGGTGTGCCTTCCCGCCTTGAAAAAAACGCTGTGGAGAAGGATAAACATGGTGAAGCAGAAGAGAAAAACCACAAAAAGAAAAGGCTGTTTGATGCCCCATGGGGCTCTGCCCACCAGCCCGTGCAGGGTTACAGGCTGCCTTCACCACTGGTACTTGGGACCTTTTGTTCTGCCAAAAGGAGTGGAAGTTTCTGGCTGATACTGAGCCACATCTCGCTGGCCAGTGGGGCAGGAGGGTCACTCTGAACCTTTTTACCGACATCAGGCAGTAAGGAATCCTTGCAGATGGGTAGTTTTGTTGGATTTTCTTTGTTTTCAAGGCCAAGGACATGAGGGTGAGCTGCTGCAGTGCCCACCCCTCCTGAGCTCCATTTCTGACCCTGCCTCACTACCTGCTGCTTCACACCAAAAAATATTTTTTTTTTTAATAGAACATGGGAATAAGGTTTCACTAAGCTCAGCAACTGTGACTAAAAGATGTTTCAAAGGGAGAGCAGATGAAACCAAGGGCCTCTCTCCTAGCCCAGGGCTCAGAATTATACGATATTTCTTGAGAGAAACTCTCAACTCCAGTGGCCCTTACTTCAAGGTGGAAGTGGTCAGTGACCAAAACCAGTTAACTGAATCAAATTTGCAGCTATGCCATCTGTGCCAGCGACAAATGCTCTGCTCTAGAACAGCACGGGGACATGGTGGCTGTGAGTGCCAGCCACATCATCCCCCTCCTTCACACTCTTAGCAGTGGACAGCAAAGCTTGCTAATGCAGAAAAGGCCCCAGTTACGTAAAGCCACTTGAGCTCCTAAAGAAGACAAAGCAAACTAATCATTAATACTTCCGATGAAATCATAGAGAGGTAATAAAGATGAAGTATTGTCCAGAAGGTGGACACAGGTGACTTCCACCTCCACAGAGCCCAAGATTTGCACTATGGCACCTTGAGAAGCTGTTCAGCTCTAGGGGCTGCACAGGGAGCTGGATCTTACTTTGACAATTCCCCAAAAGAAAAGGAAGCATTTCTCAGCATTGCATCAACAGTGAACGTTTTTCTCTTGCATTTGCCCTCAGTTCCTAGAAAATCAGATTTCCAGTGGGGCTGTTGCAGCCTAGGATTGGAGAAGTGGTAGGGGCCTGGTCTCTCAGACCAAAGTAACCAAAGTCCTTGCTCTGAGTCACCACACACACACTTGAAGGAAGGGATACCAAGCATCCTACTGACCTCAGCTGCCGAGTGGCCTCATTGCAGGAGGCATCATCACCTGGAGATGGCCATGCAATGCTCCCTGTCTAAAAAATCCACACCAACAAACCACCCTTTCTTTCATGTGGCTTGATTTCTATAAGCAATTCAGAAGTTGTACTTCATTAACTAAAGTTTTTAAGCAGCAAGTGATGCCCAGGCAGAGCCAGCATAGTTACAATGCTTATGTTACCAGTCAGGGTCTGAAACCAGCTGCCGAGACAGTAAACTTAGAGTTGATATCACTTGGAGACAGCTTGGGAAGCAGGATGGAGGTGTGTAGGTAGATGAAAAGACATCCTGACAAGGTAAAGAAAATTTGCATGTGAATTCTAGGCAAAATCAAAATCAAACAAAATCTTAACTCTGTTGCTTATGTTGACCATTTTTATCTGAAAGGGGGAATTATTCTGATTTTTCACTAGTAAGTGGCTTTAGACTGATGCTTCCTTAAGTTTCCGTTTGGCCCCTCTCTCATCTGCAGTGGTGTTTCCCATTCCCAAACTTGTGTTTGCCTATCTGTGCAAGCCAAAGGCACAGAAAGTCAGGTAACTCTCTCCTGAGCACAGTGCTGCCTCTCCAGCTCCTCATCGCAGTGCAGGACACACAGTGTGGTAACAGCTCTGATGCTCCTACACAAACCCATTTACTTCTGCCTACCTCAGGGGAACTGCCTAAGAAAATTACAAAGCTGTGAGGAAAGGCAACCACAAAAGTAACCTGCCCCAACCTGAACCAAATAACAAACACACTTCTGGATGGCGTAGGGACCTAGAGGATTTTTGTCGCTAAGCTCAAGCTTGTGTCAGGTGTTTTGCTGTATGTGTCCTCAGGGATGCTGTACGGCAAGGGCAGTGAAAAGCCGCAGCCCAAAGCAGGTGGTGGCGGTGCCCTGAATGCCCGCAGGGGCTGTAACTGCCCAGACTAGCTTCACCTGGGACCGCTCCGAATCCCTGCGAGGTGGATCCCAGCCCTGGCTCCTCTCCTTGTCTTGCCTGAGGCTGTTGGCGGGGTGAGTTCCGCTGGGTCAGCGCTGGGATCGCTCTGGCTCCGCGGAGAAGCTGCGGAGAAGCTGCGCAGGTGCTGCCGCGCCTGGCTGAGGGCTCCTTGCTGACTTGAGCCCCATTCCTCCGGCCCCTGCTGATCCCTATCTCCTGCCCCGCCGGCTGCATTCACAACCAGCTCTCCAAAATGGCTACAGCCGCCCCACCTCTACTTGATTTTTATTTATTTATTTATTATTTATTTGCTTATCTTAAAATTCGGCTCAATTTAACGAAACACGAAGCCCTGGGGAGCCAACAGCGGAAGGACGGCTGCAGTCCCGGCAGGGAGCGGGCCATGGGGCGGTGCGGGGATTCCGCGGCCGTGCCCGCGCAGAGGTGCGGGAGCTCCTCCCCGCAAACCTCTCCCGCATCTCCGCGGGTGTGCGCGCCCTGCC
>WEKY01041618.1:287537-572674 GCA_013390045.1 Picathartes gymnocephalus
ACATTTTTTTCTGTTTCTGCATCATGCCCTGTCTTTGCATGGAGGTGGCTTCACAGGTGTTGTTCCCTGGGCATTGCCAGGGGAGCTGTGAGATCTGGGCTCCCTGGCTGCTGTTGTCTCTAAACAAGAGCTACCACAGCCCGGGCTTGGTGCTTGTCACTAGAGTGACACCTAAAAATGGCTTGGGTGTGCTATTCCTGCCTCGCTCGGAAAAGCCACTCGTGCTGCTGCTTCTCCGGCAGAGGATTCCCACGTGAGGGATTTCTCCATGTGCACACAGCAGCAGACTGGGGGAGTTGTCTTGGTCTGAGCTGGCGCTGCAGAGGCTCAGTTTGATCCTGAGTGTGTTTTAGGTGCCCAAATGGGAAAGCTTCCCCAAGCAGCAAGAAATGCTCATGTCTGGGTGAGGTACAGTTTGCCAGGGGATAGTTTAAAACACAAGATGCAAAGACAAAATATTTGTGGTGACTTATTATAGCTAAAAGCTTCTATATGACTACACCCCCTCTTTTGACGTAAGGAGCACAACCACTATGAGCTGTTCTAATGCATCTGAAACTGCTTCTGACCAATGACCACTGACAGTATTTGGATTTAAGGCTGGCTTTTCCTTCCTTTTAAGTTTCTTTTTATGGTCATATATCCTTGGAAATCTAATTGATGTTATTGGTTAATAACAAGCAGCATTTGTTGTTCATGGGAACCTGTGGATATCCTTGAGCTGTGCAGCATTTACCCTCTGCATTAAGGAGGAAAAAAAAAAAAGAGCTTTGTATTTTTTTTCTGCTACCCATGTGAAACTGGTTTTCCCAAAACAATGAGGAGATTTCAGGGGTTCATGACCTCTTGCAATTAGAAAATGTCAGATGGCTTGTGAGAGGTGGACTGATGCGGCAAAGGAGGAGGGGGAGCAGCCCTGTTACTGCTGAAATCATTACTCATTTCTGGTGGGAGACTGATCTTGCAGATTCTTCATTTTTCCCTGAGAAATGCTCCATTTGGGGATTAGAGTAGAGGAGCTTAAAAATCAAAGCAGTTCCAGAAGAGATATCTCCCACAGATTTTATGTCTTGGGATGTTAACTGATTTTTCTTCCCCAGGCTGTGTCAGTTCCAGGGATTTGGGCTTGTCTGGTGTCAGTCTCAGCTCTGATGGGACCAGGTCAAAGCACTCTGTGTACTGGGAGCATTGGCAGGGTACCTCTTCACTCCTGCTAGCCAGTTTTCATTAAAATGTGAAGGACTAGTGTTTCTGAGACATCTGTCCTGTGTGAAAAAAGGTTCAGATCAGTGAGTTCAGATGTCCCTGGTGGCGAGGGGAGACCCGGGCAGGCACAAACCAAGCCAGGGTGGGATGTCTGGAGCCAGCAGGCCTGGACAGCTGGTGTTTCACTGGAGGTGGTGAGTGTGAGGGCTGGTGTACTCATTTGCTTCTGAATTCCCTTGCTTTGTTTCTGTTTTTGTATCCTGTTTGGCTTTCAATTGATATTTAAATGTTGGAATGTGTTTTTACACATTCTGGTGCCAAAGGCCGTCCCTTACGCTTTATGTGGTGGAGTATGGCCTTCTGTGCACCTGAATGATTTTTTATATTTTCTCTAGGGACACACTTGTGCTGAACCAAAGTTATTTTTTTCAAAACATGAAGAGAACTCAGATGGGCTGCTTTTTAAAATTTGTTTTAAAGAGAAGGCTTCTTTACTGATACGCTGGAGCCTCACTTGGTAAATATTTCCCCTTGCAAGAGTTTAATGTGTAGCATTTGTGCTGTTTAGCCTGTCTGGACTCTGAAAATTTGATTATTTTGGCTGTCATAGTTTTATTACTTGTATTAAGCTTCCTCATTTGCACATTGATCCTGTTAGTCTCAGGAAGCTGGTAAGCCATCTAGTTCTACTTGCAAAATGCACAGAAAATGAGAAATCTGCCCTGAAGGCTCTGAATACTGAGGTTCACTGTGATTTAGATGTCTGTGTATCTGGCATGTATTTTTCCCCCCTTCGGTACTGTTTTAGACTACCTGACTTCATTGCAGTTTGCCAAATTAAGATGATTTTTTGCTTTTATTAAAATTCTCTTGCTGGTAGCTTCTGAGAAGCTTTGCTCTGGTTTGCTTGCATTTTTATTTGGATGAATACCCTCCTTTTTCACAGAGCTTAAGAATATTTCCAGCGGCAGCTGGTGTCGCATATGCTGTGAGTTGTTTTCCTCCTTGTGTCAGTGTCAGTTTTCCATGCTGGCTTTCCAGAGGGATTTATTCTTTGCTTTCACAAAACCTGCTTTGCTGTTGCCTGTGGGACGTGCAGGGAATCAAGTGCAACTGAGAGGACTTTAGGCCTGTTACTCTTTGCTTCCATTGCCATGGACTTTTTTCTCAGTGACCCACCTGTCCTATAAAGTAGGCTGGACTATCCCCTGTTGGACCTTTAACTCCTGTCCCCCTTTTAAAAATTTCTTCTGGCTCTCAGTGAAGTCTAGTCCCTCTTACAAGGTGAGGTTGTACCACCTCTCCCTCAGCCTCTCCTGTCCCTGCTTTGGGTGCTCCTTCCATGTTATTTATGTAACCGAAATGCTTGCAGACCCCTGTTTTGTTTCTGTTCTCCAGGACCTGTCTGCACAGTCATTGCCGCTTCCAACAAATTGTTGCTCGCTCTTTGGTGATGTTCCTTCCCTTCCTGGTCCAGCGTTTCCTCCTCCTCCCACCGTCTGACCTTGTCTTGCTCGTCTCCCCGTGCTCTTTTCCAGGCGTTCACATGGCTTCAGCTTCTATTAAGTGCTGGTGACTCACAGATTGACTCTGCACCTCCGAGGGTTTGTCACTCAACCCAGTGGCTGTGTTCCTCCCTGCCTTTTCCCCTTCGAGTTCCCATCAGTCATTCAGTATTTCACACCCCAAACCCTGGGTGGTGCTTCCAAAGCTCTTATCTCCTGTCTTTTAAAGTGCTGCCATCTGATAGGTAGCTCTGTCCCAAAGCCTTCGAGATTTTTTAAAAATTAATTTGGTGTACTTCATGCATTTGAATCGCATGCAAATTTTGTGTACTCTGTTTCAGTATATTTCTCCTTTTTCATCTCATCAGACAACTTCCCTAATGCATGTAGTAAGTTTTTACAGATGTTTTTCTTTGAAGTGACAGCTCTTGTGCAATTGTACTTCTGAAGTTAGTTGATAGCATTTGGTTTTAAATATGGTGTAAAGTGTTTTAGTTCCACTCTGAGAAGGCAGCTACCCTGGTTTTATAATATTTTTTTATTTAGCAGCTGAGACCTAATGTTGTGAACAAGTGGGATTCATAGGATCCTAGCTGAGTGACAGGAGAAAGGATGTATATACATCCTTTCATGTAAACATGTTCAGTTATCTAATATAAAAGTAGCTGAGCATAATTCATAAGCCTGTCAGCCTGGATAAGGGCTGTCTGTTGTACTTAAATCTGTCAGTCCTTTCGTTGTGCTCCTTTTAATTACATTACTACTCATACCTGCAAACTCAAACTCTGCATTGGAGAGGTTTTCTGGTATGCTTATGTGACTGAAAAGGAATAGGGAGCTTTGAGGTGATAGAGGAACTTTCAGACTGCTTAGCAGAGGTTGCTTGTAAGCAGGTCCAAGAGGCACAAAGACAGACATCCCCATGGATGCAGGTATGTTTTTGCTTTCCCTTCTCTTTCAAATACTGCAGATTAATCCAGCCTTTGTTTTCCATGGTTATATCACGGATATCAGGTGACTGAAGTGGACTTGCTGCTGTATCACCCTTGCAGGGAGGAGGAGGCAGTGTCTGAGGGTGCACCCACCATGCAGGGGCTGTGCCAGGCTGTTCGTGCTGTTGCTGTAGTAACACATCAGGTGCTACCAGAACAATGTGCAGGAATGACTCTCCTCAGTCACTTGCCATCTTGGAAATCTGGGACTTTCACTTAACCCCTGGACATGTAAATAGGCAATTTATGCAAATGCTGTGTGGTTTGATGCCCTCTTTCTGCACTTCCTACAAGCACAGGCCCCCTCATGTAAATAGTTTGGAGTCCCTGGTATACAGCAAGAGGTTTTATTTATAAAGGGCTTTTTAACACTGGGTTGCACTCAGAAAACATGAATAATGGATGCCATCTTTCCTTTATGTTGCATCATAACAGGAAGATTTAAAGCGTTGCTCAACTTTGTGATGATGGCAATAGTTTTAAGCAATACCTGGAAGCAGTACTTGAGGATCTTGCCTGTTTTGCAGGGAAATAATCTCAGTGTTCTCTCTCTGAGGTAAAGATGGGAAGTGACTTCTTGGACTGGAGGTGTAAAGATTTAGTGATCTGTACTTCAGATTTAACAAACAGAATTAATGCAGGCTAGCCTTAAATCTACCCCTCGTGCCAGACTTAACCCAGGAAACTTCCTTGTGTGAAAACGACAGCATCTCATCAAAAGGATTTATCTCCAGACATGAAATTTCTCCCACATTTAAAAGAGAGCAATTATTTCTTCTGAAATGTGATAAACATCTAAACTAATATATTTATATACTTAGAAATAAGGAAGATACCCTGAGTGGCCATGCTTTGAGGAATGGTTCACATAGAGATAACAAGAACAGAGTGACAGTGTGGCAAGGTGTGTATTTTTTAGTTGATATTGCTGTGTCTGTGAGTCTCAGGGTTTGCTCTGGGGTTCTCATGCGATCCACGTGTTGGTGAGATGATGTTCTGCTGATAAACTGTACCTCCCCAAGTAATCTTAGGTCCCCTGGTACAGTTTATGTTCCTGCAATGCAACAGGTGAGTGCTGTAGAAAGTGGTCCAAGAGTTTATTGGTACAATTTTTACAAAAAAAACCTTTGCATGGCTGGTGCTTTTTTCCTGATGGTTGGGTTCTCATGTTTTGGAAAACACAACTGTGCTGGAATCCAGCCACACGTGAACACTGCTGTCAGGGATACCTCATTGCTTTGCATGCACCATGAATAACTCTGATGATGTTTGAGTAGACAATGAAGAAAACATCATAAATGCAAATTGCTGTGGGAACTATCTGTCTCTCCGGCTAAGTAAGTTTGGTGTGAGGCTCCTGAGTGCCCAAACCTTGTCAGATCTTCCCTTGTATCAGATGTGTTGATGGTTGTTGAAATAGATAGGCGCTTGTTTCCTTGCTGATTCACCTGACCTGAACACTTTCTGTTTGGATGAATTATTTTCCTTATCTATGCTAAGGAATATTTTATTTCAGCTCAAGGAATCTCTTTAGCATCTGTGTTTATATGGCTTTTTCTATGTGGGATCTTGGGTGTTGTTTAAATCTATTCCCCAGCTAGCACTGAAGAATTTTCTTGTCCTTAGTAGTAGCTCGTTCTCATCTAAAGCATGATTACATCTGGGTATTTATTATCAGTCTCTTTGACAGATTGATCTCTAGCCATGAAGTCTGCTAGTAAAATGAACTCTTACAAAATAATTTCTGAAGGTATGTGTCTTGCTGAGGGCAGATTCTTGTTTTACTTCTGAATTCTTAATGGCTTTTGCTTGTCTTTGGAGTAGCAGTCTCCTTCAAGACAACTGGTACATTTTACCTTTAGGCACTGATATGAAATAAGATATGGAGTGGATGGTGCCAGTAACAAAACTTACTTGTTTCTCAGAAGAACTGAAGGCAGTGCTAGGGCTGTGTATGACAAGGCCTGGTCCTTGTGATTTCAGTTGGTTTAGAATCAAGTCCCAGATGGAAGGACCAGTGGAGATGGTATGGGGAACCTGCTGAACCTGTCATGTGGCATGCTTGACATTTTTGGGGACTTAGTGGGCTACTTGTCATTTTTGCTGGGTTGACTCCTGGGACACTAGACTCTGGGAAAACAAAAAGGATGGCACTCTGGGTTGAGGAGAGAACCATAGGCAGCCTTGATGAGATGGGAAGTTTAAGAAACTGACATAACAAAATGTCCCGAGAGCCTGAACTGAGAAGGTGCGAATCAGTGTGTGTCACTGTGATAACACAGCCTTGCATCTCTCTGCCCTGATTGCTTATTGTGCTTGCTAAGCTCTGAATGGGAAAGAACTTACTCTGTTCTCTGTGGGAAGGTCTGTGGGAAGCTTTTAGCTCCTTAGGGATCTCCTGAGCGGGATGACTGTTCCCAAGGCATTCCCTGTGTCATCATCCAGGAGCTCAGGAACAGCCCAGGGAGGAAGAGAGGTGCTTTTTTTTAGTGCAGCTTCCTTCATTTCTGGGTTTCCTTGGCAATTGAATAGCAAGGCTGGGTTGGTACCTGGCTTACAGAGGTCACGACATGCTGAGCATTGGGCATTGTGTTTTAGGCAGGTTGTTAGGGACTTCTCTTCCACGGGGGAAAAACCTGCCAGGCTTGATCTGCACTTCAGGAATATGGGAATTACCTGGGGGAGAGAGCAGTCTGTTCCCTGCTGAGGTCTCTGTGTAACAAGGGATGTGACAAAACAGGCCAAGTGTCCCAGCTGCTCTGCAGCAGCTTTGGTCATTATAGCAGAAACTGCGTGCAGCTTCGAGTCTTTCCACCATGTAAGAGCTCCCCAATAAATACTTGGTCAAAAAAGCCCAAGAGCACTGTGCCCCACATCAGCTGAGTGGGGAGGAATCTCTCCCATTCCACCCGAAACCCAATTTTGAAATGCTGGAGTGTTGTTATTTGTGAACAGAAAAGGTGAAGCATAGTTGTGTGTTTGGTCGCTGACTCCTCTCGTTGGCTTGCAGTGTTGTAACAGCCTTGTATAAATTAGATAGCTGCTGTCCTGGGGTGATGCTTCCAGCTGCATAGATTTGGGCCAATGAAGGACTGCCACCAGCCTGCTGAAGGTATATTTGAACTTTTTTTTTTTTTTTTTTTTTTTTTTCATTAAAAGAGAATCAGTTATAAGTTCAACAGGAATTATGCTGTCTGCTTTATGCTAACACTGTGATGCAGTGTACCAGCTGGTCAGAGCCAACCAATCCATGTGAAACTGGGGAGCTTTGGATGGGTCTCCAAGCTGGATATGTAAGATACGTGTGTGGCTGAAAGCTGTGCTGGTGTGTGTCTGTATTTTTTGAATAACAGCCATATGTAATGACCATTGCAAAGTCTGTGTTCCTCTGTATCTCCTCAATTTGTGTTGAAACAAAACTGGTGATGTCTTTTAGAGTACTTGTTAAGCGTGGGCTCTCACAGCCCTGTCTCTGCACCTTCTTAAAGGGACATAAGGACTTAAACGCTAATCTCTCCCCCTCTCACTATTGCCAGATGTAGAAAACGCAGATGCCAATCTTAAAATGGAATAATTTAAACTAATTCCTGTTTGTCACTTCGAGCTACACCAGTAACTTGCCGGTTGCAATAGAGAGAGTTTGGACTTAGGTTTTCCCCAGTTAGTTGTTGCCATTTGTGTGTGTAGAGATGAGGTACTATGGGTTTTGTCAAAGTAAGTAGCTGGGAATGCGGGGCTGGAAAGTTTATCCCATCACTTACTGGAAGGAGAATTACTTTAGAGAAATTGAGGTAATAGGTTAATGATGAAGTATAATTTGTTGGTGTTTAATATCTAGAAAGAAATGGAGATATTTAGTTCTGAGTGCGGACTCATTTCTTCCAATATTTTTTTTTTTTTTCATTTGGAAGAGGAAATAACTCGGGGCCGGTAGATGGACTTTTCTTCCCCATAGCTTTCTGTAATCTGACTCTACCTTGTGCGCTTAAAAGCCAAGTCCTGATACATCTTAGCTCTGCGGAGCTTTGCTATCTCCTGGCACGGCGATCCCGGTGTCACCTGGCTGTGACACTGCCTTTCTGGAAGCATAACAGAGGACTCATTTTTCCAGGAGAACTGTTTGGGCACGGGTGGCTCGGCGGGCTTAGAGTACTTCTCAGCACAGGGACGGCCAGCGCCGTGTCCCGTCCGTCCGTCCCCCCCCGCCCCCCTGCGCCTTTGCTCACGGCAGTTACCGGGGGCGCCGCCAGGGGGCGGCCGCTCAGTGCCCGCGGAGGGGCCAGGGCGCCGCCTGGCGGCGCGGGCGGTCCCGGCACCGTGAGGGAGCCTGAGGGATGTCCCCGGGCCGAGGGCGGCCGCCAGCGGCACCGCGGAAAGGCTCGGTGATGCGGGAGAGCTGCCGGAACGCTCCAGAACGCCCTGCCTGACCGCTGGCTGTGCCCGTGTCTCGGAGCCCTCGTGGCTCTCGGCTCTCGCCCGCATCCTCTCGCTGCACAAGGGCTTGCGAGTGGGTTTGTCGTGAGCGGTGTCTGCTCGCGGTGCTGAGGGCGTGGACACCTGGGAGGCTGGAAAGTCTTCTTTCCCTGTTCCAAGTAGTGTGTGTGTGTGCTGCCAGGGAGATGGTGGAAGTACAGGAGGAAGAGATGTTGGGTGGTTTGTGGATGTTTTATGGGCTGTCAGACTAAAAAGTGATATCTTTACTAGGGAAATGAGATACATAGAAGTTACTTGCATGTATTGTGAATCTTGGATTATATGGCTAGCACATGATACAGTGTGTTCACAGATGCAAACTGGGTTTCTGTAGGATCAAGCAGAAACCTTGGTTCAGTTTTTTATTTCTTCCTGTCTCTAAATATTTACCATTTGCTGTAGGCATTAAACCCAAAGTTTCCTGTCTTGTCAGCCAGTCGTTTCCAAAGAGTGAATGTAACTTTGTCACTTGGCTCAAGCACGTTATTTCCATGCAGTAGCTCATTTTCCAAGCCTGCCCTTTACCTTGACGTTTTGCTTCTGGAGAGAGGTGGTTTCTCAGGTAAGCTCTCTGCTCAGCAGGGCCCTGAGAGCAGATGCCTTATGTAAAAGCCTTCCCAGGAGTAAAGACTTGTTCATGGTTTCCCTGTAGCAAACAAAGCTCTTCACCTGCAGGCATCAACTCCGCTCTCCAGCCTTTGCATTAAGACAGCAGCTGATGACAATGACATTGTGCAGAAGGTGATCTCTGTCATTTATTAGGAATCTAATGAGCAACACTTGGTCTGTATTTTCCCAGGAATTGAATGTAGTGCCCTTGTAAACAATGTTTTGAAATAAGACCTCAGGAGTGGCACAGGATTTCTGTGTTTTCCTCTGTGTCCTTGATCAAATAACTCATTACTTCACTGAGGTTTAAAAACAAACCACAAAACAACTGACCCTTGAATACAACATAATCACATAAGCTTATCGTGAACCAAGCTGAACTCTTTGTCTCACAAAAACAAAGGCTAGCAGGTGTCTCTGCACACCTCTAATGTTATTACAGACACCTGGACAAACCTTTAACTGAAGTTTCATGCAGGTGCCACTGGTTTGAATCTGCCTGAGCAGAAGGGAATTAATTAACTGGCCCTGTGCCTGGTGCTTTGAGGACGAGACTTAGCAACGTGGTCATTCACCCCACAGACTTCTGAAAAACGCTGTTCTTGTATGAGCAACATCAGGTCAGTGTTCTTGGCTTGAGGCAGGTGTGTGAGTGGGCTTCCAGTTCTTGTGCAGGATGTAGATTTGCAGAAAGGAAACAAACTTTGTTTTTAGAGACTGGAAGGATTTAATAAGTTTTCTACTTAATGCATGTAAAACAAGCCTGAGAAGTGTGGTTTCTAAATTGGCATTCCTGTTAATCTGTTTCTGTTAATATTACATCTGTTGTGGACCCTCCTGGCTTTACTGGAGGCATTGTTAGGAACGCTGGAGGATCTTGGTGTCTGCCTTGCTGTGATCTCAGGAGGGCAAGATGGGGATGACGTGATGCTGGACTCTACCCTGGAGTCCATCACCTGAGTGTTGCAACGTTCTGTGCGTGCAGAGGAGACAGAATCCTGGGACGCAGACTGAACTGTTCCTGTTCACACCTCTTCGGGCAGCTGTTCGAAGTAAACACACAGTTGACAGAAGGAACCAAGAAGCTTTTAAGCATTCCAAACCTCCCTCTTTCTACTAGTTTTCTGACCCTTGTGATGTAACTCCTGTAGCCCCTTTACCTCTCCCCACGTCAGCTATTGACTCAAAACAAAATCAGGAAGAAAATCTTGGGTAAAAAATATAGCATAGGCACCTACAGTGGAAAACTGTAATTGGTTTTGGAGAGAAGGAAATAACTTGGAACGGAGGGAAAAGAAGGTCAAGCAAACATGGTTCTGGAAAAACAGTGCTGACTCTCCCAGAGGTTACTTGCCAAATGTCTCTGAGAACTGATTATTTTGTTATTTAGAAAGGTACATTTTAGTTTGCAATAGAACAGAAAAACTAAAAATGATCCTCAGGTGATCAGTCAGGTTAGTGTTAAAAAAGAAAGTATGTACTGGCCTTCACTTGTCTTTAGGCCTGTGTCATAATAATGGAGTGATTAATAATGAAAGTGTGTATTGCAGTTCACTACCATATTTTCAGTGCGTTGTGTTTATTTTCTGTAAAATATATAGAGAGGTGTATATATGTGAAATACTGAGCTTTTTTAGGACTTTGCTCAGGCCCGTTAATGAACTGCCTTTCCCCAAGCTGTAAAGCTGATGAAGGTGATATGGAAAGGCATCAGCTGGGTATTATGTCTAGTCAAACCACTGCTCTCACTGCAGCTTCCCAGGGCCATTTGTTTACAGCTTTTTTTTGGGAGCCAAATAGGATGTAGGAAACCTATGGTTTGTTTTTCTGCATCGCTATTAATTTAGCCTTTAGGCCAAAACAGAGTTTAATTGGAAAAATCTGTCACTCAATGCATGACTTAAAACACACTGCACGCTTCCTGGGCGTGCTATTTTTAGGTTTTGGGTTGGGGTTTTTTGTCTTTTTTTTTTTTTTTTTTTTTAAGCTTTTCAGAGGCAGCGTGGTGTTCCTGCAGCCAGAGCAGCGCAGCAGCAGCACGGAGTCACCTGCTCGCAGCACGACCCTTACCAGGGCCGGGCCCTTCCCGCGGGGGTCTCGGTGGCCCCGGGGCGGCCTCCCCGTGCCTGGGGCACGGCGGGGCTGTGGCTTCCCCCGTCGGCCCTGCCCCGGGGGCGGCCCCGGCGCGCCCCGCCCGCCNCCCGCGGGGCACAGCGCGCAGCGCGGCGGTGAGCGGCACGGGCGGGCTCGGGGGCCCAGGGCATGGAGCCGAGCCTCAGCGCTTTGGCTCGGTCACCGCCGGCGGCGGTCGCGGGTGGGTCCCCGTGGAGGGTCGAGCCCCGAAGCTGCTGGCCTTGTGCCCAGCGGAAGGCAGGGAAGCTCAGCTGGAATGAATGTGTTTTCTGGTTGCTTTTGTTGGTGTTTTGCGGGTTTGTTTGGGTTTTTTATTTATTAGGCGCTCTGATGTCAGGGAGCGTTTATGTTCAGTATATTCGTCTTGGAGAGAGGCCTAAAAATGTCACCGTGTTCTTGTTTTGGTGGTTGTGTTCTTTTTTTTTTTTTTTTCCCTTTAAGGCCAGTGCTGTATCACCCCATCTGTTCTATGAGTTAATGACTTCCCATATTTTGAGGAGCAGCCAGCCAAGTCATCAGCCTCCTGAGACTTTGGCTGTGGCGTTTGTAAACCATAGTTCATTAACAAACGTGGCTTCACAGGTTGTTTTTTCCCCCTCTTTCTGTCGTTTTCGCCCCTTACTTAAGTAACTGAGGTCCAGTACACGGCAGTTTTGCAGACAAAAAGGGGCTTTGTCGTGTGGAATTGTTTGTATTTGTCATGCAAAGAGGCTCTGCCGGTGTGGCAGGAGTCCATGGGCTGCAGCCTTGGCTCTCTCTGCTCTTGCCTTGGTCGAGTCCTTGCTAAAAAAAAAAGGCAAAAAAAAACCAAACCAAACTTCAAAACCCAAACCACCCCCAACTCTCTTGTTATGTGCTAGGCAAGCAGGTATGTGTGCGTTTCTGTGGGAACTGAATTACTGCAGCATCTAAACCATGGTAGGTTGAGATGAGTACTGAAATAAGAAGAGGGTCAGAAAATGTGTATAAGTGCTTTTGTAAACATGCTAAGAAGACAGCTTCATTTTAGCCTTAATGAGGCATGTCTTTTTCCAAGCAGAGTAATATCTGTTATAGCTCTGACACAGATAATGTTTTACAAAAAAATTCCCCAAACCCAACCCAAGAACAAAATTGCGTATGGGTCATGTGTAATTTGATGATGTACGGAGTCTTGGCAGAATTATTTAGCTTCGCTTGACTGTAACTTAAAAAATACTTCACATGCCTGTGGGGTTTTTTGTAGGACTCTGTAAGCTTAATGCCTAAGACCCCTTATAAATGTGAAAAACCTTTTGCTAGAAAAAGAGATCTGAATTTTTTTTCTTTTAATCCTTTTGCAGCCCTACCCGTGACAAGTCTGCAGTCATTTGTGATACGTAAGAATTGCAACCAGCCTGCAAAGAAGCAGGAGTTACTCTTCCTTGATAAAACCATCTATCTCGTTTCAGCAAACTGAGAACACTTTGTAATTTTTCCCATGCCAGGGTGTTGCAGAGTCCTTTTCCCTATGATTTCCACGTATCTTGCGTTGCCTTGTGTTCTGGTGAGGCAGTGTGACCTGTGGGTGCTGTAGCCGTGCTGTTGCAGCTCAGGGTGGGCTGCCCACATGGGTGATTTGGGGTTCTTTTGGGCTGACCAGTTCCAGTTCACTGCTGCTTCAGGTAACTGTGTCAGATGTTACTGGTCCAAAAATAGCAGCTCAAGGTGGAAGTGGTTTTCTTGCCCTCAAGTGTAGCTTTGCAGTGGAAGATGTGAAGTTAGTCACTCTGTGTTCTGAGTTTCTTGGCTAAACAAGATGAACTCTATCAGTCCCCTTTGATTGGGATTTTTATTTTCTCCTTCATGCTGCTGACCTTTATCTGCGCTACCTTTAGTCTTCATCCTTCTAGAAGGTGGATGAGCAGAATCGTATAACACTCCAGTTGAGGACTCGGCAAATTTGTCCACAAAAGTACTTCCATGTGTTAGCTGTTTTTAGGGTGATTTTCTAAAGGTTGTAGCAACTACAGTTGTCCGGGGAAGAAGAAATCTGTTGAGCTGTGCCAGGGTTTAGCTGTCACAGGGCTTTGAAGAGCCAGTTCTTTCAGTCTGTGCGTTACAAAGTCTTCAAGGAGGAGTTGTGTCCCTGTGCAGCCTACTGAGCAGGAAGCTTTTACAGCTGGTGGCACTGGTGCAGCCGAGGTGACTGTTCTGGTGGCCTTCCAAAGTCACACCTGAAGGCACTGGAAGTGCGTATTTTTATTAATAGCTGTGGCTTCCCTTTTGTGATCGCTTGTGAAAAGTTTTGCCTGTAAATAGGTTAACTTAAAGCTGTTCTTGGCATTGGATGTTCAGTTTGCTTTAACCTTTGAATCAAGCAGAGGGATGTAAACATGGACATAAGAAACAAATAGCCGAGTAGGCCCTAGTGAAAGTTGTTTGGGGAGGCCGGCAGAGGATGTTTATAGTGAGAGATAAATAGTGAACTTCCTGTGGTTAAACATTCCCTCCCCACTACAGTTGAACGCTTTGTTTCCCTACAGCTGCTGGAATTTGGTCCTTCTAATAATTGTCATTTGCTGTTGGTACAGCAATAGAACTGTACATCAAAAAAAAAGTATCAAATTATTATCTCTGCTCTAAAGAACTCCACCCTTTGAGCACATGCTGTTTGTGTGTATTTGTGCTCCTAATCCTAGGAACTGAAAATAGGAGAGCGAATGAGGTGAGGACAGTGCCTGAGGAGCAGGATGTGTGATAGGATCATTGCTGTTGGCATCAAAGCTGCAAGAAGCAAATGGTGACCCTGAGGAAGAGGATGAAGGAGCAGCTGGTGGCACAAGGCTGGCCAGGGTGCAAATGTGAATTCTGAATGCCTTGTACCAAGTTGATGTTAAAAACCGGTGGTTTGGAGAAAAAGAGGAGAGACAAATTAGAAGATAGTGAACTTCTTCAGATCTAGGAGCAGATGCTTTTCAGGAAGAACAGCAGGATGGGATGCAGGGAAGGGAGACTGGTTGTCATCACTGATCAAAAGGATACGATGGATTAACAATGGTTAACTTGGATAAGTGTTAGGTAAAACATGTAGGGCTAACCTTACTTGGAAGGGTGGTTGTGTTGGCTTAAAGTCAGAGATATTTGTGTGTGAGCCTCTAAATAGTACAGGATTTTTGAAGAACAGGCCTTGAGTTGAAGCCTGTAGAAACTGTAGGAATAAACTTCAGATCTCTAACAGTAACAGCTTGATACAAAAAACATCCGCTCTTAACACATATAAGGAAAAAACAAAATCTGATTCTCGGTGCAAGGAAAGGACAGCTGATAGTTTGTTTAGTAGTAAGTGGACCTGGAAAATATCAACTCTTGACTCTGATTTCACAACATCCATGAGAGTTTTGAGGGCTGATGAATTGCAGCTCAGCTGATCTAGATTGTTCCATGTCCCAGTTTGGTTTCACAACCGTTTTTTGCATTTGCATTATTTCACAATAGAGTCTAAGAGGCAAGAAATAAGCATGTAATTTCTTCTTTACTTGACTGTTAAGTCCTAAACTTTAGAATTGTAGGCAGTCATAATTTTACTCTCAAGCTGCAACTTGCTGTGTTGTTCTTTGATGTGTAAGGAATGTTAAACTGGTATAATGACTTTGCTTCAGTTGCAGCACTTCATCACTTGGCTGTTTTGCCTCACTGATTGGTATTTTGGGTGTGCTTTCTACATGTTCCCTCTTTTTGGTGATGCTGTTTATAAACATGCACTCTTAAATGTATATGTACAAACTTCTATTTTAAAGAAAAAATTGACTAAAGCATTAGAGCATCTTTAGCAAACTATGGTGTACAACCTCTAAGTTTTGTTTTACTGTTCTGAGTGCATGTGTTCCTCTAACAAAATTAGTGTTGATGGCACATCCACAGGTTGGGGCTGTCAGAAACTCTTAGGAGTTACATATGTGAAGCAGTAGAAAAATGAGTTTGTTTTCTGGAGACTAGACTGTGTAGAGATATTTCTGGAGGTAAACCAGGCAATCCAGTGGTAAGGACTGGAGAGAAAGCTGCCCTTAGGGGTCTGCCTTGGCTCTAACTCACACACTTGTAATTGCTTTTGTACTGGAAGTTTTTTTTTTTTTTTTTTTTTTTAATATAAACTGGATGATGATGAGGTGCTGTGAAGAAGGGGATTGAACACTGTGGCACTGGGAAACCAGGAATTACATTTATGTAACTTGTATGTTTGGCTGTTTTTATCAGTCTACTTCCTCATGTCAAACTTGCCTACATTTCTTCAAGGGAAATGTAAGGCATAAGACACTGACATTGAAAATACCTTCATGGGAGTGAATATTCCTCACCGGCTGGAGCAAGTGTTGGCAAAATTCTGTTGAGAAAGCTGTGGTTTAGATAAAGTGAAAGATAATTAATTTCTTTGGCATATTTGATACATCCTCAGAACTTTGCCTTCTGTTCTGGTCTTAACTTAATTTGTTCATTAGCTGAATAATAAAGCCTTGTTAATTACAGAGGATCATAAGGGAGGAAATAAAGTCTGCTGTGCTGAGTCTTACGTGTGTTGAGAACGCCACACTGGTGTATAGAAGAAGTGAAATAGCTCCTTTGTGTGCTTTTATTTTTAGTCCTGCCATTTTGCTGTGAATGTGCTCTTTTGGCCACCACAGGTGCCTTTGGCTTCTGCTTCCCAATGCACAGGTGTGATTGTCACTAAGTGCCACCTGTGCAGGTGGAATGAGGCTGCAGCCACTGGTGGCCATCATTCACCAAACATTTTTTTAGTGCCCTGAATTTCAGACTATGACCTGCCACCCTCTTGTTAAAGACAAGCACTGAGAGCTGGCATGTCCTGTAGCACCATATCCTGTGTAGTGTTGTTTACAGGGCTGTGGCATTTTGTAAAAGCAGAGTATTTGGGATCGTTGGCATCAGAGGCATTCCTCCTTATAAAGACAGGGGCATCTGTCTTTGTAAGTAAAAGCACTCTTGGTCAGCCTGGCACTAAGGAGAGTAGGATTGCCACTTGTTTGATTGGGATAATTCTCTTGGTTTCTGCTCTGTGGTTACCCACCACAGTGATGAGAATATGCAGATGAGATGTGCCTGTTAAACTGGACACACGTGGCTCTAGCAAAGGCAGCTTTGCTAGTTTTGTACTTTCTTTGAGGAAATACATGTGAAAATGCAGGTGATAGCAGACTGGCGCACTGAGTGTCCCTTGTGCATGTTGTAGTTGTGTTGATCTGGTTTGCTGCTTGGTTAGAAAATCTATTACAAACCTGTGCACATAATAGGACTTAATTTAGAAATCAGCTGTTGGTGTAAGGTGTGAAAAAACCATTTAGGTGGTTTGCAGGTCTCTTCATGGCAGCTTCCCAGCCCTTAGTTTTGCTCCAGTACAGGTTTATTGTTGCATTACCAAAAGGCAAATGTTCTGTGAGAAGATGAAATTTGTATGGCTGACCCCAGCAGCAGAAGAAGAAAGGGGGGGGGGCGGGGGGGAAAGGTGCTCCAAGAATAATTTGGTAAATTCTGCCTGGAATGGGTAGAAAAGCTTGTTACAGCACAGTTCCTTGCAGAGCAGGAGGTGTTGGAACTGTGTACAGAGCCTTTCTGTACAGATTCTGGTTTGTCTTTTACAGCTCTTGCTTCACTGCTTGTACTGAAAAACTGTTCAAAACTTGAGCTAGGTACTTCAGGTAAAGAACCTTTTGAACAGGCTTTGAAGAAAAATGTAATCTCATAAAATTTCTAGGGGCCCAGGGGTTTCTCACATCTCAGTATTTTATTTTTCTGTCCTTAAAGCTGGAAGCAAGGCTGTTAAGCTTAATAAGCACTGTACTCTTGGCACTTTATGAACTTTGTTATTTCCCTAGAGACTTGTTCACCCTCTTGGAGAGGGGATTCACAGCCTAAACTTATGAGAAAGAGGAAAAGGGACAAGAAATTATTATCTTTATTTATAGGCTTCTGCACAGAGGAACTTACTCTGAGGGCTTTTATCAGTGTCCTCCCAGAGATTTGGTCATGTTTGGATGGATCTGTTTTCGTTTAGTTCCCTGTATCTTTCATTACAGGGAATAGTTGACTGTTTCATGAATTTGAGGTTGGGTATTATTTTACTTCCTCTCCCTGATGAAAAGTGGTGTATTTTTAATGGTTTTTGTTTTGTGTCTTTCAATGTGCATTTCAAGACAGCACTTCTGCCTTTGATCTGTTCTTCTTAAATCTGTTATGTGAATTATCTGCACCAGATTTATGCAAGTGACTTTGTGGGATGGTACTTTGTCAATCCAAAGTTTGGGAATCTTGAGCAATCACAGTGCTTAGTACAGCAGTTCAGTTATGCCTTACAGCTTATCACTGAGATTTGGTCTTTTGGAGTGAATTGATGTCTTCTCTGTCAAGATACTGAGGAAATTGATACACGTGTGGATTGTATAGAAATGAATTCCCTTAAAAACAGAGGGTGGAGGGAGCTGGTGGTATCTGCATCACTTTAATATCTTCTTTCTTTTTAGGCAATTCCTTGTAGCTGTGATAGATTAATGCAAGGTATCCTTAGTTTTGTGCCATTAAAATGTTCAAAAACTTGTGATTTGAAAGGAAATGCCTCAAGGTTTTCAGATTATACACACAATTCCTTCAAATTCCTACAGTTGTTGCGTTGGTTTTTTTTTGGTTTTTTTTTAATTAAATGCTCTGGCTTTGATTAAGAGTATTTCTGTACATATATCTATATCAGATTGTTGTATGTGATTGTGTACAATACTTGTGTCTTATTCTTAGTAACAGCCAAAATGAGCTCTGCTCAAGAGAGATTTTAGTGTTAATTATACTTAAAGGGGAAATAATCAGTAGTGAGTAGCATGTCTTACTATCATGTATTAAGCTGCATCTGTCATGCTTGTTTTGCTCAAAATCAAGAAATGGTTTAGCGGTGTTCAGGCCTTGTCTTAAAAATGTAAAAATTATATTAAAAACTGTACACCTTGCTGTTTCCTTTCAATGCAGGCACTGAACTGAGGTACACGGGGGCATAAGATGTCACTTTTGTTTTTCTTTTGGTATTGTTTCTGTGTGCAAATACACAGATTTCTTCTCTTCTGCCTGTTCACAGCTCGCAAGTCCCTCATTGCACTACCACTGACCCGCCCTTCCAAAATTCAGCTTAAGAAAGCTGGTCAGGTTCTCTGGCCTGCTGTAGAACCCCCGAAATAGTGAGGCACAGTGCATGAGCTGCTTGGGTGCTTGGGCACCTCCTCGAGAGCACAGAGAGAGGGGTTTTCCACTGCAGCAGAAGCCTTTTCTTAGTGGGAATGCTGTTGGTAAATCCTGGTTTCCTGTTTCTGTTCCAGTATGTATGACCAATTGCCCTACTCTGATTGTCATGGTGGGTCTCCCAGCAAGAGGAAAAACCTACATCTCGAAGAAGCTGACACGCTATTTAAATTGGATTGGAGTGCCTACGAAAGGTGATGGATTTACTTTTGTTTACATCAGAGGGACAGGGCGCAATGTTAGGTGGTTTATAAACCTGATTTCCAGTAATTTAGTTGCCAAGTTTGACTACTTAAAATCCTTCCGCTTTGTTAATGTATTTTTAAGCAATAACATATACAGGCACATTGCTGTTTGAGTGTTAATTAATCAAATTCTGTTGACTGTCCGTTTACCTTCTTGTTCTGCCAGGTGCCTAAATCAACCTTTTTCCCTTATTATTATCCCTGCCCTTTTTTGTTTATTTGTTTTTTCCTTCTTTCCCTTCCTTTCTTCATGTGGATGAAAAGGAATGTTGTTTTCAAGCAGTTGAGCAGTCGGCACTTCTGGGTTAAACTTCCCAACTTCTCCATCTTTTTTTCTTTGTGAACTTTGTGCTACTTGCAATTCTCTAGTTCTTTGTGTTTGTGGAATGACTTGCAGTTCTTTGTCTAAATACTAAGAGCCCAAGGAGCTGAGGCAGCCAATTACCACTTGTTATCACCCTGGTAAGGATCTGTGTGTGTGTTTTGGGCAGGAAATGGCTCAGATTGGCTGTGCCAAGGACCTGGCTGGACTCCTGTGGTATCTTGTGGGCCCAGTAAACAGGACCTAAGTCCATTTGAGGTTCTGAGTAGTCACCTCCCCTTCCTTCTCCTCTCTCTCTGCAGAAGAGCGACACTTCTGGTGTGCTGTGATTCTGTGTCCACTGCAGTAATAGTAGCATTATACCTAGTTAATAATTTAAATGACATTAAACATCTGAGATCATACTAAAACATGGAGTTTTGGCTGGATATTCAGAGATGTATTTCCTAGTAGGTCTAAGAAGTCAAGATGAAAAGTTCTGACCTATATTTTAAACGGCCTTTTGATTCTAGGGTAAAGCTTTTTGTGTGGGCATTTTCTTAAGTTTTTAGGAACTTCTATAATGTGCTTTATTTAGAAGAGACATTATGGGGGATATATTACATTGTTTAAGTATGAGAGTTTACAGGATTTAAATTATCACTTGATTTTGACTGTTTTCACACAGTTTGACCCTTCTGATGACCAGTATCAGCTAGTTCAGAGCTCAGTTTTATCCATTAGGTTGAAATGGAATAACAGTCCAAGTAGTTTAGCCTATATCCAAGGTGACAAAATGCTTGCATGTTAGATACACATGTAACTTAAAATTATGGGATGTGTTATGTATAAATGTCATTGAGTTTGAGCACTTCAATGTGTGAACTTTGACAAGCAGAAGTCCCGTATTGGACAACAAACAAGATATTTTCCACATCTGGCTCATGCTTGGTTGAATAGATCCCAAATACTAATTTTACTGTAGGTGGGGTTTGGCTCAGCTGTAGGAAAAATTCTGTGGGCTACTGTGAGCAGCATGTCACCAAACACACACACTTGTGCTTAATGAAAAACAGGTAGAAATGTGCCACATAAAGTTGCCATATGAGCTTCTATCCTGGGTTACTGGTTATTGTCTGTCTTTGTTAGAAAGAATGAATTGGGGTTTTCTCAGAAAACCACAGAGTCTTTGTGTCTTCAGTGATGCAATTTTACTGAAGTCGAAGTCAGTGTAAAACACCTCACTGCCTGGCTGAGGGATTAGATGACATGTTCCCTAGTTCTTCCAGTTGGTGGGACTGAACTGATACAGGATCAGAGTCAAGTAGCCCTAACATCTGCTACCCTTTGGCTCTTCGTGTCTTAAAATTAGTGTGTGCTTAATTTAGCCAGAGTTCTTGTTCTCTGAGACAGATGGTTCAAATTACAAGGTTATGTAAGCTAGGTAAAAGATAAATGGCATCTTTTCATGTAACATTAAGCAAGTTGGACAGTTCAAGAACAGAAGGTGGAGGTAAATAGCCTAAGCTTGGTGATGATTGAATCATTTCAGCCATTATTTCTGTGTTTTCTTCCTTCCAAAATCATCCTTTGTTTAGAATGTGAAATAGTTAAAAGTATAGAGGACTTTTCTGTGCTTTTTGAAGGAAATGAGGTCAATTAGATGTCTGAATAGAATTGTGTTGCAATGTGGTTTTTAGATTCTAAGCCTTGGAAGTTTTTTTGAATAGTTGTGGTTGTGATACCAATTAGCTTTGGGAAACTTTTCCATGGGTGTGGATGCTAAGAGTCAAGGCTGAAGATTGTCCCACTAGATAGCACTTTTTCCTCTGCTATGCATGGCCCTCTGGCAGTAACTATTTCTTGTCATGAAATTCATTATTTTTGATTTTTAAGGGGCATTTGTTTGACAACACTGGCCATCTGAACTGCTTGCACCTTCTGTTTTTTTCACAAGGACCCACCTTTTCATGTAGCCACTGTGGCCAGTGCTTATTAAAACCATCACAAAATCACCTGGATTGTTCTATAGTCCATGTCATAACAACTTCCATCAACACTGCTGAGCTCAAACAAAACTTGACTTTTGGAGAGAAAAACAATTTTTATATCTTTATCCTCTGCTTTCAGTCCCAACAGCAATCTGGATAGAGCAGCTGGTTCTTGAGCTCTTTTATTCTATGTCTTTTTTTCTTAACTACAACCTTAAAATTGTGTCTACTGCTTCTTTTCCTCTTTCCAGAAGTTTATTTGTCTGGCAAATAAAGTTATACCTTGACAGCATTTCAGATGGAATACTTCAGTGTGGTTTATTGTTTAAAAAAAGCCAATATCAAAAGCTTAGCAGTTTAGCAGAAAAAACCTGTAGGTCTGAAACAACTTCAACGTTAATTGCATTTCCAAGACCTGCTTTCAGAGCCATTGAATGAAATTAATGAGGGTTCAGGGTCATTCTGCTCTGAGGCAAAGCAGAACTGACTTATCCTATTCCCATACCTGATATTGTGACAAGTATTTGGCCATGGACCTTTTGCACCTTTGCCCAGATAAGGAATAGGTGGTTTTTGACCACTGTTATGAGATCACAGTGAAATTGTACTCTATACTTAGGACGATTTTTAAATTTTTTTTTAACAATTTTCTATTTTTTTTTTCCAGTAAATGGAACAAGAGTTGTGAAATACTAATCCTTAAGGAATAGAAATATTTGAGCAGAGTTCTGAAAAAATGTTTCCACTACTGGAATTTTAAGTTTTGTTTACCTAAAGGAAGATTGTTTAGTTCTATTTAGAGCTCTGCCTTGCTTATATAAGAGCTGTAAGTTTTGGGAGGTGCTATCAGAATACTGTTTCACTGCACATATAAATATATACATATATATGTGTATATATATCCATATAGAAGAAAAAGCTAATAATCATTAATTATTATTAATACTAATAATCATTACTAGTCCTTTATAGACTTTGAGTAACCCCTGAGAAGGAGGAAAAGAATTTTTTTTTTTTGTTGTCCAGGCAAACTGGCAGACAGAGGCACTACAGTATGGCCACTGTCGTGGAGTGACTACAGCCCAAATGTTCTTTAGCTATTTCCAAGATTTATTGCTGTTTTACTGTTTTAAACCCCACAAAAGACAAAAAGAAGTATGATACGTTGACTTCTTACAGGGCAAGTTATTTTATCTTTGCAGGAAGTTTGGTTTCAACTTCATAACTTGTCATAACTTTTGTCCTTTTCACGTGACTGTTGTTGGCTCCTGCTAATGCTGGTTTCTCTTGGCAGAATTTAATGTCGGTCAGTACCGTCGAGATTTGGTGAAAAAGTATAAATCCTTTGAATTCTTCCTGCCTGACAATGAAGAAGGCTTGAAAATCAGGAAGTAAGTTTTGATTGTGGTTGGTACACAATGCTAATTGTTTAAAAAGTATATCCTGTGTAACTTGCTCCTAGAGATGGCTTGAAGTTGGATTTCTGTATGGTCAAGAAGACCCTTAGGGAGACTGCAGGAAAAGACATTCTAGAGAAGGTGGAAAAGTGGTTTCTTTAGGCTGATTAAAGTCTGGGGGTCTTTTATGGTTTCATCTCAAGCATCAAAAATGGAGAAAAGTCCTTGGTTCCTTTTCACTCTTCAGTAGGATGTGATTACTGTTACTCCTGTAGATACTCTAGGATATTTGCACTTAAGAACTATTTTAACTGACAGTTATAACTTTTCCTACCTTTTTGTAAGGTATTAGCTAATAGATGTGTTTCTTTCTGCTGCGTAATTCCTAAAGTCCCATTTTAGAGCTTTTGTTTGGTTCATAAAGAAAAAAACCCACATAACTGCTTTTCTTTTTGATTTGCATAGTGGAATTGTTCATCTGGAGCACTTTGAATGTATTCATCATTATCTCCTTAAATGAGAATCAAACATGATAATTTTCTCCCTGAAACTGTGTTTTTGGCCACCATGCAGGTGCCTCATTCAGTCCATCAATGCACTGCTTCAAAAAATGCCATGTTTTGTTAATGCTGTGCAAAGCAAGGAGAGAACCAGAATGAACTTCTATGTCCAGGTGAAGCATTTGAATCTCTGCTCTTGCCTGGAAAGAGGATGTGCTTTAATGTAGGGACAGACCTTGACAAGAAAGGGTAGGTGAGGAACAAGGTCAGAGCAAGAGGGAGCTGCTTCTTTCCTAGAGGAGATCAAAGGAGAAGGTCTTTTGGTTTTCTTCAACATTGTCTGTACTTTTTTTGTGTGTTCAGGAAAGCACTTAGAGCATGCAGTATGAAATTAGAAGGAACAGAAATTTGGGATGGATGGAAATATTTATTTAGGCTACTTACAATATGGGCTGCTTTGTTCTTACTTCAGCTTCACCTTACGCATCAAAAATATCTGGACTTTCCTACTGTCTGGACTTGCTTTTGTGGTTGTCCCTTGCCTTGTCCCCTGTCTCTCTTCCCTTTCCCCCTCTCAGCAGCATTGAGTGTTGCAAAAGCCAAAGGAGAACAGCTTGCATAAGATCCTCCCAATCCCTGGAGATAAAGAGCAGTTATGAGGTACATTAGCCTTGCAAGCCACTATCTTTTGCTTACAGGTAGAGCCAAGCCTTTTAGTGTGCCACTTTGTCATCTATTAGACTAAATGGTGAGGGATGTAGCATGAAATGGGCTGTGTGACATAATCTGCCTGGTTAGCAATGAGTAAAGAGGGTTTGTATTTATTCAGTGAAGGCCTGGGTGATGAATCTCAGCTCCTGACATCTGTTAACTGTGCTAATTTGGAAATGCTGTCAGGATTGGAGAGCCTTCATTTCTCTTTCAAGATAAAGCTGTGCTTGCAGAAGATGGTAAATAGAGGAGTGATGAATTACAGTCTGGAAGTCAAAATTGAGGAGTAATGCAGGGACGGGCTGTTGGAATGGGCAGGCTTTTATGTTGGTACTGCAAAGAAGCTGTACTTACTGGGCATAAATGGGGCTTTGTTCTGCTAACAAGTAAGTTGTGTACAGTGTTGCCCTCCAGCATTACTGGCGTGTTAGGAATCATAATGGACTTTGAAGATTGTGCTTATGCTGGGGACCTAGGAAAGTTGCATATTAGTGTGTTCTTGTCCAGGTTTAACACAAGTGTAAAGTATGTCAGGGTGGGGATTTTTGGTGTTTGTGCCCTCAGCTGTCTCCAGTGCTAATTATAGTGGGTAGGAGACTGCAGTGGGATGATATTTTCACCTCAGTCACTAATACTTGATGCCAGCTTTGTTTTGTTCCCTGTTTTAACAATTTTTTAAACATAGCAGTTTTCACACAATAGCTCCAAAGAGAGTAAGTAGATTACTGAAAAATAGTTGTTTCTTCACTTCAGCTTAGTGCTACAAGATAAAAGGCCTTAAGTTGGTTTATTTTATTTACTTTTTGAGAATCAAATTAAGAAGCAAATATGTATGAATAGGTTATTGGGAAAAGCATACAGTTACAGGGGTGATTCAGTGATGTTATTTTAGATCAGTGGAAGTGTATCCTGGTCAGCAAAGCTGGCTGTTGTGTAGATGTGAGTAGCTGAATCAGTGACACAGCAAGGTGACGTGACCACGATTCCTTAGGGTAGCTTGGCTGACCTCTGTTGGTTTTTTCCCGTGTTTGGAGGGAGATCTATGTTTTTGAGGTAGATTACCTAACATTTGCAGGGCACTTTTCTCACAAGTGCATTAATAAAATGCCTTTAACTAGTGTTTGACTGTAATTCTTTTCTTCTGAAGACAGTGTGCCTTAGCAGCGTTGAACGACGTCCGCAAGTACCTCAGTGAAGAGAATGGGCACGTGGCTGTAAGTTTCTTGTTGAAGACACCTCTTGAGGTGCCTCTGCACTAAACTTTGTGTGTCTGCTGGATAACATACAGCCTGAGTGATTCCAATAGCAAGAGAAAAGTCCACCTTCTCTCCACATTACTATAGGACAGTGCTCCACAATGTACCATTAAACACATCTGTTTTGCTTGCATGTGTTTTGATAGTGTTCCAAGTGGAAGGCAAAGACTTGCTGAACAAAAAGTATCCTCTGTATTGCTTGGCTGTTGTGTTACTGGCATGAGAAATGTCTGAAGAGAGCAGAAAAAACTCGTATTAAATTCATGCATACTTGAGTATTTATAATGGGATGCAAAACATCAACTGCTCAACTATTGACATTGTGTACTCAGATTAATATTTAATTTTTTTTTTTAAGACTACTGACAACTCTGAGGTTTTTATTCACTAATCAGGGAAAACCATTAACTATAAGTTCTGCTGGATACATGAGGTAAATGTTATGCTTTGGCAAACTTCAGACTTTAGTAAAGCACTGATGTGTTCAGAGCTAAACTGAGTTCCTAGAAAAATGGCTGCATTGGTGGTGTTATTTGTGAGCAGGATTTACAACTCTTGGAACTTTTACACTTGCATTTTAAACAGCAGCTTGAATTGCAGCATCGTTTTTCTGTAGCATAAGTTCACAAAAAACTTATACATTAGTATTTAGTGCTGATAATGGGCCAGGAGGAAGATTCTCTCCTGTACTATGTGCTGGGCTTAAATTCCAATTTCCTTTTCCAAATCCAGAGTTCTGCTAGTAGTGCTTTGAAAATATTATGAAATTTTAGTATTTAGAAAATGTGTGTAAAGTAGGAATGTCTTTGCTTTCCTGTTGAGCATGTTGAGGTAGTGGTAGAGGGAAGGGGAAATGTTGCTGTTGCTTTCCTTCACACCAACAGTCTTTGAACCCGTATTTTTCTTGTAACTAACACAGTGCTTTCCACAGGTTATGCTGCTTTTTAAATTCCTTTATATCTCTCCCTTTGATTGTTCCTAGGTTTTTGATGCTACAAACACAACTCGAGAACGCAGAGAAACTATTTATAAATTTGGTGAAGAAAATGGATATAAGGTGAGTCAAAGCAAAGCAGTTCTGAGCTAATGCCTGGCCAAGTAAGGCAGTGCTAGTTTTGCCCTTATCTTGTACTCTAAGTGTCCTAGCACAAGCCACATTCTTCTTAGATGTTTAATCAATAATGTGTTTTGTGCTCCTAAGCATTGTCTGTGATTAGAAGTCATTCAGTCCTCATTTTTCTCATCTTTAGTGTTTGTACTGTTTGGAGCTAAGCTGTTTTGTGCTGTGGTTTCAGTTCTGTCATCCTGGACCTGTGGTCATGAGTGCAGTGTCAGAGCTATTTAAATACTATTCTTTGCAGTTCAGATCTTTGCTGCAGAAATATGAAGGGGGTTCTGTGTTAGTTCTGTACAAACAAAAAACTTTGTGATTTTCTACCTTCTTGGTTTTATGTTTCTGTTCTCCAGTCATCTTTCATTTCCTCTAAACTTAATCTTCATAAGCCTTTGACACAGCAAAACACAGGCCTGTTTATAAGCAAGGCTACTCCATTAGGTGAGAGACTTCTAAGGTATTATTTCAGAAATGTTAATTACTGTTTGTGGGGCTGAACTTGCATCCTCTGCATTTGTTTCTTCCTTTTCTATCCTACGCTTTTTCTACTGCAAGAATTTTCCACTTGCGAGCACTGTTGGGGAAAAGAGCACAGAGCATGATGTGTCATGGAATGGTGATCCAGGAATTTCTCATGAGAGGGTCTGGAGAAGCTTTCTGAGTAAATGGAGGGAGGTTTAAGGCATGACTGTTAGAAAGGCCTTGGCATGGAAGTGGGCTACATGCTGCTCATGTGTGTTAGTTTCCAGAGGTATTTTCATGAAGCTTCCTTCTTCCTTCTTTCTCCCTTCTGTTCATGTGGCTCCCATTTGGACTGAAGACTTTTTTTGTGGAGTCTGTATGTGTCGATCCAGAGGTCATTGCTGCAAACATTGTGGTGAGTAAAGGAAAGTTTGCTTTAACTGCGTGACACCGGGAGGTTTAAAGTAGCTCAGTATTTTTAGAAGTACCTTATAAGAACTTCCAATAGTAAAACATTCAACATTAGCTCCCATGAATAGAAAAATTCATTTATTTTCCTGTCCATGTGAATGTTACTAGCTCAGAAGTTTAATTCTTTGAAGAACAGGGTTTTTTTACTTTACATGTATCTTAATAAAGTTGCAGACAAAACTTAGTGTTCTCCCAGTCCCTATTTCTTTAAGCATCCATGGAGAAAGGGAAGAAACTTAAATACTATTCTGGTTTTATTTTAAACAGCAAGTGAAGCTGGGTAGTCCTGACTATGTTGATTGCAGTAATGATGAAGCAACAGAAGACTTCATGAAAAGAATAGAGTGTTACAAGAACTCATATGAGACCTTAGATGAAACTCTGGACAAGTAAGTGATGAAACAACACTGTGATCACAATATTATTAAAATGTTTTCTTAAGGATTGGGGCATCCTATGTGGGGGATTAGAGCTTTCAAGTCACATATTTTAGTGGCTTGAGCTCTTTCTCCTTTGGCAAATTAGAGAGTGTTGACTCCAGGGGTGTAGCCTCGAAACTTCCTTGTTTGAGGAAAATTGGCTAGTGAGTCTAGTCTGGGACAATACTCTTTCTGATTTTCCCACTTGGAGAATGGTATTATTCTTCTGGGATAGAACCAGCGTTTAGCAGTTATTCCAGACTTTCTACAGTGGTTGGTTGGTACTTGTTTTTTTTGCTACGTAGAGGAGATACGAGTGATTAGTAAGTATAACTTAATGGCTTGGCATGATCACATCAGTCTTAAAAATGTGACTTCTAAATTAATTTCTTTGTGCTTGCAAAATTATCCTGCAGATGCAGGGCTGTGAGAAACTGTCTTAGCTGCATTATTTATCCTCACACCAAAACATTCTTCTGGTTTTTATTAACTCTGAACTCTTGAAAATAAGGTAGGGACAAATCGTGTGAGGAGGAGCCCTGTTCCTCTTGATACAGCCCAGGATTCAGAGTAGGATTTGGAGCTGCAGCCATCCCAGGTGCTCCTGGTTTGTTCCAGGCCAGAGCTGCAGAGAAGGCTGAGCTGCATTTTAATGTAATTGAGCGTGAGCAGCGTGAAGCTGGTTCAATTGGCTCAGTTCATGCGTGTAATTCGCGTGATGGACCTAATGGCTGTGCCTGGCTGGAATGGTAATGATTAACTCCAGGGAACACGGGCAGGAGTGAGGGTGGTGATGCTTGTTTCTCACTACCTCAGTTTGATTTTATTATCAGTTCTCTTGTTTTATTGCAGTGTGATGTCTCGAACACATCACTAGAAACCAATAGTGGTTATTTTCAGCTTATTAGACATTTTTCCTTGTGTGAACGAGAGGCTGCTCTAGAATTATAGCTCAGATGATAAAGGATAAGCAGTGAAAATTGAAATTATAAGCTGTCTGATGCTGGGAGAAGGTAGTGGTAGGGTAAATTACAGTACTGTTAACAGAGTTGCTCATGGAGCAGTTGAGAAAATGTCTTGCTTCAGACTACTCCCTGGCTCTTCTGGTGCCCTAGTTTTTCTGGAGGGATTAATTGAGATGGGTAATTACTGACCCTTTTGGCCCTTGGGTGCAATCAGACAAACATTTGCTGATGGAAAGCATTTGTAACCTGGGGGAAAAAAAAAAAATCTGGTGTTGTAAGATAACGGGATATCTTACTCAGCTGTGGTAACTTAAGTGACTCCACTGAATCTCCCTTTTCAGTGTGTGGGCTGTATTTTTCCAAAAGTAGGAAATTGATTTGGATGAAGTGCAAGTAAAGGAAGCAGAAAAGAAAGTGATGTGAGCAGCTCCCTGTGAAAGGAACAGAGTTCATCCTGTACCTTTGGAGCACTGTGTTATTTCATAGGACTAATGCATATTCCGTGGCTAATTGAGGATTTTTTCATTTCTTTGGCTTGTCGCCCCTTTGTTTTATAATGAGAAAGAGGGTGGAAAGATTGTGGTACGTGCTAATAGAAACAATGTGGAATCTTACTTTTTTTTTTTTTTCTTTTAACTTGCTCATGAAAGGGATCTTTCTTACATCAAAATTATGGATGTTGGAAGGAGTTATCTGGTGAACAGAGTGATGGATCACATCCAGAGCCGGATTGTCTACTACCTCATGAATATCCATGTGACTCCTCGGTCCATCTACCTCTGCCGACACGGCGAGAGCGAGCTCAATCTGAAGGGGAGGATAGGAGGAGATCCTGGGCTGTCTGTCAGGGGGAAAGAAGTATGTACCTCCAGACAGGCGGGACTGGGTTCTGCGTGTGTTTGTGCTGGGCAGTTACAGCTTTCCTCCTCTACAGCCTTTTCCTCTTAATGAGTTTAAAGGACTTTTTGAGTTGCATAGTGGAAACAGGATGGACACTTTGTGTGTTGTGGTTTGTACTCTTTTATCTTTTTGTCTCTCTGGCTGAAACTCCTTTTTATCCTATAGCACAAAGCAGTTGGCAAGAGGGCTTTGTTTTTTAACTATATTTTTGTAAAATCCTGACTGGTTGGGTAATGGGGAAAGTGTACACAACTTAAAGCTGAAAGGAAAGTTCCTGGAAGGAAAGCTGGAAAGTGCTGAAAACCTGTATTTTCCTTGTACCCCTTTTCTTTCTTCTGTCCCTCTTGGATAATGGAGTAGGTTGTATTTCTTAGCAAAAACTTCGACAGTTTTTTGGAAAAGCTACAGTGAGCTTACAGAGGCTGGAACCCGTTTATTCTAAAGTGAATGCTGTGTGTTGGCTCTGAACCCTCATCCAGTGTCTCTTGGTTTTTCTTCCAGTTTGCCAAAAGCTTGGCACAGTTTATTAATGAGCAAAATATCAAAGATCTCAAAGTTTGGACCAGCCAGATGAAAAGGACAATTCAGACTGCTGAAGCCTTGGGAGTGCCTTATGAGCAGTGGAAGGTTTTGAATGAGATAGATGCAGTAAGTTCTTCTCTTTTAAATGCCTAATAAGTTGTTTTCATTGCTAGGGGCGAAGAAACTACTTAGTTTTTTCATAATATGTCTTTTATAGGATGGAAAGTCATTGAGGCAGCTTCTAGAGACTGGAAATAATTGTCATTACCTATAAACAAGGCTAAACGCTTTATTATGTTTTGCAATTGTTAGTTTACTCGTCTTTTGTCTTTCCCAGTAAAACATTCCTCTGTAGAAGCCACAATGTTACAAAATTTTGGTTAGCTGGGCTTGGAAAGAAGTTTGTGGTGGGGGGGTTTTGCTAGCTGGTAATTTCCAGCTGCAGCTGTAGTATGTAATAGCAGGTGCAATAGATAAAACGTGGCCTTGCTTTGGCCACGGATGTAACTTCACCTGTAGAGGGATTTAATGACTCCTCCTAACCGCCTCTAAGTCAAGCTGAGTGTCCTGTTCATCGTGTGTGTCAGAGTAGCAAAATACAACTATTAAAGGTTTATGTATGGTTTTATTTAAGAGTGATACATGCTTTTTGCACTGCTAGAAATATATGGGTTTTTTTAAATTATTCTCATTGCCGACAGGGAGTATGTGAAGAAATGACTTATGAAGAAATACAGGAAAATTACCCGCTTGAATTTGCACTGAGAGACCAAGACAAATACAGATACAGATACCCTAAAGGGGAGGTATGCTTATTTTTAATCTCTCAAGTTGAAGGGCTTCCTTGTCTTCTTGAATACATGCATGCTGGCTTTAGGAAGGAAAAATAAATTTTAAAATTAATGAAAAGGTTGTTCTTTTCTCCACAGAAAAGCACGCAGCATCTTGCAAGGATTGAGCCCGGATCACTTAATTTGATTCAGGGCTTGAAAAATAAGACCATAAATTTAGAAAAACAGTGGAGAGCTTTGATCTTGTAGGCATTGCTCCTGTGCTGGTCCTGCAGTGATAAAGCAGGAGGAATTATTGCAGGGCTTCAACTGTTGTAGATGCAAACGTGCTGCCAGGATGGCCTGTGTTTCTGTTCATTCCTGCTCTCGGTGGTGGCTGTTTTGCAGGCAGCTCTAGCTGAAATGCTGGGGAAGTCTCCAGCCACATTATTAAACTCCTTGCCTCTGGGAAAATATACTTGCTGGTGGTTTCTGTAAAGCAGCCCTGGTACAATGCAGCGATGGTCAGATGGTCACAGGGCCATCTGTGGGTGCTGAGGGCCGAGGGTTTGGGCAGCAGGGAGGAGGGATTGGCTGTGAGGAAGCAGAGCTCTGCCTTCTTCCTCACAAGCAATCACTGTGACAAGAGCAGTGTCCCTGGCAGTGTGACCCCGGTCCTGCTAATGAGGCAGTCATTAAGCTGCAAAGTTCCCCTCATCCATTTGAACAAAGAATGTTTGTTTTTCAAACCATGCAGTCCTGAGGATGGTGACAGGCATTTCAAACTCCCTCAGTGCCTTGTGGGGATGAGTTGGTCTCCTTTATCCAAGGCAGTTTTGTGTCTGGTGACAGTGTGAGGGGTTTGCATAGCTCTCTGGGGGCTGAGGGCTTTCTGTTGTCCAGGGCTCGGTCAGCAGTGCCACTTTGTCCTGCCTGGGGACCAGGGCGAAGGTTTTCTGCTGTGCTCGGTCACTGCCCTGCTGGGCAACGTGTTGAGCTCTCCACATGTGCAGTACGTGACACATTTTGGAAGTAGTGTCTTACCCTGCATGTGAAATTTAATTCAGTCATGCCCATGCAGGAGCCCTGCTGTTCACCTGCAGCAGCAGTTCCCTGTGCACGGCCAGGCAGGATGGGTCACCAGCAAGTCCTTGTGCTGACTCTTGGTGGGATGGTGGCTGGCATCACCAGACCAGTCCAGCATGCCCATAGCTTGTTTTGAAAGGGCAGCCTGAACAAGTCAGGCTTTGTGAACTCTTTGCGTGATGACTGTTGACTGGGATTCCTACATTTGTGCTTGGAAGAGAGATGCTTTTGAAGATGAGCTATGGAAAATAACATACAAGACTCATATTTGCAGATGTGAATTAAATCCTAGGGATTTTGTGGAAATTCTTGATCAAAGTGGCTAATTTAATAAAGCTCTTCCATGAGGGAGGTTTGTTTTGTTATCTGTATAATAAAATGTGTTATGCGTATGCTCAGGTCTAAACTGTGTTCTTAGTTTAAAGACAATTGTTACTGGAGTATTTGTGCACTAAATAACATTTAGAAGATGACTCATATGAAATATACATATAATGTTCAAAGAGTCCCTTTCCCTTTTTAATGTGCTCTGTGTTTCCCCTCCCCACCCAGTCTTATGAAGATCTTGTTCAGAGGCTGGAGCCAGTAATTATGGAACTTGAAAGGCAGGAAAATGTGCTTGTCATTTGTCACCAAGCTGTCATGCGCTGTTTGCTCGCATATTTCCTTGACAAGCCTGCAGGTAAGTCTTCCTTGATGCATTACAAACAGTGTGGTTTTTTTAAAATTTACTGCTTAACATTCCTAACAGTAAATTCTAACAGTTTGTTGTATTATCAGAGGCTGATTTTGCTAGGCAAGTACCCAAGTGTATTTTTTTGTATTTGACCCTGACATGAAACTTGGTAGTTGATGTTATTGAGCTGCTCCTCACCTGAAATATTGTAATACTTGTTTTTTGCTCTGATCAGCATCTGTGTTGCATGCTAGGAAAACAGATAAACGGTTAGGTAAAAAGTCATTCAAGTGGTTGACCTGAAACATATCAGAAAAGTCACTTGCATCCTGTATTTAATGTGTAAATTGTGGCTTTTTCTCAGAACAACTGCCTTACCTGAAGTGCCCACTGCATACTGTCTTAAAGCTAACCCCAGTGGCTTACGGTAAGTGCAATTCAGTATATTTAATGTATGTCTGGCTATACTGTCTCTGTCATTAGGAAGGGTGGTGAAGGGTTTAAACACACTTTATTTTGCTTTAAAATGGTTAGGTTTGACATTGCTTGTATGCCTGCAGAGCTCTGTTAGAATAAATAAATCCTTTAAATTACCCTTGCCTTGTGCCAGGAAACATGAATGTGTTGCTGAAGGCCTGAAACCACCAGTGGCTGTAACTGCTGGAGGGGACAGTTTTGTGCTCAGTTCATACTGTTTCACTAATTCTTCTGGCAAACCTTGCATTTACACGTCTGGTACAGCAAGATCTGAGTTTTTACTGATGTATTGGAGGGTATTGCTTTTCAGAAGACAGGCAAATTTACATTTGTGTAGGTTTATAATCTTGCAAAATGTGTTCCCTTAGCCTTAAATAACTTTGTTCTCTTTTCCTGAAGTATTTCTTTCCATGGACCATCACAGTGCCACGTGAACTCACCTTGTTTGTTGGTGTTGGTTTGTCAGCAGCTGTTCCTGGTGCTTGGCTCAGGGGCTTTCCCTGGTCTCTGTGGGCACTGAGGGGTGTGGGTTACATGCCCTGCTTGGACTTCAGGCTGATTGCTGATGGAGTTTTGTGTGTGTTCCACCTCAGCTTAGTGTGTGCCTGCTGTTCATTTTTGTTAAGTGATGATGGCTGAGTTGTACCTGCTGATGCTCCACCTGAGAAGATCATCTTAGGCAGAGAATTATCTACACAGCTTATCAGGAAAAATGGATTGCCCAGAAATGTTGGTTCAGTCATTAATTGGAAGCTGTCTTTGATTATCAGCTCTGAAAAACAGCCGTATAGATCTGTACTTTCTTTTCTGTTAAGTTTCAAATGAAGTTGAAACAAAGAATATTATGAAACAATGTAGCTGCTACTCTGGGAAATCTGTCTGAAGAGATTTCTGTCATTTAGTTGCAGTGTCGTCCTACAGGAACACGACAGTCTGTGTTGTGGTGACATCTGGTGTTCCCAGCCTTGCATAACAAGCTGGGGTTTTGAAAATAGATTCACTGCAGTTAAAACTTGGGTTTTTTTAAAACTGAATTTTTCTGACCTGCTAATCTCTCCCTGTTTTCCACAGCAAGGCTTTGTTTCAGGGTTCTCTTTGTTTTTTGGGGGGTTCTCTGGTGAATTTTTTTGTTGTTGTTGCTGTTTTTCTTTTTTGGTGGGAAGGGAAGCTGAGTGATAAATTTTAAGAGGGTGTGGATGTTTGCAGTGTTTGCTTATGCACTAAGTGAGGAAGGAAACAAGGTGGCACAAAACACTGACCTTGCCCTTTTGACTTGAGTGAAAGAAATGCCATTGTCCTTTTCTAACATGTCTGTATGTCTGATGACTACACTTCAGCCAACCTACTTTTTGGAATTCAGCCATCTGAAAACACAAGAGCTGTGTAGATGATTTCTGCAGTACTGATTGATGGCACTGCTCCAAGCTGATGTGTCACTTGGCTCCAGCCAGGCAGGATGCAGGATCAGACCTGCTGCTAAGCCTGTTCTGGGGAAATGCCTCCCCTCAGGGTTTGCTCTTCTTGGTGTTGGAGGGGAGCATCATTCCCACCCTAAAAGTCTGATCTGCAGTAGGGAACATCTGTTACAGCCTGACAGCTGGATCAGGGTAGATGAGACCTTTGCCCAGCAGTCCAGGGCAGGGGTGGTCTATAGGAAGAGAAACTGCAGCTTGCTGTAGGTATGACCTTGCTCATCAGTATTTAAACATGAGCTGGAAGTATGCACATGGTAATTGTCCCTTTGTTTAAAGCTTTCCACAGTGCTCTCTTTGGATCCTAAACTCAGCTCGTGGTAAGGACTGAGAGGTCTCTGCAGTGTCTGCTGTGTAACAGTCCTGGGTAATGGCCAGCAGCAGGGCTCAGAGCTTGTCTTGGCTTGGTCTCAAGGGACACAGTGGATCTGTGCACAGAAGGATGACTAAGGATCCTGCTCCAGTGGGAGATGTGTGTTTTTCCTCCTTAAAATCTGTTTTATGGTTCACTATTTCTCTGAGTGCTGGCCCTCCTACAGAGTTTGCTCAGTGTTCCTGACAAATGGGCTTTATTAGAACAGGCTTTCCAAAGGGAAGGCAAATACTGGCCTTACTAATTTATTTCTGTTTTTTGAAGTGCAGTGGCTTTCTAAGGAAATCCCTATTTTCTGTCATGTAGCAATCCTGTGGAGTGTGTTATGACTTTTGAGAATAAGTGAGGAGAAAAATCTGGAAGCCTGCTTGTGATAGAGGATGGATTCTGGTGTATCAGAGGAAGTAACTGTTAATGGATGTTGTGTAGAGTAGTGGTAACTTATAAAAAACATGTTTGTGTGAGATAAGCCAGGGTTTGGCAATCAGATACTGCTTAAAGTGCTGTGGCTGTGGTGTATGGTGTAATTGTATCATTCTCTAATAGGTCAGTTTATACTACCTGGGAAATAGTTGTTTCTTCTCACTGTTTAATTTTTCTTGCCTCACTGGCGTTTTGAATTTTTGAATGTGAAGCAGAAGTTCCTTTTCAGGAGTCAACTTTGAAGTTCTGTTTAGCTTGGGGTTAAAACAATTTTACATGTGTAGGGGAATGGGGGTTGCTGACTACACACACAACCTTCTTGTACAGTGTGTGTACGCTGTACAAGAAGGTACACTATACCTTTTATGCTTAAAAACTGAGAGCAGCATTTATCTTCTTAGAATTCTACAGTAATACAGAAGTCTAGGATGTTTAAAATGCAGAAAGTTACAAATACAAACTTCCTCACTGAACATTCATGTATGTTTAAAAAAAGATAATAACTTTTTCAAAGAAAATAATGGTAAAGCTAAGGTGAGGAGATGGATTATCAGATTGACAAAAATATTCATCCAGATGGAACAGATTAATTTCTGTAGCTTTAGCTCTTCAGAATTCAGGAAATTCTGGTATAAATCAGAAGGGGAAAGTAATTAACCTTCACTATCTCAAAATTAGATTGCATCTTTATTGTAATGTCACTTTCAAAGCAGATGTATCTAAAAATGTGTTTTCTATCAACAGGATGTAAAGTAGAATCTATATTTCTGAATGTTGAAGCTGTAAACACACACAGAGATAAACCCGAGGTAAGAATGTTTTTCAAGTTGGAGAACTTGATGTAATGTACTGTCTGAGCTGATTTCCGTTGTCTTTGTGGCTAGAATTGATTTGATAACTCAGCTGAGTATATTTTATTTTACATATCAAGCTTTCCTACTGGTTTACTGTGAGGGGGGAGCAAATTTTTTATTGAGCAAATTTATATATGACTTCTAGCTGGAATAGTTTTATCTTTGAGAAATGAGAATTTTTATATGTGGTGTCAGGCTAAAAACTATAAAGTTCTGCCAGGCTTTGTCACTCAGCAGAAGTAGGTGTAGTCAACTGTTTTGTTATGAATGCCACACTTATTCTGGGGAGAGAAATCATCAGCTTTTTCATCTCTGCGGTCATTGCTGTATGAAAAAGAGGAATTGATGATGTCACCTGTGTTTTAAGCCAAAGCCGGAGAGGAAGACTAGATCTCAGGAAACAGCAGGACACCCCGGGGGAAGGAAATTGAGCATGTTTGTGAAATGTAAGTGCAGAGAAGATGTCAGCCCACGGCAGCTCTGTGCCCTGCCTGCCTCAGGCTCTCTGTGCTCCTCAGTGTCCCCCTGAGCTCAGGCTGATTCTGCTGCTTGTGCCAAGCTCTTCCTTTGCTGCGTCATCAAAGTTGTGTGAAATGTGTAATGATGAAAGATCTCTGGTTCCCTTGTAGATCCTCATGCTAATCCCACCAGGCGTGGCACTGCCTCCATGCTGAGGTTAGGAGACAGTGCCTACTGGTGAATTGGAAGTCAGTTTGATGACATGAGAAAAAAAGGGCTTGTTTGGTGGTTTTCAGAGCAATAGTTTGTGGTGAAAAGGGATATAGTGAGAAATGAGGTTTTATGTGTGTATGCAGCAGGGCATGTGACATAAAGTGCCTTTCGTAACTGAGGGTTCATTTTCATGCAGAATTCATGCTGGAGTTCTTTGCTGAATTCTTCTGCAAAGAAGTTTTGTTTTAATGACCTGGGCATTCCAAGTTCTGAAATTACTGCCTTTTGGACAGTTTCTGTTCAACAACTGCATTGCATATTTCCTCTCCCCCTTTTCCTGCTTTGTCATCCTGCTTTGCCATTTTGTTTCTTAGTTTGATCTGTCATGTTTAGGAAATCCAGGCTGTGTTTTCACAGTACCTAAAGCTGGAGAAGCATAGTGAAAATCCATGAAGGTGTCTTAGAGCAGTGTTACTTGTGTTAAATAACGTAGGTTGAACATCTTTAGTCCGGCTGATCAAAATATCAGTGCTGAACTTAGAGCTTGCTAAAATGTTGCTGAAAATGGCACTCCTCTAACTGAAGAGTTTCGTTTCAAGGGGGAAAGCTCTGCCGGAATCACCAAGTGACTCTCCATGTGTCTAGCAAGGGATGTGGTCGTGCTGGCACTGGTGTGGGGTCGCTCTAGTCAAGTGCACGTAGAGGATCTTGAAGACACTTCCCTTGCAGTGGACTCAAAGACACAAGACTGATTTGAACAGAAATAAATTGAATGAATGAATTTTATAAGAAAAAAAAAATGGAGCAGTGGCATTTTCATAAAAAGCCCTCAAATTCTCTTCTCCCTCTGTCCCAAAGGAAACCCAGCCTGGTGAATATGGATGATGTTACACTGTTCAAGTAGTGGGTCTGAATAAAGGACTGAGTTGGTCCTGGCTGCATTTAATTGCTGCTCAGAGGACTGTGAAAATTTTGAAAGCTTTCATTTATATCACCTATGAAAATGTTAATTAATTCTGTAAAATTAAGTTTTCAAGTAGTCTATTGAAGTCAAAGCATTTAATTAAATATAGTGTCACATAACAGCATTTTTAAACAATGGAACTGTTGGATTGAGAATTGCTCAGTGTACTGTTCTGTGACCCACCAGTCACTTGTAGTCTGTGCTGCAGAACAGTGCCCTCCTTTTGGGCTCAGCTGAAAACATCTATTTTCACATGGCAGAAATGCAGGCAGACTTCTGGGGTGTTTGTTTGTGGTATGTGGGAACCTCAGAATACCATGGTGATTTGTTGGAGCACACTGAAGCTTTGTGTTTGTCAGCATTGTAGTGGCTGAAGTTCTGACCTTTTCCAGTGAAGGAGTCTATAGTCTTTTACAGAAGATAATTCAGGGGAGTTGCTTTAGCTCTTGGGTCCCTTCTTTGGGCGAGAAAGCAAGTGCTGGGGTGAAATGTCTGCTTTGCACATCTGGCTTAGTTGGTGAATGACAGAGAGGGCATTACTCATAGCCAGATCTCCTTTATTATTTTGTTCAGGGAACATGGGGGAGGGAGATGTCAGTGCAAGGTGAGCTGGCTTACCACAGTGTGGAACAAGCAAGGCTAATGAAACCCATCAGCATGAAGTTTGAAGCACTGGCAATAATTTGGCCTAAAATGGATCTCGTAAGGAACTTGAGAGCAGTTTATCATAGTCTGCCCTCTTGGTAGAAGGGAGAATACCAATGACACAGGCTTTGGGATGTGCAGGAGGTGGTGGCACAGTAGATGTGATTCCTGATGTGTTTGGCTGCACTGGGGTCTTGATTTCATTTGGTTTTGAATAATTGAATGCTGCACTGAATGTCATCGTTTTTCTGCAGCCTCTGCGAAATGAGGCAATATCTAGTTGGTGTGATCAGCCTAGAATGGTTAAGGTGTCTGAGAACGTATTTTTTATCTTGTTAGAGGTGTTATGTTGCCTATAGCACAAACACATTAAAAATGGCACAGAAGCATGTGGCATTTTCAGCAAAAGACTGCAAGTTGCTCAGTGAGTAGATGTGTATGTGCTGAAGCACACGATCAGGTGGGTTCCTACTTGGGCCTGTAAAACACTTCCTCCTAGATGTGACTCACTTGAGCTTTGGGTAGTCCTGTAAGCAAGGGAGGTGTATTTAATTGCTCCTCAGAGGACTGTGAAAATTTCAAAAACTTTTATTTTTTTTTTTCCTTTAAATACATTTGCTGTCTCGTTCTGGGACAGCGACCGGTTCTCAGTCTGCTGCTCTCAGGGTGTGGGGGGCTGAAACCATCTCTGCTTCTCAATCAACCCAGCTGTGTACTTGTGAAGGGATCTGGTTGGTGGTTTTTGTTGGTCTTACTGCTGCATGATAAATATTCTCTATATTTTTATTATTACACAGAATGTAGACATTTCCAGACCTACCGAGGACGCTCTTGTAACAGTCCCTGCTCATCACTGAATCCCGTGTGCTGACCAACTGTCCAGCTTGGGGTGCTGTTTTCATCCTGCTGCTTCAAAATAAATTGAAAAACTAATAATTCCAATCACTTTGAAATAAAAAAAAAGCCCCACCCAGACCAAACTCACAACCCAAACCAAATGTTGTACAGCGCATGACTTGAAAAAATCTATCAAATCACAATAAAACTGTTGCACTGGCTAATTTATTGTGGATGAGTTATCGAACCTTGATCGGCTCTCACTGAAATGCTGGTTTTGTAAATTGCTGTAATTTAAATATCCTGCAGCATTAAGCTTTACTGTAACAGCCAGCAATCATTTAGTGTTAGTTGCAGTGTATTTATGAAAGCCATGAAAGTAAATGTCCTGTGTTGAGATAAGAAAGTCAGAATTTGTTCTGCCCTGCAGAGCCCTAGTATTATCTGTTTCAAGGCCCTTGGGAATGATTGGACTGCCATGTAGTGTAAAATAACTCATAATTACTGTAAATCCCTAATTCTACCGATCCATAGCACTAGTGCTCTACATGTGCTAATTAATGATGTGCAGTTGGAGCAGGGTAGCAAGTTTTCACTTAGTTCCAGGACAATTATTCAAAGAACAGGAATGTGTATAAAGGTTTTTAATATACAACTTTCATTAACAGCTGTTCTGCATTAACCAGGCTTTAGGGCTTGCCTGTGGGCGGAAGTGCTTTAAAATTCCCTCTTTTCCTGCTTCGTAGGGATGTGGGCAATGGAGCATGTACAGCTCTGTCCCAGCTGCTGTGTACTCAGATTTTTTGTGGGCTCCAATAGGCAGTGCTGACCATTCCAGAACAGAGAAGCAGAGTTAGCCAGAAGATTTTGTAGCTGGGTAGTGGCTCCAGTAGATGTGGGATCTCAAACCAGCAGAGCATGACTCCTAAACTGTGTGACAGGGAAGCCTCTTGCAGGAGGGAGGAGACTGCAGGCTGTGGGAGATGTGGTGCCTTGTTGCCTTTCTCATGGTGTTCCCTGGGAAGCACCTGTGCCATGGAGCAGGTGGCATTGAGGCAGGGAAAGGCAGAAAAACACTCAGCTGTGGAGCTGTTTTCTGAGGGGGTCTGTAGTTGTGAAAGTAAACAGGACTGTAGGTTGTGGAAAGCTTTTGTCTCTTAGGTGGTGTGTTATTCCCAAACCAGGATTTTGGGAAAAAAAAAGTTACATATCTGCACTTCTAAAACGGTACTGAAGGTTTCAGAAGTTTATAGCAATTGGGAATGTCTGCCATCACCAGAGAGCCTCCTGCTGTGGTGCTTGGTATTTAGTTAAACCACTGTCCCTGGGCTGAGACTGGGAGAAGCTGGATGATTTTCCTGTTGCTGTCATGACCATGATGTAGGAGTGTTTGGTCAGTTTTCTGTGGTAATTGCTCCAGGGTCTGCTGTGAAAGGTGCCCCAGAGGAGGAAACCTGAGCCTGCTGTACCCCCTTGCGGACAGTAATAAGTCTGGTTGCTCTTACCTGGCAGCTGAGGTGACATTGCTGAGGCACCACGGGTATGCTGGCCATAGTCAGGTACTGAGGAGCCACACAGAGTCAGCTTGGAGTGCTGTCACCTCCACAGGCCACAGCTAAGGAAATACCATCCAAATGAAATTAAATGCATCGTGTTTCTGGTGGAACCAAAATCTGTGCTGGCATCTGCTGTGGAAAAACTGAGTTTTGCTACTTGAAAAAGGATGGCTTGGGCTGTCAGAGAAAATGGAAGGGGAGGATGACAGGGGTAGGAGCTTGGCCAGAGAGGAAAGCAAAGTTTGTCTGTTCTGTGGCTGGTGGAGGTTGCAGAGGGAAGGGAAGCAACAGGAACGCTCAGGACCCTCCATTCCTGCCAGCTGTCCTGGGGCCGTGTGTGCATGTTGTTCTCTGCTGAGCACAGCACTCCCTGTGCTGATGTGTGCAACAGGGTGAAGTGGATATTTAAAAGCAAAATGCTCTAAGGGGTCTCTCTCCTCTTACAGCAGGATTGCTCAACAGCTCTTGCTTTGTCAGTGAACGAAAGGCCTCCTGATGCGGGATGGGAAGTGGCAGTGGCAGTTTGTAGCACAGCTTGCTGAGGGGAAGCTGGCTGATGGAGTGCTGGATGTTTGTATTGTGCTGTTTATTTCTCTCTTTACTTCTGTGTTGGTTCTTGTCTCCAGAGGTTCCGCCTTTTGCTTGCAGGAGCCTTTCTGCAAGATCTTCCTGTTCTGCTGTGAGGATCACATGTAGCTGAGTCAAAACTGAAAACAGGGCCTGTCCTGTTGGAGATCCACAGCACTTTGCTGAGGGAGGCTCTGTCCTGTAGGGAAAAAACGTACAAAGGGCAGAGCATAATGAGGAGAACAGTAGCAGTGGTATAGGAGGGTATTTGAGTTAATCTGTATACTTTGAGTCTTCCAGGAAGGACTGAGTGAGATGGACTCTTGTGCAAGGCAGAGTCAGACTGCAGCTGCCTCGGGGAGCAGGCTCTGGAAGCAGCAAGCTCCTGCTGGGGCTGGCCAAGGAAGAGAGTGTGTGGCTTGGTAGAAACAGTATTCAGGAAAGGTGTGTGGTTTTATTCCTCCTGTGTTTCCTGGGCTCTCCAGACCGTGTTGCTGCTGGTGTGTGGCTGTTCCCAGCATGCTTGTTTGCCCAGGTCTGCTTTGGTGCTGAGCAGTTGCAGGGACACCATCTGGTCCCAAAAGTAAGGCTGAAACCTCAGTCACCTTTCTAGGCAGCAGCACTGTCCTTGTTGCATGGCTTTTTCCTCACAGTGCCCATGGCTGTTCTGGGAGTGGGTACAATCCCAGCTGCCATCATCTCATCTAATGGGATTCCTGTGGGTAGGAATCCACTTACTGTTTATGAGGATACTGGTCCCTTTCTAAGCCCCTGTTCATCTGCTCTCACTGCTGGCTGTTGGGTTTGTTTAATAAGCCCTTGGGGGTGTTTATCAGGGTTTATCCCAGTTTTCTTCCTTCAGTGTGACAGTTCAGCACACTTTGCTGTTTACTCAAATTCAAGCTTTTTTTTTTGCTTTCAGCTTTCTTGCCTGCGTATCAATATTCCCTTTGGGTCTGTCTTAGTTGTTAGAATGCTACTTTTATCCAATACCTCTCATTGACTGAAATAAGCTGTATCTTCTGCCTTGCGTTAATCACCTCATTTCCTTTTAGCTTCATGTTGGAGCTGTCTAGTTCTTGCTGCTTGCGGACTAATTTTCAGTACCTCTGGATTCCTGCATTTTGATGCTCCATTTCATGCTCCATTTAATTTTCTTTGAATCAACATCAGATGTTCAGCTTAAAAGATTTCAGCCAGTATTCTGGGAGTGCCTGTATAGACCTCTGTGCAGTCCCAGGGAATTTCTGGGTATGTTGCATCAGTTGCTAAGAAAAACACAAACAAACACATCAAATGCCAGCATGTTTTGTTAGTTTGTTGGTGGTTTTTTTTCTTCCCCTATAACCATGCAGAATATGACTTGTTTTGTCAACTTCTCATGTTCCTAGACAGATACTGATGCTTTCTGATGCTTTCCCCTCGCTGCAGAGATGCTTCTTGTAGAAGCTTCTTTTTGAAATAGGGTTGTTGCTTTGCTTTCCTTCAAAGAGATGTGAGAGTGGGTCAGGCTGTGTGCTGGTGGGTGCAGAGATTTCCAGTACTTGGACAATGCTGTCCAGCAGCATTTGCTGTGTGTGTTCTCAGAAACCTTGGCATGGTGTTTAGTGGAAAACGGGAATTTACCCAAGGGCTTGAAGGCTGATGACAAAGGGCTGATGTGGATGTAGGAGAATTGGTAAGGGCAGAGCAATGTTGGTAGAATTCAGCTTCCAAATCTGGTGTTGCTTGTTTATATCCAACTTCCCTAAGAAATGACTGAAAATCCAGAAACTGGGGTTGGGGAGGGGATTGAATTGCTTTGTGAGTTGATGAGTTTTGACTGATGGAGTTGTGTGTCTGCATATGCTGAGAGGACCCCTCACTGTGTGCTCGTGGGGCTCTCCTTTCCCTGGAGCTGGACTGGAGAGACTTGTTTTGAATGTAAACTCTAATAAATGTGGTTATAAAACCACTGGAGCATTCCCTGATGTCAGTGTGGCATCTGCCACATGCCACTGTGTATCCCAAAGTGCATTTAAACTTGGTGTTACCAGCTCTTCAGGGAGCATTTCATGTTAGCAGCTCTTCAGGGAGATATTCAGAGTTCTTCCAGTGACTTGGCTGCTCACAGATAGGATCAGGATTGGCTTTATGGCTGTTTGGTGTTAAGGAGCCATTTCCTGGAGTATGGAACAAGGAGAGGTGGGCTTCCCTCCCTCAAGATTTTATTGATTCCTGTGTGGTTTATGCCCTTTGCAGGGTTCTGTTTTTCCTTGCACTACATGCTGCATAAAGACCGGGAGAGACAGCGGATTAAAGGAACGTGATTAAAACAGTGGTTAAAGGGAAAAAAGGTTTTAAAAGCTGTAACACTGTGACCTGTGTATGGTGTACAAGGACTGATTGTCCTGCCAGACCTGGTGTGACACAGCTCTTAGGGATGCTTTTCACTGGCAGCAGAGATCCTGCTTTTGGGTGTCTGAGTGGCCCTGTAGAGCTCCCGGTGTCAGGATGAGGTCCAAGCCTGGTTCTGACTCCTGCTCAGGGGCTGGGACCTTTCCTTGTGTTTTACAGAGTATTTTGAGGAAATAAGCATTACGACTTGCTCACCTTTTGTGTCCTGTAACAGCTGCGTGCTGAGCAAAAACCGTGGCTGCCTGTGAGACTTTTGTTTTAAATTTTTCTTTTTTTTTGTCTTTAAATTTGCAGAATGTAGGTGTGAATCGGTCAAGAGAAGAAGCTTTGAGGACAGTGCCCACCCACCTATAGCTGCAGCTCCCGGGGCGGCAGCCCTTCCTCCAGCCCTTCTCCAGCAGCTCAGGGCCCGGTGGTGTCGGAGCGGGTCGGGATGGACGCGCTTGCCCCTCCCTTCCAGACATTTCGAATGTGATTCCCCTTCTTTGGACAAAACCTGTGCTCGTGGATAACTCGAAAGGTATCAGGAAAAAGATTGTGGGAAACAGAGCAGAGTTGGTTTTAGGTTTTTCTTATGTAAATTTGTGCAGTTTCAGTGGGTTTTTACTCTTCGTCCATGGATAATGCAAGGTGGTTAATTGCCCATGTTGATTTTGCTGTCAGATTTTAACTAGATTTTATTTTCTTTTGTGTTTTTTTTCTAAGAGTTCTCTTATTCTTACTGTGAATGACTGCCTAGAATTACATGGAGTTTTTTTGATGGCGTATTTAACATGGGCAAAACTCTACATTTTGAGCATTGGAGGCTTCATGTTGCAAAGCTGCTTTAAATGGGGAAGCCCATTGGCTCTGATAATTGTCCTGTGTTTTAAATTGAACTTCGGTTTGCCAACCACAACTTAAAATTTTTCTGAGATTAACAAGGGAGATGTTCCCTTGGAAAATCAAAGCATTAAAGCTGGATTTGCTACCTGGGAAATTCTGCCGTTTAGCAAGATTTTAACACTTTCCAGAGACCAGGTGTTATTTTGGAGGGCAGTGGGGGGCATGAGTGTGAGTGACGGCTGGGGAATGGATCAAGAGAGAGATGGAGAGAGACACATCCTTTCTGCTGCAGTTATGGGGGGAGATGAGCAGCTTTTCAGAGTCTGGAAGGGATGGGAAAAGGATTCAGCCTGTCAAGGGCTGGAATAGCTGCTCATCTTGGTGTTGTCATTATGTTTTTAGGGAATTTTTAGAATGAATTTCAACATAAAAGTATATGTTTCTCTTTTATAGCCACATTTAATATGTACATCAGGAAACAGTACAGAAAGGTTAGGTGAGTTTAACCATTCTAACATGCAGCAGTTGTTCATGCAACAGAAACACCAGGTAAATTCTGAAACAATTTTTAACATGGCACAACTGCCTTGGGGTTTTTTGTATTGTTTTCAAGCACCTCCCATCGTCCCAGTTCTTTGTTGCTCTTTTATGCCTAGTGAAACTCCAGTGCTAAAAATGGAATTTCTGTGTCTCTTGAGGTCACAACCTTGTAACTGTACTAAATCAAAGTGTATTTTGTATGTGTTACCAGACAACTGAAGAGAGCTGCCAGCACTGCTGCTGGCTCTAGATCTGAAATGAGGAGAGCTATTCTTTGGTTGTTGGACTGTGTTTTTTCTAAGGATTCTTTCCAATTAATTGAGCTTTTACCATGTGAGTTGTTATGATTTTTTTTTTTTTTTTTTCTTTCCTGAATTCCTGTGTGAAATACCAGGCCCTGGTAACATAGTTTTGCAGGCAAGGGCTAAATTGTCTTTTGTTTGTGCAGGGTTATAAAATAATGTGCTGCTGTTGTGATTTTTTTTTTTTTTTTTTTTTTTTTTTTTTTTAAATAAGCTAAATTCAGCAATATATTCAGCTCTGGAAGTAAGCCATAGTGCATTGCTGGGTTCTGTTTCAGAGGAGGAATGACCAGGAACACTTGCTTCAAGCGCTGCTGTCTAAAGCTTTGTGTGTGTGTGTTATGGTAATGTCATTTCAGACCTTTATTAATTCAGCTGTGCCCTTAGTTGTGGGGTGAGGAGAGGGCCTGCCTGGCACTCCTCAGAGGAGTGAATTTATTGATGTGTGGTTAACAAGGCCACCCTTGTGGCACAACTGAAGGAGTCATTTCCCCTCCCACTTGAGTGTGGGAAAGCCAGGCTGTGCCCCAGGCAGCCCTTGCTCCTCTGCTGGGACAGGAGGGCTGATTAAACAGTTTTTACTGAGAATGTCAGGCTTTATCTGTAAAAATCCCAGGAGGCTGCATTGGAAAAGTGGGATTTTACTGTCAGAGTGTGAGCTCAGACAGGGCTGAAGAAATGTGGGCAGAAATGTTTGCCCCAGTGAGAGCTGAGCCCAGGGTTGCTTCTCTTTGCTGGCAAGCACGGCTTGAAGTGTCTCCTCTCCCTTTGTTTTACCTCTCTGATCTGTCAGAGGTGCTGTAACATCCTTGAGGCTACATGTTCTATGTACAGTAGGTATTTTTATAGCCTGCTTTCAACTATACTGTGATGAGTGTTTTACTACAATGGGTGTTCAGTAAAAAGAGTTATATACAACTGTAAATAAACTGTTGTGCTGATACTTGAAGAGAAAAAAAAAAGTGAAGTTGTTGGTTCTACATTAGGAAAGTACTAAATCAGTGACTGCATCTGACCCTGGCTGGAGAGAGCAGGTGTAGATGATGAATGTAGATTTGAGGTGAATGTAGCTTTGGAGTGATGCGTGCTCCCAGGCTGTAACCCCAGCTGCTGTTCTGGGAAGGCACAGTTAAGAATTGCAGATTGTCACTTTCTACAAGTGTATGTCCCCCACTCCTGACAGAACGGTCACTGACAGGGGAGGGGAAAACCCTTGTCCTGACCTTCTGTGTTTGTACCATTTGACTGCCCCTGTTCTGTGTGTGCCTGCCTCAGATGCAGTCTCTCGAATGGGATTAATCTGTCCTTTCTTACATCGTTGGCCTTCGCTGTGATCTTTCAGACAAATGTAGTAATTTGAACTTTGATCCAAGTAATAAAGATCAAATGCTACAACGTGCACTGATGTGTTTCTTTCCATGTCCATTTCCTGTGGCTGAAGTGTCAGGTGAGTGTTCCTGAGCCTCAGCAGGGTTCCACAGCTTCCACAAACTGGGTTGAGGGAGCTTAGACATAAGTGTAAGAATTGAATTAATTCACCCTGTGGTTGCTTTACTCTGACCAATAGCCATGATTTAAGTAGGAAACTCAATAGTGGAGGAAGAAGTTGGAAGAACTGATTAAATAAACACCAGGATTTGCACATGGTGGAAGAGACAGGTAAGACTTTATTAGCTTTACCTGGTCACTGGGATTAAGAGCTGATTCACCCTCTCAGAGCTACACTGTTCTCACATTGTCTTCCAAATGCTGCTGCTGTTTTGAGAAAGCTGAAACCCAGCAGCCAAATGCTGCCTGTCAGTACAAGTTTGTATGCAGAGGGGTTCTGCAGGGCTACTTGTCATTCTGAAGGATAAGGACAAAATTAATTACTGCTTTGTGGTTTTAGAATTATGTACTCAAATTCTCATGTCTTGCTGATCGCAGCCCCTCAGGTTGTAACCACGTGTCTTCTCTGCTAGGTGGGAGGAGTGGTTTCATAGTTTTGTAACTCTATTGTATATTTCTTTTTGGGGAGCAGCTAACTTCTTTGTTTTAGAGCTTTTGGGCTGCTTGCTGGACAAAATCCTTTAATAGCTGAGTCTTCCTGTAGTGACCCAGAGCCAGCGGGTGAGTGGGAACCCAGATGGCCCTGGGGTGCTGCACTTCAGCAGAGGAGCTGGAGGTGCTCACCAGGTTGTGGAGCTTTGTGCCTGTGCTGCCAGGAGGTAACAGTGCTGCAGGGCAGGGCTGCTGAGGAGGGCTGGAGGAGCTGCTCTGCAGAGGAAAGGGGTCTGTGCCCCTGTGTTGCCAGTGCAGTTGGGCACAGCTGTGGCAGCAGGGGATAGTCCTGGTCCATCAGTCAGATGCCAGCTGACAGAGCTGCTGGGTGAAGCCTCTGGAGCAGGTTTGGCACTTGTTACTCCAGAGCAAAGCAGGTGAGGGCAGGGGAGCCAGTGTTCCCACAAAGAACAATTACTACTTGTAATTTATTACAGCTTCTTGCTGTGCAAATACTCACTTCTGCTGGCACCCCCCTTTGTAACTTCTTACCTAGAAATGTGCTTCTGCTTAGGTACAAGGGCCTAGCACTTACCTTGGGAAGCAGAGTCACTTTGTGGTGAAAAATGCCAAAGTAGAAGTGACTCTGTAGGTTAGGTGAAGGGGGAAAGCCCCAGTTCTGCTCTCCCTGCAGCACCTCTCAGGGCACTGCTTGTTCCCCTTGGACTGGGGTGGGTAAGGCAGGCCAGCCACGAGTGTTTGGAAATGCCAGCTGTGTCCTGCCCCTTCAGCCCCAATCTGCTGCAGGCTCAGATGGCATCCCAGTCATGCCGGCATTACTTGAGTTACAACAATAAGCTGGAGCTGTTCTTTAGGAGCACAACAAAGGCAGCACTGTATTTTTTTGAGTCTCTACAAAGTATTACAGCTTTCTGCTGCTCTTTCAGCAGGATTAACAGTCTGAATCTACTCAGAAGCTCTAGGGTGCTCCTAACAGCTCTGCAGCATTTCATAACTCTTGGATGCACTGACACACGTACATTTTTTTCTGCCTGCTCAGTGCTGAGAAAACCAAATTATTTGCAGTGCTGTTACAAGATACAGAAGGCTCCTGAGAAGCAAGGAAACCTTGCTGCAGTCTGAATTTTGAGCTGACTGCAAGGAGAAGGTTTTGGAAGAAGCTTTGCAGTAATTACATTAGTTTTTCTTTCTCATTAATGGTTAAAAAAAATCAGAAGTAGGTGTTGCAACAAGGCAGGATCTGGTTTTGTGCCCTTCTAACAGCAAGCAGAAGGAGCCACAGCTGCTGTGTTACAAACAAGCAAATAAAACTGGAAGGAGGATTTTGTGTTTGGCAGTTAAACAGAATAATTTCTCAGTCAGAGCAGGCACGTTACTCCACTGCCATTACCTGGATTGTGTCCTGCTGTGATTGTTGTGTCTGTTAGCAGGAATTGGCATTGAGTGGCAGAACCCCCCACATTCCCATGCAGGAGGGGGCTGCTCTGGCATCCTGAGGCCTCTTTGTCTCATACTTAGACTGCTTTGGAATAAATATATAGCATTTATTCAGCAAAAGCACCCCTGAGCTGTGTTTCCCACAGCACCTAGGCATCCCTGCTTTTGCCTGATTCTTCATTTTGTTTAATTCACAAAAACAACAACTCTTTTAAGAAAGCGATCAGGGCTGACCAAGCATTGTTTTTTCACTGTAGCTTAAAGACAACTGGAGTTAAATTGTATATTCTTAAAAATCATAGAGCCATGAATGAAAGTTACATTAAACTTTCTTTTAATTGAAGACAAATAAAAGAACCAAGGGCTCACACACATTTTAAAAAGACATCTTCTGTTCCCCAATGTCTTCTCTTGAGCAAAATATACAGCACATACATATATATAACTACATTCAAGTACCAAACAGAATTTACATTTTCCCAAACAGAGAAAATAATGCACATGATTCACATACCTTAAACCCAACCACGCATAAAAACACTGCCAATAAATCAGGAGTTGAACATAATTCATCACACTACTGTGTATTATTCTGAAGTATCGACATCGTTGGAATGCATTAACATTTGGGAGTCTGGGTTTGTAACTTGTAACCCTGCCTTAAAGTCCAGCTGTTCAGAGACTTACTTGTTCAAGATCTGTTCAAATTTTGGATTAATAAAAGAAAATCCATCAAATGCAGACTGATCCATGGACTCGATCAGGTTTTTGTCACTGTAAGACAATTTTGGCTTCTCGCTCAGAAATTCTCTGTCAAAGTTGTTGTAGTCACGTGCTGATTTCTGTGTTAGAGAGGGAAGATAGTTGAGACAACCTTTGTAATTTTCTTCCAGAACAAATTATTTAAATACAAAATGTTGGGAAGTTAGTCTTTGAGTTCCCTCCCTTCTTCCCCTGCTTTAGAGAAAAAAAAACCAAAAAAAACCTCATTTTAGCATATGTTAACCAGAGTGTAGGACTGTAACTGGGCAATTTCTTATTGTTAGCTGGAAACCAACAGAAAAAGCAAACCCAGGTTGCTTCGGAGAGAAGAGAACCACCTGGATTTGGGATAACAGTGGGTTATTGCCCAAAGATTATCTATTGAAAAATGCAATGCAGCATTAACTTACACGTAAGGCCAACCTTTCTTGCCATTAACCAAATGTTTAAATTCCTGAGAACATTTTACAGGCTGTACTTATTCAGAGCAAAAAAGCAATGCCCTATAGCAGCTGCTTTGTGTTTCTTAAATATTCATGTAACTAAAAACTGTTTACACTCTGAACCACCAGAGATTACTATTTGTAGAATCCTTACGGTTCCAGATTTCCCACTTCTCTGGGAACAAGCAACATAAAACCTTGTTTGTTTGAAGGGGAATATATTTTAAAGAGACTGTTGCCTCCAGATCATTACACCTGTTCCAGTAACAGGATGGAGAAGCACTGGTTTGGATTTTTAAACAGGTGAGCTGAAGCAGCAGCACCCCACTGTGATACAGACTGAGTTACAGCCTATTTTTTAGATGGTTTTTCAGGTAACATCAGGCATGTACACTAATTCTAAGGTCAGTAGCTTAGAGAATGCTGCTGCTTCTTGCCCCCTTAGAGATGCTCGGGTGAGTTTGAAGCAGCAGAGCTTTAATGCTTGCACAGAGTGCCTGCAGTCAGGTACCAGCTGAGCAGCATGGAGCTACTGCTGTTCCTCCCAGGTGGCATTTCAGAAAAGCAAACTGCAAGGAACTGTGAACATTTCTAACAAACAGAGAGGGGAACAGGGGTCAAAGCTATCTGTTGGTTTTCCTGAACATTTTATTCATAAAGAAGCTCCTTGAGAACAATAGGAAGACAACCTTAACAGAAAGATCTCAGGGCAGTCAAAGGAGTGAAGTGTACCTGTGTGTAACTGAACCATCAAAGAACAATGGGCTTGCAGATACACACCTTCTTCATTTGTATAATGGGAGGAGAAAATGGCAGCAGGATCCTTTGTGCAGGTACAGAATTCACCCCTTACCCCAGGGCTACTGTTTACTGAGAACAAAGAACAACCCACGTACCACTTTTGGCCTGAAGGGAGGGTCCACCTCCCTCTTCTCTAGCGCTGTCCAGTTGATTGTTTTGAAGAAAGGATGGTCTCTGATATTCCCAGTGACCCCAAGTCGTTTTGCTGGATCCCTTTCGAAGAGCTGCAAGAGAAGAGACCCAGTAAAGAGCTGCCCCAAAGGTGCATGGCAGTGGAAGAATTACAGGTACGGTGCTAAAACAGCTAAGGCTGCTGTCAGCAAACAGAGCATTAGGAATTAATCTGAGCTGGGTTTCCCTTTGTAAGGGCCATTGGCTGATGAACGGCTCCCTTACAAAGCCTAGGTTTGTTCCTCCCTCGACAGAGACAGGGCCCCAAGCTGATCATCAGTCCTACCTTCTCTAATACATCCTTCGACTCCTTGGTAATCCAGCGTGGGTAGTGAGGGGTGTCCACTCTGATTGACTCAAACAGTTCATCTTCATCATCGCCATGGAAGGGGGACTGGCCAATCAGCATCTCATACAGCAGCACCCCAAATGACCACCAGTCCACAGAGAAGGTGTACCGCAGGCCCTGCAGGATCTGGGGCCGCCCAGGAGGGAAGGCAGGTCAGAGGTGAGAAGAAGCAATGCATCCCAAAAACCAGCAGAGGTATTTCAAGAGAGAATCTTTAATGATGAGAGCACTTTGGGGAAAAATCCATCTCTCTGGGAATTTATGGATACTGATGCACAGCTGTGGTTTTGCCCTAGGCTGCCATTTGTGGGAGTGTGGCCAGCTCCATGGACAGGTCTCTGCTCTCATTTTCTCCCTTAACTTTAAATAACTATAGACTTAAAAAACATCCTCTCCAGTTTCTTTACAAGATGAAGGGAGATGCAAGTAGTAATGCACAGTAGATTCCTACAGAAGGCTTTGACATAATTTATAGCTTTAAAAGCTAAAGACCTTAGCCAAGCTACTTTGCAAATGAGATTTTCTAAAAGAATAACTAATGCAGGGAATTTCACTCAGATTCCCCTTAGAAGCTCCTTTTGTTTTATATGCTGGTTGTTTCCATAAGCATAAGCCTCTTGCCCATCTGCAGAGCACATACATAGATTTATTCTGCAGGAGCCCCATGGGCATGCTGGCTACACCTGATCCTCAGCTCTTAAAAACTTCAGCATTGTAACTTTCCATATCCACATATTGTTAAACTTACAGCTACAGAATATTTAAAAATCTCAAGTACCTTTTATAAAGAAGGCAGATACAATTTTTTCCTCTTATTTTAAGCTCCAATTGGACCTGGACTTTATTGAACTATTAGTCTACAAAGAGGTGATTCATCACAGCAGCTGTTGTGCCATCAGGGCACTAAATCCATGCCAGTGAGGGTGCCATACTGACCTCGGGAGCGATGTAGTCTGGGGTCCCACAGAAAGTGCTCGCCTTGTTGTCACCAACAACGTTTTCTTTGCACATTCCAAAATCAGCTATTTTGATGTGGCCTTCTTTATCAAGCATCACATTGTCCAGTTTTAGGTCTCTGCAAAAAGTGTTTTAGAAATGTTGTCCTTTAAGTCGCTTTTGTAATCAGATGCACACAGATAAACACCTCCCCAGCTGCACACACAGAGGCTTTTCAAGAAAATAATCATCCATCAACACAATCCATCCAAAATTATACTTTTCTGCTTTGAAGGCAGGAGGGACAAGGGAAGAATTATCTCTTGTCACAAAAAATAGGAGGCTGAGGTGACTATATAGAATGTGACCTTATAATCCTCCACATGTGTTTTCAGATCCAGAAGCACGGCCAGAGCTTCTGTTGCTGCTAGAAGGCGGTGTGAGTTAATGCCCCAGCAGCTGACACAGCAGTGCTGCTCCAGGGCTCAAAAGAAGGATTGTGTTGGATTCTGAGAGCCTCTGGCAGGAATTTGATTGTTTGAAACCTGCCCAACTCCTAACACTACCTGCGACTTGTTCCTGGTTACAGCACAAGTTCATGTGTTGTGGCAGGGCCTGTGAAGGGTCCTATTCATGTCTTTTCTCAGAACACTATTCAACCAAGAAAGAGCTTTTCCCCAGCAGTTTCCAAAAGCTACATCCCCTCCCTTTGACCGTGCTGCATTTTTTGTCCATCTGGCTGCAAATGCACATACCAAGGAGGGCAGGCTGAAGAGAAACTGAACAGCCCTCTGCTGACCAAGAAGGACTGAAATAGAGCAGAGAATTTCACTAAAGAACAGGGCAGTCTTTTCTCCTGGGTAACTGAAATTCCCAGTACCAGCACTGGATCAGGGTCCGGCCCTTGATGCTTCAGCCTGGAGAGGCAGAAGCACCAATCCTGTGGTTTGACCAGAAGGCAAAAGCAGGGAACCTCAGTGATTTGCTCAAGGCCAGTGGGAACTGACAGCCTCAAGAAGCCTCTCCCTCACCTCCCAACTAAACAGAACCATGATTTGAAGGCAGTGTTTGAAAATGACTGAAACAAAACTGCTTTTGTGTAACACAAATCCCATTCCATCATTCCAGTTGCCAAGGAAAAAAACCACACAAACAGAGATTCACCTCAGGCATGTTAATGGCCTTGGAACTACATCAGATCTCTGACAGACAGCTTGTGCTTGTTACATCAATCAGGAATTCAAAGGTGCATGAAGTGACAAGACAATTCCCAGGTTCCAGCCTGGAGCTAGCTGGTACTCACCTATAAATAATGCCTTTGCTGTGGAGAAACTGGAGCCCACATAAGATTTCAGCTCCGTAAAACCTGAAAAGGCCAACACATCTTTTAATCTTCGCTCAGTTACAACAGTCAATGCAGTTAGCCAGAGTAATGCTGTGGGCATCTTTTCATGGAGTGAGAAGCACTGTACATATCTTTAAATCCCAATATGCCTGTGTTTATGCAGCCAGATGCTGCAACCTGCACGTTAATCCCTTCACCACACATCGGCAGTGTCCAACACCAAACAGCAGCAATTGCTGTGAGGCTTCATCCCACTTCCCTCAGGGAACGCCATCCCTTTCCTCCTCTTTGTTAACAGTCTCTGTGTGGTTTAAGGAAAGGCACTTGCCTTTTCAAAGAGAGCTACTGGGAGTTCAGCCCTCAAGGACTGCTGCAAGAGAGACTGGGCACCAACGGCAAGGTCAGAATTGGGCCTCACCTGTCTCCCTCCACACCTGCCTGGTCACAACAGACAGACTGAAAAGTGGCATCACTTCAGGGGCACTATCTTAAAAAAAAAATAGGTGATAATCTAGGGGACATGAAGGAAAATCTAAAAGAATGCTTCCCTCTGTCCCAAAAAGCATTAGATTTTTTTTTAATTGGAAAAATCCAAAACTATTTCAATTCCTGTATAGCAGATGAATGCTGTCCCAAAACAAATAGGCTCAGAATATACCAGGAGAGGATGCCAGATGCTTACTGGGATGCAGGTGAGCTGGAGGGCCTTTACCCAGATTTTTGCTGGGTGGAGTGGGAAGGGAGCTGACCTATACAACTGGCTGCTGTTCATGCCAGACTTCTTGTTCTGATCCCATCCAGTCAGCATTCCTCAGTGCAGTGCCAGTAACAGAAGTAATTTTCCCTGGGCTTACAGATAGGTCCAGTACCCTGCACTGTCACTTTTTAAGGTTTACATGCCACCCCTTCAATGATGCCATTAAGACTCCCATGGGTTTGGATGAGAGAAGTAGAAACTGGCCTCAAATTAAAAATGATAGCTAAAGTAACAATAGTACAGTATTTTTGCATCCTTTAAAGATCACTGGAGCTGAAAACTTAAGTCATAGGTAACTGACACAGCTGCACTTGCTAAACAAAGTGCTTACCCATTTAATTAACATCTCATGCAATGTACAGGGGTTTTTTTTGTTCTATCATGTCAATTTAGCAATAGTAGTAAATACGTGTTGAACTTTTTCTCCCCCCATGCTGTTTCCCAATTTCTTCCATCATAATACTGTCCTAAAGTACACTGAAGCTCTACCTTTTGCTTTTCAGTGCTGGCTCACATTGCAGTTTATTTTGCACCTCTAGGCACAGGCATCCCATAAAGTAAAACATCACATTGCTATGTAAATTAAGAAAGCCCAACTCCACACATCATTAAGTGAACTTCATTGCATTCAACCAGTGCCTAGAAACACCTTTGCACCCATCAGCCACTGAAACTTGACTGCAGGTAAAGAGGGGCACAGAATACCAAGCCATAAACCCAGAGACCAGAATCATTCGTGGAGGTGGGGAATGAAAGGACTCACGTTGCTCTGTAGAGGTCGAAACGCCCCTTGTCTTGGATGTGGAACATCAGATCTCCCCCATTCAGGAACTCCATAACGAAGAACAGATGATCCTTTTGCAGATAACCAGGGAATGGAACAATTACTGATGCTATCCAACCATAAATGAAGTGGCAGTGTGCCTCCAGGGGCCCAAGCAGCCACTTCCCTCTTCTCCTGAAGGATTTTTGGTTTCATGCACCCCCATGAGGCTCCTACAGAGCTGAGTGGCCTGGTCTTGTAAATATAAATATCTCACCTTGTGTTCTGTGGGTTTCTAGACTTAATACACACTTAAACAGACTTACTGGTTTCAGTCTGTGAGACTCATCCTTTTCTCCTCACTGAGGGTAAAGCTCAGATCAAAGAAATGAAACTCCTTATTCCAGACTGCATAGCTGTTTTTCTGATTTTATTCTGTCCTTGTCAAGATATGTTTGGTCATACCCATATTTACTCTCCACTAGGCCCATGAATTATTGCACAGAGCACGGGAAAAGGACACTTAATTCTTGCATCACTAAATTACTTTCATTTGACTGCTGGTATCAGCATCCTTTAAAAGGCTCAGTCTGTTTGCTACTGTCACCAAGGGGCTTTTTCTTACCTTTGTCTGAAATGTGCAGTAAAGATGTGTGAGAAATGGATTTTCCCAGGCAAGAGCGAGGACCCTCTTTTCCACCATGGTACATTCCACATCATCATCAATTAGCACCACATCCTTTTTCAGAGCTTTGATAGCAAAAAATTCGTTCTTCCCTTTCAGCTCAGCAAGCAGAACCTACAAAAAAAATAAAAGATGAGAGTACAGCACATGTAGGAAAGCCTGGTGCTGATGAATCAGTGAGGGAAAGCCAAAAGTGTTCACAGGAAGTGCACTGACAATTCAAAAACCACATTTAAATGGGAAAGATGAGCGAGGTTTGGGAAAGTGAAGCTGCTGGACACAGATGAGGCTCAAGGATCAGGTTCCACAGGCACTGCAGTTTTTCTGTCGATGTCCTGTGAGTGCATAAACAGCAGCCATGTCAAGGCTGGTCTGTCACGAGAGCTGCAGTTTCAGAGACAGCAGTGGACAGAGCCTGTGGAGGCCTCACTGCTCTCCCAAACATCCCCTGCCATTGCACTGGGGCACTGTGAGGCTGCTTCTGTGTGGAGGGAACAGAACTAGAATATCCAGTTGTACTGGATGCATTAAAGGGCAATTCCTCTGCCTCCATACCAAACACTGACAAACTGCTGTGCATGATGAATCCCTCTTGGGTTTAGACAAGATCCAGCTGATGAATTTCTAGCGTCTTTGACTAAGATGTCTACATACAATTCTGTTAGACTGACCCAAGAAGCTGTGAGACCTTTCTGGTTAAAGGAAACAGCCCATCACATAGCAGAGATCAAGCCAGGCAGACTCCTTAACTCTCAGTTTGTCACGTACCTTTCCAAAGCTGCCTTTCCCCAGCACTTTGTGGAAGACAAAGCTGTCAATGTTGAATTTTCTCCTTGCAGTTCTCGATGCTGGCTTGTCTGTGTTTCCCTCCCAGAGCTTACCATACTCACTGTTATCTGCTGATCAAAACAGGGAGGGGAGAGTTCAGTGGGTGCAGAAACACTGCACGACTCTGAGCCCTGAGTAAGAATTAGTTACTGACATGGTTTTTTCAATGCATTTTTTCAATGCAGCACCAGTAATGCTGCTGGAATTACTGGTGAACCTAAACATGAGGGGCAACTCCTGTGTAAGCTTTTCGTGTGGCCACGAGATGGTAAAAAGAAATACATGCTGCTTCTTGTAACAGCACTTATTTAAACAGTGTCTAACACAAGGCAGGAATGAATAACTTCTTAAATTGTCTGGCAGGTAAGTGGCTGTATTGAAACATTGTCTGTTTCCTCACCTGTTGTGTCTCCTCCTGGAGCTTTATGTTTCTTATCAAAATCTTGATAAATACCAACACTTTCTACAGATCCAGAATCAGACCTTCGTGTAGATTTCTGAGGAGAAGGGGAACATTTGAAATTATATTAGCACTGTTACTTTAGAAATAAGAATAATAGCTTTAAATGTAACATGGATGGCAGCATCAACCTTGCTTTTTAATTATTAACTCCCAGTATGTATCTTTTCTCAGGAAATGTGGTTCACAGACTATTTAGTCACCTTCTTCACAGCTTCACATCAGCCAATTGCTTGACTTCCTTCACTGCAAGAAATAAGTCACTGAAATTCCTGAACAGTCTATGTTGAATTGTTCATTGCAAAATTATTAAAGGTGTTAAGGGTTTGAATCCACAGTGGGAAGAATTTGAACTGTGGGAGAATGTCCCCTTGGATGTGAAAGAGGAGATGGGAATCACTGTTACACTGGACATGCTGAAGTCATATCTAGATGTGACATCTGTCCTCACACAGGGAAACAACTTCTACATATGGAAGATCCACTGAGATCAAATTTCAGTAATGAAAAGTTTGAGCTCCTGTGTCATGAGAGAGCTGCCACAACAGCTCTCACAGTTTTCAAAGTAAATGTCCTGTGAAAGCTTAGGAATACACATCTCAGAGGAAGCACTGCTGGCTTTTGTGATATATTTTCCTGTTTTATTTCAGAGCTTGTGTCTGAATCTTTATTTGCAGAAGCTGACCACGAAAGAATCATGCTGCAGCAGGAGATGAACAATGCAAGCTATGGAGCTAGCATTAATTCCAAAGGGGTTTTCCTGTCTGTGTGTGTGTATAATATTTATATCAGATGAATAAATATTGAGAAAATCTGGTATACTTCTCTTGTTCACTTAGTTTTATCATTCAAGCGGAATTTTAAAGTTGAAGCACGTAAAAACAGATTTTCAGCATTATGATGCCACTGATTAACCCGTTAAACAGAAAGGGACAGAATAATCTTGAGACTACAGAAGAACAAAATTGGATTTCAGGAAACCATACTTTTTAAAAATTCCTTAAGTGGCATATTCCCTCTCTTATTTCACTTTCAGGCTACTGATATCTTTGTTAGTCTCTGCAAGTTTCAATTTAAAAAAGACAAAGCTGTTTGCATTTCCTCTTTTCCAAACACAGTTTCCCATACAAGTGATGCAGAAAAGATGAAGTGAAAACCCCAAAGGGCTCTGAAAACAAGTAATTCTGAGAAATGGCAATAAAACTTACCTGGCTAACTTGATTTAAAGCTTCAGCTAGCAACTTCTGGTTTATTCCACATAAGTTCGCCACCTTCTTCTGGCATTTATGATGCACATTCATCCCACATTCTAAAAGAAACATAAGGATTGTTATACAAGCATCAGGAAAATGCTGACATTACAGCAAACAGGGCTGTTTTCTGTGCAGTTCAGAAACCTTTTTTAAGACCAGACTGGATATGGACCTGTCATTGCTACCAAAATTGCAGTTTTTATGCTTTAACACAATGAAGGCTAAAAAAAAGGTTTCACAAGGAAAAAGCCTCCAATCATCACTACTTTATTCTCAAAATCTGTGACAATGAGGCACATCTTGCCTTTTGTGGGAGAACTACAAAAGCAGTATTTACAATAAACGCTTTGAGCACCCTTTTAGGTGTGACATTGAGTCAGTCTCCAAATTTCAGCTATTCCCAAAGCAGTAATTTTGATAATGCTCAAGATTCCACCTCTGCAGTGTTTCCTGACTCTTCAGCAGCTCACCTTGGCTGAGCTGTCCCATGAGCCTAGTACCTCTGTCTCTCTTAAATAGTACAAAAGCTTTTTTACTCCGTGGGGATGAGGTGAATCCCACCCTACACGACACACATGGAAAGGCACAGCCGTTCTCCCGTGGGGGGAACACTGGAAAAGCACAGAGAGCTTCCAGCTCCCTGCTCCTCCTCACCTTCACACTTGAGGCCCTGCTTGACCAGCCCCCAGAGCAGGCTGCCACAGTGGTCACAGAAGGTGGGGCTCATGTAGTTGTAGACTCGGAAGCGGTGGGGCATGTCGATGTTGAAGCGCTCCTTCTGGAACTGAGCACAGCCACAACAATTGCACCTCAGCCAGCAGGGAGGAGGATCTGCCCACCACACAGCACCCACCCTCACACAGCTCTCAGCTGCTTTTCTTACTCCAAAGCGTTGCCCACTGTGTGTTACAGAACCCTCACAACTTCGAGCAAAGACAACCCTGGGTTGTACAGCCAAGCACCTCCCAAATGGAGTTGGCAGCTTCTGTACAAGGTTTTGTTAGTTCAGCAATGTTTAATTACATAATTACACTCTAAATATATTGTTCCAGCTCTTACCATTGTATCCCTGCTGTTGGCTGCAGTACCAGTACACCTCCCAATGATTTTATCAATGCATTTCTTATGAATAGCAGCATTGCATTCTTCAAGACATGCACAAGAAAAAAAAGGATTCCTTCAGATAATAAATACATGGGATGAAGTGTTTGCATTTAACAGCAGAATGTGAAAATCATACTCCTTTTGAATCATTCTATATATACACCAAAGCTTATTTTCTATCAAGATAATAATAATTTTTAAGCTGATTCCCCTATCCCTTTTCTTTTACCATAAACTTTATTTCTAAACTAAATGAGCAATGCCCCCAAAATTTAATAACAGAAAGACAGTATTATATTTTTAAGTTTTACCCTTTGATAGCTTCTCCCTGCTTTGAATAATGTACAGATCTATGCCAAGTCAAAAGTGATTTTCAATTCAGCTGTCAAACCCCTCAATAGTTGTAATTCATTTTAGAAAACGTTTCATAAGAAACTGCTGTCATAAATGAGTGCAACTTTTCAATAGCATTACACACTTCTGAGAAGAATAGCCAATTCTAAATCTTCATAATGAAACCCCTGAAAGGTACTGAAAGGTGGGAATCTTAATCAGTTTCCTTTGGTTATTGTGCAAAACTGATATTTAACATCTCCTACTATCCATACTGATGATGCATTTTGCCATGCATATTTGCAGGTTTTTTTCAAAAGTAACTATTAGATCTCTAGATTCATGTGGAAAGCAGCATAAGAAAAATGTAAAAAAAAAAAAAAAAAAATTAACTTACGTCTACATTTGTATCCCTGCTTGTTGAGACCCCTGAAAAACAAATTATAATAAAGAAAATCAATACATTTTCTGGAATACAAGGTGGCTAGTTTTTATTTTATGTTTACCATGTCCAACAACCAATTAATAAACTAGTCTAAATTCTGGTAATCAGAATCCTCTGTCTTAGGAAAGAAAGGTCCTGTGTTTTCACTGACCAGAAAATGAGGAGGAAAACCCAGAAATGACAATGTTTCAATCACATGGGAAATCCTCCCAACCTGACTTAGGACAAAAAGAGCCTTACTATGAAAGGAGTCCAACTTGTGTCTCCCTGTGGGTCTCTAGTCTGCCATCAGCCACTTCTCATCTCAAAGTCTGGGCATTATTTTCTCAGACCCACCCATCTCGTTCTCCTGTGACAGAGCTGCTGATGATCACAGCCGGATATCACTTGAACCTGATGGAATTCTTGCCTATTATTTCAGTGGCAAAAATGTTCAAGCTCTGTTTTTCAATGTGAAAGACAACTATAGCTCTTAGGTATAAAAATGCTCTTAGTGAATAAATAACTTCAATTTCCCAACACACACAAATTTGTTTGTCATGCTTTGTCTGAGTATACTGGAAGCGTTTGCAGTTATTTGGCCCTTGAAGCTGGGGGAAGCTTAGATTTTCCTTCTTACCATACAAAGTCTCTGCAGACAGAGCAAAATGTAGGTTGTCCAAAGAAGGTGGCAATAAATTCATGATTTTTGATGTAGTGGATTTTGGCTTGCTTGATAGCTCCTCTCCTGTTGATAGTTACTGTCCCCTCCTCTTCCTTCATGGACTGTCTGCAGTCTGAGGGGAAGACAAGAAGACACACTTTTAACACTTCCAGGTATTACAAAGGTTAATATTTGCTTCTCCCACACGTTCAGTTTGTTTTTCTGTTTCAGACTCGTGTTTCTGTTCATTTTACATCTTCATTCTGCAGCCCTTCAGTCCATCAGGAGTGGTACAGGTACACACACTGCTCCCCAAGGTGTCCCCGTGTCCATGTGCAAGCACTTCCCACTCCTGCCCACGTAGAAAAAGCCTTCAGCTGATGAACTGAGAGCAAAAAGCAGGAACGGAGCACACTTTTGATAGAGAAATGACAACCACTGTTGCTTCTTGAAAAAAATTTTAAGAATCTATAATTTATGTCATTTATGTTTAAGATAAATGAACATTTTATTAGAAGCAGGTGAGTCAGCAGAAGCCCTTCCATGCTGCTGCTCCATTTGCCCTCCTGAACCAGGACTACAGCAGAAATTCAGAGGAACTACTGCAGGACCTTCTGGGTGACCACAGGACCATCCCACAGGAAGATTACTTTCTTCCAGCCTCCAGGACCATTAAGCAGTGAGGACAAATGAGATTTTCAGTTAGACATTCCCATTTTGCTGTCTCATTCATGCTGTCTCAGTTTCATCCCTCTCCCCTTCTAGCCCCCATGGAGTCAGATTATTTAGTATTACAATAACACTACCTGCTCCCATCTACTGGAGTATCTAATACTGTACCACATAGAAATTATGTGTAGCATTAAACTAAGAAATAAAACAATAAACAAATTCTCAGGCTCCAAGTCCAACGGGCTCATACAGGTCCTCATTAGAAGTTATGGTTATTCTCGTTTCCAAAGAAGCTTCTGAGTTTCTTTTACAAAAGTGAGTATTTGTTGTGGCTGTAGAGACACAAACTCAGACTGTTTAGTCTTAATTAGGCATTTTTAAAGTCACAGGGGTTTGCAGCAGAGGTAACCCAATGCAGGTGTATCAAGAGACTGGGCACCTGGTGATTTAACCCTACAACACATTTCTTGTTAACACAAAGCAGATGTTGAGGGACAAGCCCATCCAGCAGGAAAAGATAAAGGCTTGAGCTGGCAACGAGAGGAGCTGATCAGCCACTGACTCCATCAGCTCTGGCCAGCAGCTTGTGGGTCCCAGCCTGCAGGAAATGTGGACATGGTTCACGTGTCCAAAGTGGTGTAACGCTGAGGGCAACAGGAGCTTGATGTTTGCAGGCTGGGAATTTCCACAGCAGTGGAGTAAGGAAAAACTCAGAAGAACATTTTTCCCATTGTCAATATAACAGTTTTCTAAAATTTGCTCTGTTGCATTGCTGTCTTTTATCATTATCAGTGGGAGCCTTGCTTTTAGCAGTGACAGAAGCAGATTTGTTTCCTTTGCCAAGTCACATTCGCTGCAATGCCTGAGCTTACCCAGGAGTTCTGGTTTTCTGGCTTCTTAGTTGCACTTGGTTCCTGTCATATTTTTTAGCTGGCTGCCACCTCTGCTATTCCAACAGACCACTGAACCTGGAATACAATCTGTCATGTGACACCATTCTGAGTGTCCTAAACTAATTTATCTGTCACAGCCACCAGCAGCCACACTACAGCACCATGTACTGTCTTAGAAAAGAAACAAGAAACAGCATCATCAGCTCAGAGATTAAGGAAAGACTGAGCATATTAGTGAAAAGAAAGTTCAAAAAAGGTCCCCGGGTTCTGCCACTAGGTATTAATGTACTTTTCTGAGAAACTGGCCACTTGGTTCAGAGAAAAACCCATCCTGACAGCCGCGGAAAGGACCTCCCAGTGTGCACTGTGACAGCCCCTGAGTTACCTCTGCCCCTCCAGGAGGAGCAGGATTCATTCTCGTTGTTCAAACAGGCTGCTGAGTTCACCCAACACGAACTCATCAGCTGCTGCACTTCAGCTTGTGGCAGCCTGCAAAGGGTGCTCTCTCTGTTTAATCCTGCTGAGCAAACACACAGACCTCACCCACGGCTCCCCAAATGCTTCAGGGAAAGCACGCTTGTGTGGGGCAAGGGAAACAAGGAGCTTGAGAGGCAGCAATACTTCAGTGTCTGCTGCACGAAAAGGGTGTCTTGGTAAGGGAGATTTAATCAGGAACAGCAACAAAGCAGAGAAAGGCCTTTTGCTTTGTGGCAGTATTTTGAGGAGATCACCTGTGATGCAGCAAATTAACAGACAAAAGCCTTTCTAAAGTTCGTAACACAGGCAAAGCAAGTGTTCAGTGAGGAACAAACACCTCATGCTGAAATATTTGGAGAATTTAGCACGGCTGATATCTCCTGCAGAAGTGTCTGACAAAACTTGATCAGATATGGGAAACACTGGTGTTTCCTCCCTGTCTGAAGCCCTGATATCAAACTTAAGAGAAATACGTGAGACTGACATTTAGTTCTTTGAGAGGATAATTACATAAACTCATCATTTTGGGTTTTTTCCTCCTTTTTTTTTTTTTTAATTTTTTTTTGGTTTTTTTTTTGCAAGTTTTCCTTAAGTATACTTTAATGGGGAAGATCCTTGAGCACAGCAAAACCTCAAAATCTGCATGTGAAGACACACAGACTTTACAACCAGCTGCCTGGTTAGATGCCTTTGCCAAAACCAACCAATATATCAAAATATAGCTGAAAACATTTTTGTCTGGTTCAGAAGCAGCTGAGAGGTTTGGAGAGCAGCTGTGAGTCAAGTTCATCTGGAGCTGAGGTGGCTCTGGAATTACAGCGTAATTTCAATTTACTATGGGCATGTTTAACAAGTTACCTTTAATGTGTGAAATGCCTTTAATGTGTACCACTCCAGAAAAGTTTTAAGCAGTTCAGCCAACCCTGGAGTTAACTGGAGAATAAAGGGTTAATTTCAGAGCTGCAGAGACAATCAACAATTGCAGGGAAGTAACTTCCACAACAACTGTATGGATGTAGGGTGGAGATGGGGGGCATGGAGAAACACAAAGAGAAAAACTTTGCTTCTCCCTCCAAGCAAGCCAGGATTCCCATAAATGAAATGCTTGTCATGAACCAGCACACGGTCAGAAAGAGCTGAATCAGCAACCAGAATCCAGGTGACCTCTGCAGCCCGGACTTGGCATTAACCATTCTGGACCCAGCACACACCATTACAATAATCCATTTCCTCTAGTGAGAGCTGTGGTTAATATTTATCACTGATACATTCATGTATTTCAAGGTCCCTTCTCAAAACTTGCAGCTGATCTGACACAAGCCCTCAGAACCATTAAGCTGTGAACTGACAGTGCAGCTCTCCAGACTGCTGTAAACACTCCCTGTATTCCCTGTTCAGCTCCAGTGCCCATCCTGCTGAACATTTCACAGTCCCCACAGCCACTAACACAACACCCAGCCCATTGCCTGCAAAACACTTACTAAAATTATATTGCTGGGGCTCTGCTGAGCTGTAATAAACCTCAAGGTGAGATGTCACATTGTCTCAATTGAACCTCAAAAGTCCAAGGACAAAAGAAAACAACCTCAGGATAACCCTACTAGTTTTTTTAAAAGAAAGAATTGAAAAAAATATTTACAATCTTCAGAGTTGATGTTTCATTTTAACCTGCTCATTTCAGGGTGCTGTTTGTGAACAGAGGAAAGATAACAGGCTACTGAACCAGGACTTCACTTCAAACAGGGACAGGAAAGGAATTTTCTGAGCTGGTTGCTCAGGCTGAGATTTGCCTGAAACTTTATAATAAATTACAAACCCCGCTAACATTTCTGTTCAGTGTCTGTCTCCTTCTGCTGTTCTGCAGCCTTGCACTTGGCTTTGTTGGAAAGTTAAGCGCACCTTCAGGTCAAGAAAAATATTAATCTCTCAGAGCAATCATTAAAAGGGAAAGCTTGTTTCCTACAAAGGAGACTTTCCCAGCATGAAGTGTCTCAGAGGCAAGCTGCTCTTTAACCTGGTCCTGGAGAAGACTGCTTTAAAGATCGTATGTTAAAAAAACCCAACCAAAACTCAAAAACCCAAGAAACCATTTACAGAAATAGAAGTTTCCCAAAAGCCTACAGTTCTGTGACATGAACTTGCTATGTTAAATCATTCTGGTCTTTGTGCTACCCCTCTAAAGAGGATCACAGGTTTGGGTTGGAGCATTCAGTTCCAATGTCCTGCCACAGGGAGGGATAACTCCCACTAGACCAGGTTGCTCAGAGCCCCATCCAGCCTGGCCTTGAACAAATCAAGGATGAAATCCTGCCTTGGCCCCTGAGCCAGCCCCTGCTGCTCTGACACCGAAGGGCTGCTCTGCAGCTGCTTTAGCATGTACTGACCTTTCCTAGGCATTACTGACACCAATGGCCTGGCAGGGAAGTGTAAACAAAACCCCAGCTTTAACAAGCCCTGCCTTTCAATCCAGGATTAAAAAACCCAAAACCAAACACACTCCAGGCCTTTGCAGTGCTCCCACCCACCCAGAGCTGCAGTGCGAACACAGCCCGTGCTCAGTGTACAGAGCCCTTGTTTTACAGCTCAGTGTTTTGGTAAATGCTTCTGCAGAGACCTCTGGTATTTCACTTGTGCTGATAAAACCAAGAACCAACTGGAAAATAGGTTTTCTTTCTTTTTCAAATTACACGCTAAAACCAACCTTTAAAGATAACAGCATCTGAATCAAACTTCTACTGAAGGTACAAGCTATATCAGATTTTCTGTGCTCCACACAACACGTTAGCTACCTTGGGAACCACAGACACACCAACCTGGTGCCATGAAATCACAACATCTGCAAGTGCCTGATTCTCCTAGGGAAAAATCAGAAGATAAAGCCTGCAGATGTTTTTGTTAAATTCGTGCAATTGCTCTTCTAGGTGTGGGTTAAAGCAGATGCGAGGTGCTACTGTGAATAACTTCCACATTTGTCAAAGTTCTAGAAACAGCATTTTCTCAGTTAAATGATTAAATCATACCAACATCCCCATGTACAATTAAAAGGCCCAGTTCTGGCTTTTCAGCCCTCATCAAAACTATTTCTTAAAAATGTGACCATCGTTCCACAACACACCTCATCCATAGAGATACTTTCTTCAAATCCCACTTCAGGCCCATACAATATGCAGACTGAAACAGGAAATCTGTAATTTACCCTATTATTTTTCACAGATAACTCAGAAAAATACTTAAGTCTCATTCTTTCCCAACACTCAACACACAGAGAACAACATATTCAAAATATATGCAGCTTTCTGGTTCACGTTCCTCTCACAGAAGTCAGACACTTAAGATATCAAAAGTTCACACGCAAATTACTTACCTTCTGGTACTTCTAATGGCATTTTAAGGAAAAAGTTCACTATCCCTTTCTGCAGGGAGCTGTAGCCAGCAAAAGAGCAATTCAGAATTCAAGCCCAAGACACAAGCACGCTCCCAAAGCTGCTAACACTGGCTGAGACACTCAGGAGAGTGAGGTTCTGCATTTTCTTACTCGAGGAGGTCATTAACCACATTTGAATAAACAAAGATCAAGCAAAGCATTAAACGTATTGCAACTCCCACCTATTAAAACTAAAGCTGCTTTACAGAATTATAAGCTAGTTTCAATACTACAACGAGAGAAGGAGGGGTAGAAAGAAAAGAATTTCAAAATGGAAACTGAGATTAACGCCCTGTTCTCACGTTTCACACACCAGGAGAAAAGCTTTTGACTTTCCAGCACAAGCTCATATTCAAATCACAGGACAGAAGACAAAAAAGTTCTTTGACAGCCCCAAGTCTGGGCTCTGCAGTCCCCCTTTTACATGGTCTAGAAAGAAAAACCCTCTAAGACTGGTAAGACTTTTCATACGTAGCTCTAAACTAATTAGTCAGGCCTCAATCTGGAAAAAGAATATTAAAATGAAAAGTCTCAGTGTAGTCTGCCATGGAAGAACCATTAATGCCAGCTTATTGTGTGGTTTTTTTCTCTAAGAATATATCTGTTAATGGAGCAATAACATTCTTATTTCTCAGTACTGCTCTGCACCACTGAAGCAGAGGAAAGCAGTTTTCTCTGAAGTGGCAGAATGTTTGCTGCTTAGAAGAAAGGTTTGAAAAACAGCAGCTTCAGTTTGCAAAACAAACCAAAGAATGAATTAGTCACTTTTGTGAAGTGCTTGGAGATTTTCAAACAAAAGGTAGCACCTATAACTCAAAGATACAAATGGCAGCAATACCTTTGAATAAACAAGGGAACAACTGAAATACCAGTTTCAGAACAAGTCTTTTATAGTATTTTAGGAACACAGCTACACCACAGAGTCCTGTATGCAAAGGCAGGTCAGAGGGAGAACAAACTGACAAGTGCATAAGAAGGAATGTGAGCTGTCTCTGAGCTTTCAGCTGTTAACTGAGAGTTTCAGCAACGTGGGGATGGAGGTGAACATAAACATCCTTCCAATGCACCAGCAAACCTCTCTGCTCTCACACTGGTAAGTGCTAGTTTAACTGGAGAGAACATTTACAGCAGTGCAATGATGAGACAAAAATAACTGTGTGCCTATTTAGCACCATTATATACTGACATAAGGGAGGTTTACAACCTTGAGGAGGAGTAGTTTGTTAAAATGTATTGATATTTGCAGCGTTCACATTAAAATATCAGATTGAGTGACTTTCCTTTACAAAATGTAGATGTATAAATGTCTTGAAAGGCAATTTCTACCACCTCTGTGGTTTAGTTACCAAAAATGTATCAGTGACTAATTTTCTATAAAGCAAAAGGTAAATAGGAAGTCATTGCAAAGTAAAAGGTCAAAAAAGTGCATTAAGATGTGAATATTAACTTGTCAATTGGAATCTAAATGCATGACTTAATGATCTCTTTGGTATTTAGGCTTCATCCATCACCATCTGCAATCCCTAATAAAGGCAATGAAAAGAACTGCAAGAACATAGTATCTATATCTAAATTATTTTGATTACTAAATACAACTAATTTAGTACTTACAGCACACAACTATATTACCTTCCTACTAACAGCTAATAATAAATTATGGAAGGTTTTCACTTATGCCATCTCTACTTCTCCACATGTCTGTGTGGAGAGGAGGAAATGTCCTTCAGCCTCATTAAATAAACAACTGAGAACACAGAAACTGTGTTTATATAGGTTTGTTTGAGAAACTTCTGGGTGTCCAGGAGAACTGGATTTCTGTATATCTCATTAAATAGATATGATGATAATACCACTGCCCCATGAAACAGCCTTGCACAGGAAACTATGACAAAGACCAAGATAAATATTTTCTAATATAATGGCTCACACCAGTTTACATGCAAACCTGAGAAAAGTTCCCACAGACTCTTTAAAGCCACAGTATTTTTTTAAATTTTGCTTTAAGTGTTGACTTTTCATAGAGACCAAAGTAACAAGCATATAGACTGGGGTTTTTTTGCTATTACAAAGATGAAATGTCATCTCTGAAATGTAACCTATGCACATAGCATTCTATCTTCAGCATCTTCTGCACAGATGGTACAAAAATGTCTGGTACTTTCACAGTGAACTTGTTCTAGAGAGCAGAACTGTGCTCCCTCTGTAAATGTCTGTGGGGGTAAAACCCACCCATGCTCCAAAACTTCCTTTTACTCTTTTCAGTTATTTATAACCACATACTATTAAACCTTGTAAGACTGATAGGCTAATCTGGCAGACCAGTTATATTATAATTGCAATAATATTCCCAAGAAATATGGTTTTGTGACTTCTAGTATGGGAAAGTCTTAACTACAAGCTAAGCAAGTTGTGGGGTTTACAGCATTTCCTTCAAGAAAGGACTCCCCAGATACACAAATCCACACCAAAATTCTTGGTTTTATTATTGTACTGGAAGCTTCCCTCCTAGTTCATTTCCAAATAGCCTGTGTAGGTTTCTGACACAGACAGGCTGTTCACTTTTTAAACTGGTATGTCAGATCATTGACTAGATTTGCATTTTAACACTAAACTGTTTGCTCATTCCTATAATCAGTTTCTGTGATTAGTGAATAGGATGTCTGAATCACAGGAAACTCAGACCCACTTCTCCAATCCACAAAAAAAGTTTCCCACATAAGCTAGAGCAAGAGATGCAACTTCTTTGCACCTAAAAAGGAAGAGATAATATATTTTTTTACATCAGAACATGAGGACAGACATATTACAGATCCAAAAGTGCCTAAATGCAACAGAATTTAGAAATGAACAAATCCAGCCATGAGTCCACATAACAAAAAACCCTCAAACACCTAGAAAGCAAATTAATAAAATTAATTAGTAAGATTCTAATCAGTACACCAGGTGGTATTTTTTTGTAAGCTACATTCCGTGTTCTGCAAAAAACCCTTTTTGCACGTAACTGATTGAAAATAAACTGTTGACATTACCTGCATCTTCCAAAAAATACTGCACAGCCATCAGCACCTTCCCCTGAGGTTGAAGGTCAAGCTGTGGAAAGAAAGATAGCAACAGTGAAGTGTGTGGTTGACTGCATCTCTCAGGAATTTAAACAGCTCTTTCTAGTGTATCAAAGTAGACTATTCAATAACTATTTGATTACATATCTCACTACTGCAGCTGAGTCAGGGGCTTTTATTCTCGTGCTGCATTGCTTTGATGTGTCCCCAGGAATTCAGCACGGTCAGAGTTCACATTGTTTGTCCACGTCCCTTTCCCGTTTCTGCAAAGGAGTTTGTTGGCTTCTGTTTTTACTGTAAGTAAACTCAATCTGCACAGGAACCCAGTTTTAAAAGAAAAAGCCTATACAATCCTTTATATGTTTATTGAGAGTACAAACCATAGTGATATCAAATGCTGCTGCTGGCAATGAAAAGAAGAGGTATAATCAAAATTTATTTTCCTTTCCTCCTCAAAACCATTACAAATGGTTTCTGTGGCAAATTCTACAGAACAGCAAAAAAACAAAAGTGCCTTTTAAGCCAACAGCTGAGGTCAGTTCCTGTGCTCAGAAAGTAGCCACTAATTCTTAAACTGCTGCCTTCATAAAAGATAAGAAACTCTTAACTATGTAAGAGTGACTCAATCTTCACTTCAGCACAGAGCAAAGTACCCCTGGGTTACACTAAATACAACTTGGGATGAAAAATCCAATCCCCAGACAAAACCAAACCACAGTTACATCAGATACACCCATGAACATATCCCCACAAAGCCCATCAGCCTACTGGGATAATGAGTGAGTTCATCTCTAAGGCAATGTCTGACACTCAGAACATTTGCCCAACAAAGTTTACAGAAGGCCAAGACCTCTGTTACAGCTACTAATGCCAGGCTGTCTCTCCACACACAAAAATAACCTTACAGGCTGTGCTGAGTGGTCTCTTTGCTGGCCACGGTGCTGTGCCCAAGCCATGACAGGTTGTACACAGAAAGTTTAACACTGATGATGTCAATGTGGTACCTGTTCTATGGATAATAAGCAGAGGATTTGAGACCACTGAACCAGCTAGAAGTGACCATTATTAGTTTTCACTCTTCTGAATAATTGTTCCTATCTTAGAAATTAAGTCAAGGTGTGAAAAAAACTCCAAGTGTAACAGGTGAATACAAACTAGAAAAGATTCTACTGATCTAGGAAAATCTGTAAGCCTGAAAGGCACAAGGCATTCACTCAGCTTGAAATAAACATAACTAGGTCAGCAATTTTGAGGAATTAATCTTTTTCCTTACCCAGAACTCTGCTTTGCCATTGCCCTTCTTGCACCGTTCTGCCAGCACTGACACTCCCACAGTCACTTCAGACAGTGGCTCTTCTGCTGCTTTCATCAGCACAATCTGGATCACCCGGCCCTCGTAAATGTGGGCATCAAAAGTTGATTTCCATTCAGGATACATGGTGGGTTTCTTCTGAACCAGAGTTTTCCCTCTCTCTGAAAGCCACAAAGAAAAGGACAGAAACTGTTAAATGAATATAGATCTAGTACTTAAACTGAACAAAATCAAAGAAGGGAATACTTGTACTGAAACTAAAAGGAGATTTACTGCTTCTTTCACTGTTGTTGGAAAAAGGTTTAAATACTCAGTTCAGAAGTTCATGACATGGAAGGCAAAGCCCACCCTGATGATCATGCAAAGGCAGTGAAGGGGTTAACATGCAGCCAGAGAGCAGGAGGGACAAACCCTGATGTGGAATTCATAAGCTGGTTTAGTCAGTCACAACTTGCCAGGGAATACTTGCATGGCTCCATTCTGGTATAAATCTCCATGAAGTGTCATCTGATCATAGTGAATACCTACTGCTATAAGATAAATTAAGATAAACCTTACACTGACCCAGTTTAAATTGAAACCAGTGTCTAGGAGATGAAAAGCTTCACATTTCATTAATCTACTTCCAAGTTATCCTAACATTTCACTTGTATTCATAAGTCACTCTCCTTGGCATTGTACTCTGTCTCTACCATGAGTGTTACTTTTTAAAGGATATTTCAGGGCCTTATCTGTCCTCTGTAGTACATGCAGACCTTGTATAGTTAAGGAATAACAAGAAAGCTAGAATTACCTCAAAAAATGTCTTTTCTTTGCCCTCTTTTTTCTTTGGTTTTCTTTAAGAGCATCTCAGCACACTCCTTTGTTAGGAGCTTTACAGTGCTGCATTATTCTTATCAGATGGATTTTTTTTCCTTTTTGCCAAGAAAGGCTGGATGATCCTTGAAGTCCATTCCAGCCTGGTAGTCTATGATTCTAATACACAGCTTCAGTCTCTCTTGCTACCCATTAAGCTGATTTCTTCCTGTCCATATCCCGGGCACAAAAAACAACCAGTGACTGCACAATCTGTGACAATCTTTGGCATATTTCTAGATCTGGGTCTCTAAGACCCATCAACACATCCAAAGTGATGGTTCCTCCTAGGAAACCACATCCAGCTCTTCACTGTGACTCTGGCACACAGTGCCACCTCCCAGTTCTCCTCTGATTTGCTGCCAAGCCACTTATTCTCCATTTGTGCACCAGCACCTGAAAACAATTTTCTACATTCTACACAATTTCTGCTATTTATCAAGATCATCTTATTGCAATAGAAGTGCTTTCTAAGTGCCTCTCCAACTCTGAATGATCCATTTGTTATGATATCAAGGCAGTAGTAAAGCAGATGAAATCGTTGGACCCAGGAAGCTGTAGTGTGGTCTGTTAGATACTTAATATTTTAAAACCTTCCTGGAAGCTCAAGGCAAAGTCAGTGTTCATTCATTAAGAGCTTGCTGGATGCACTGCACTCAGCTGTGCTGAGCTCTGCAAACAAGCCCAGGGAATGGTGTCCTTGCACTGCTTTATTAGGGAATGCCTGCCAGCAGCAGCACTGGGAGTTACAGCTCAGACCCAGCTCTGAGCCCCTTGCCAAAGGACATTCCAAAACCCTCAGAAGTGGCCACCTGAGGACCTCTTCACTGCAATTCCTCTTCTACTCAGTCAGCAGTTTTTCTCTGGAATGTGGGGAACTCTGCAGACAGAAGACTCAACCCCTTCACAGTGCAAACCTACTTCCAGAGCCCTGTTCTACAAAAAAAAAAAAAAAATCCCTGAAAATATTGTCACAGAATTACTGAATTGTTTAGGTTGAAAAAGACCTTTAAGACCATCAAGTCCAACCATTAACACAGCACTGCCAAGGCCATCATTAAACCATGTCCCCAAGGGCCAAATCTACACATTTATTTAGAGATTATTAGGACAGACAATAAAGGTGAGGAGGGGGATGAAAAGCAGGCTGTCTGCACAGCAAGGCTTTTACACTGGCCTGCTTTTTGGGTTGCTAAAGCCAGACTCCCCCATCAAAAAGGCACAGTTCAGGAGGCATCCCTGGCAATAGGAGAAATTGCATTTTTGCAGAACCTTTGACAGTAATTTAGGGTTTGCAGAAACTGCAGCAGTTTGTAAAGAGGTGGTAACACTCTTTGTAATGTTCATAGAGGTGGAAAGAATGATTCCAGTCTGTCCACAGGCCCTTCCCCTCCCTATTCCCATGTCCCAATTAATATGTGCTTTGATCAGTCAACTCTATACATTTTTACCCTACATAAAACATAAAGAAGGTGTCTGAATTACTGGGAACAGCTTCCAGCCCAGCCATACTGCTTTTGTAATTAAAATCATACTAATCAAGGTTTGTCATGGATCACAGTCCCTGTGTGCAAAGGAACACTTCAGTGTCAGCAAAGAGCAGCCTTCAAGAACACTGTTCCTGCCTCTGCTGTGTTCAGGGCTCCTTGGCTTCTCTGCTCACGCTCCAGACTTCAAAACACATCACGTGTTTGCAAACTGGCTCAATGCCTAATCATTAAGCACTAGGATTTTCTTTTTCCTGTACAATAAATTTTTCCTTGATCATGTTTCAGCATTCAAATCCAACAAAAAGCTGTTCCAGATCTCGTCAAACTGACAACAGGAGCATCATATTCTTCTCCTGATTACTCCAATTACTCACTTCTCCAAGCAGTGCCCTCTCCTCTCCCTTTTTTTAGTAGGTCAAAGGCACATGGAAGGAAGGACTGGGAAATACTGGGACAATTCTACTTTTCAAAAGCAAATGGCTGGAAAAAAACCCAGTGGATTTATTTAGATTACTTCCATTTCTCCACATATTCTGGCAGCTGCAACACCTTCAACACCATTTCTTCAGAGGTTCTCCCAGGAAACTACTTCTTTGGAGCTTAGTACATTTGCTGGATGACAACACTTTCTGGAAAAGGCACTATGCCTTGTATTTCAAGTTTAAATGCAGTTGTACCCTCAGCAATAAGGAGAAAGACCAAACACATTGTGAGGAAGAAGGAATTTCAGCCTTTTCTGTATTCTTTGATGTTTTGTGAATCTCTAGAGCCATAGTGCAGGATTAGAGAGCTGCAGTCTAGCCCAATACAGCAATTCCCTCTCATCCTGTTTGGCTACAGTGTGTATTCTAACCACATGTCACAAAATATTATAAACCTTTGGACCAGTTTCTGCAAAGGTGAGGTCTTAGAAGGCTGAGGGCTTGGTGAGTCACTTGGTGTGTTCAGTTGGAGAGGAGAAGACTGAGGGGAGACCTCATTGCAGTTACAACTTCCTTGTGAGGGGCAGAGGAGGGGCAGGCACTGATCTCTGTTCACTGTGACAGCACCCGAGGGAATGGCTGGAGCTGTGTCAGGGCAGGTTTAGGTTGGATATTAGAAGAAGGTTCTTCCCCCAGAAGGTGGCTGGGGCACTGAACAGGCTCCCCAGGGAATGGTCACAGCACAAGGCTGACAGAGCTCCAGGAGCATTTGGACAGGGCTCTCAGGGACAGGGTGTGACTTTTGGGGATGGTCCCCTGCAGGGCCAGGGGCTGGACTCAGTGATCACTGAGGGTTCCTTCCAGCACAGCTTGTTTTGTGTTTCTGTGCTAAGAGGACCTTGGGTGTGAGTCATTTCAAGCAAACAATTCTGCCAAAGTGCCTCAGTTACTACACCAATAACCAACTGCACCTCATCATTACCTATCCTCCCAGCCAATAAAGAACATTTGCTGCTCTGTGCTGGGGGACAGTTCTCTCAAATCTGCAGCAGTCCAGCTCCCTGTCCTGTGTACTAATAAAGAAGCCTTGTTTTAAGGTGGGGGTAGAGACAACAGCCATTGTTACTTCTCCAGTTCCAAAAGAAAAGCTCACACTGAAGTGCTTGGCATGACAGGAAGAGTAGGACTCATTGCCATTCACAGATTAAGGAGAAATACAGCATTTCTCAGAAACTTACTGATATTCAGAAAAGCATCCCCATTTGTAACCTCACCTGTAGTCAGAGCTTCCTTCATCTTGATAGCACAGAAAGGCTGTAGTTGTTCCCCTTGATTCTGCACCGGTCCCAGCTCAAAGGAGTTGAAAGATATCCGTAAAAAGGGGGCCATTGCTCACGATGATACACAACCTACATGGAAAGAAAGAAATAAAAATCACAGAATAAAAGACCTGATCTGAGACTTGTAAGGAAGAGACATTCTCAGCAGCTATCAGAGCTTCTATTGAAGCTACAATCACGTGGCTTCTGTTCCTGTGTTGCCTTCAGGTGGCAACTCACAAATCCTAGGAAGCATCCAGAGCTAGTGATCCAGCCTGTGAGCCTCCAAACCTGCACGTGCCAGGCAAAGAGAAGAGGCACAGGTGTCACCTGCTTTAAAGTGTCAGGAATTGCAAGAACTCAAAACACCTGTAATTTCTAAGTCAGCAAACAGGTGTTTCATTAGAGTCTTCCCCCATTCTTAAGAGCTCCTGAATTTAGAGCAGATTTCAGTTTACAACTCACAGCACCTTTGGCAATGGAGTTTGTCCTGTATGCCAATGTTGTTTTGTGACACAAAAAGGACCTATTGAAAGGAAAAGAGAAAACAGGCATTTGGTAGAAGAACAATGCCAGTGCATTCGGAGTATGAGGGATACAAGGAAGGAGGGATTAGGAGAGAAGAGTTAAGGTAACAGGAAGAGATGGTGGGAAAAAAATTAAGACTGGAAACTGGGGTTGAACTGGCCTTTTGACTGTAGATTGTCAACCAACTTGGTCAAGCAGCACTAGGAAGAACATTTCAAGCAATCCTGCACATGCTGGCATTTTTTAACATAAAGATACTGACCTGAGAAACAATTAACATTTCTCTTCTATCTCAAGACCCTTACAGTCATTTAGATAAAAGACTGAAATCAAGTCTTTTATTTATATGCAGCAAGACAGCATATAGCTCCTGGCAGCATCATTTGCACATCTCACACTCTCCCCATGGGGAAACCATTTTCATTAAATGGAAAAATTTTATGACTTTTACTGAGCTTGATTTTATTAATTGACTGTTTCCTCACTTTCTTTTCTGTAGAGTAAAACAAGAGTTAGAAAGCAAGTTTACGATTGCCTGGCACCACTGCTTATCCCCCTGAAGAACACAAAGCCATGACTATAATTCACATTCACCCAGACTCACAAGAAAGCAACAACCCTCCCACACTAATCCACTGCTTATTGCAGCTTGGGGCACCATTTGATGAGAATGGAGACTGAGGTGACCTCACAAAGAAAGAAAAATAGACAGCTTTTGTAAAAATTAACAAATACCATCTGACAGCTCACTTTCACAATTGCAACTTAAGCACAATGCTCATCAAGAGTTTTAATGAGGAACATATTTTAGCTGCTCAAGAGAGGCTGTGCTCACTGTGTTCAGAACTACACCCCAGCGATCACCTACAGGATTTGCCAGCACCAGATCACACATCATTACTACTCAACATAAATGTAAAAGATACAGATTTCAGCCCTGTTCACCTCTGGGAAACAGGTCTAAGACTCAGTGAGGCCATAGGTAGGAACAAGCTGGGTAGGTCAACATGTAGCTCCCACTGGAAGGTTTATTTAATAGAATCACAGGAGAATTCTGCTGTAAGGGACAGCTCAGCAAGAAATCACAATTTCCAGTAAGCCTGTGACTATATTAACAAAAAATTAGAAAGCACTAACAGACAAAGCTAAACTAACAGTTGCACTGATTTCACTCAGCCCATCTGACTCAAGCCAGTTTTAGTCCTGAGACAGAATGCAAGGATTTACAACTTAGTTCTTTATCTCCAAGTTACCAGATACAATAAAAACAGGTACAAGGCATGCACATTTTGAATAATCCCATAATCTTTCTCATTTCTGATGGCCAAATACATTTGGAGGCCATATTTTCACCTCTTCTTCATAGTTTTGAATATGGTTATGTGTTGTAGTTTCATTGTACTCAGCTTCAGTGCATCTCCAATGCTCACTTCTCCTCACTCAGAAATGCTACATAAGCGATCCAGCAGTTAGGAGAAAACACCAATATCCCAGAGTTTTTGATGATGTTCAAAGTCCAAGGTCACAGTGGAAATCAGAAGATACCTGTTTGCTTTTACGTTTAACAACAGCTTAAAAAGAGCCCAAACAAGCTCAGCAGCAGCCTGTTCTTGCCAAGTTTCTCTATTATACATTATGCTTTTTTTTCCACAGAAGCAGAGATCTTAAATGCCTGCATGCAAACTCTCACTGTATGTTGTAGACTGAACTGTGGCAGAGAAAGGTGAAGTGAGAAAGGAGGGTTTGGATTTGCTCCTCAATTACATTTTCTGATCCTTTCCTATCCTAAGATGTACTGTGAGATAGTTGACAAGTATCAGCTGCACTGCTGTAAACAAAACCATACCCTACCAAAACTGTTTTTGGCAGTGAAACTTGGCGAAAGAGATTAAATTTAAATCAACGAAGTTTCTCAAAATCCCTGCTGAGTAGACTCATCCAAAGTGTTCTCACATTTGAAAAGGAAAGCAACAAATAGGCTTTGCTTGTTGCATTTTAGACAAGAGTCCATCTCCAGTCTCTGTGACTGTTACAGAAGTCACAGCGCAAGTGCTGACTCTTGTCTTAAGGGCTGTGTCTGTCAAAAACTGAAACTGCTGCTAAACACCAGCTTTGACTTGAGGAAAATTTTACAATCTACTCACATCACGTGCATTGCAGCTATGAAGTATTAAAGGCAAACTGTTTTCCCTAAAGGGCAAGATTTTATCCAAACCAAATGGTGAAAAATCTGAGATGTGAGCTCCAAGAATACTGCAAGTCTAAATGACAGGTTCAATATCTCAAACAGTGCCAAAGTCAAAGGACAATCTGAAAAAAAAACTAAGGGAAAAATATTCCAGTAACATCACTCTATTTGAAGTACCTGGTGGTGGCCACAGTGGTTTAGAGCACATCAACAGATGCTGTCCTGCACAACATTCATTTTGTCAAGGATCCCTGATCTTCTCTATTCCAAACTAAACCCATGTTCTATGCTATCTGGGACAGATTCTGCAAAATCCACAGTACTTTCCATGGAGCTTTAAAATTGTGAGGTTTTGATTATTTAATGTGGAAAGAAAATCAACAGTGTTATTATCAACTACAGAGTGAGAGGGGGAAAACTGGAAACATCTTCGCATCATCAGTGTCAACATCAGATGAACAAATGCTCAATTTTCACACTGATGTGTTTGTAGCACACAGTTTTAAAGAACCCTTCAAAACGAATTAAAATCTGAAGTATTCCAAGGAGAATTTTATCAAGATTTGCTGGCACAAAATTCAGATTAGATTAAAACCCTTCTCCACAGAGACCAAGGGGACAAAGGGTAAATTCTGCAGTTTCTGTGCTTCCGACAGTGCCCAGCACTCGGGGCTGGCGGCGAAGGCGGCGCTTGCCAGGGCTCCTTTGTCACTGTAATTCTGCCTCGTTATAAACAGTGAGGACAAGCCAGCCTTAACACAGCCCAGAAACAAAGACACGGTTGTAACTTTTACACAAAGCAGGAAGGCACATCAAAGCAGTGGATGGTCTGGAGGAAAAGCAGTGGATCATCTGGAGGAAACGCTGACACTGGCTGACAACAGAGCACTGAAGAGACTAAAAACCAACGGGCCCAAACAGAGCCAGGCTGTTCCATCGCTGATAAGGACCATATATCCAAGAGAAATACAACTGAGAATACTCCCCTGCTGGTTTGTGCCTCTGATTTCCTTCTATTAGTCTGTGAAACATTCTGCAGATGGATGTAAAGCTGCAACACATCGTGGCTGTTCCATGCATGAAATGCCTGATTCCTGCTTAGCTCCTTGCTCAGGCTGCTTCCAGGGCCACACAGCTGCTCTGGGAACCACCAACAGCACCACACACAGTTGACCAACACATTCTTCCCTGAAAAGATGCAGCAGTGGCTTTTTCTTCCTTAAGATGCAAAACTATAGATTATTTCCAACTTGCAGTACCTTTTTTACACAAGGGTTTCCTGTCCTCTATTCTAACAGACAAGGATAGCAACAAATTAGTGTCCAACTTACTGCCCCCACAGTACTTCCAAAAACATGAACAAGGTTCTCTGTGGTCTTTGTGTACAGCCTGCAAAGGTGATTATGCTGCTTGCATGGCAATAACACAAGAAAACCTGCAAACAGAGATGCTGGAAGAGCAATTAGCATCCTTCACCTGTGCAGACTGTGTTTTTATTGTTCCCGTGTGTGACAACCCACGCTCCCTGCACTTGTATGCTTTCAGCTGATGATCCAAGAGAGAAAAACAGTATCTGTGCTGTAAGACAATTCACTGAACCAAAGGAATATGGTGCTAACCACTGTCTACACGGCACACCTAGGATTACTCTACAGAGACTTTTAGCACATTCTGTTGCAAGCCCTGGCCTTTATTTGATGCTCTGTAGGTAAAAATCAATCTAAAAAGGAAGTCAGTTTACAAGAGGCTTATTATATTTGCTGTTATGAACCTTGTCAAAAAGATACATAGCAGCAGCCTTTAGTGGCTGGGCTTCCCTAGGCACTACTGCTACCCAAATAAACCCTGAAAAACAAACTTATATCCAACCTCAAATCACTTCACATCATGATTCTGAACACTCACAGCCACAAGAGATAGCAAAAAACCCCATTATCCTCAGGTGCTGCTCTGAAAGGTTAAAATCCACACAGGGCTTAAAAAGTGCTCTTCACAAAACAGAGCTAAACTGACATGTTGCATGTAGGTCCCTGCAAAAAAGAATTCTCCAAAAAGTACTGCCCCTGCAGCAGCATCACTTGTGCTTTTATCTAGGTTTAGCCATTTGCCATTTAGGTTTAGCCATGAAGGTACAACTATCTGCTAGGAATGGCTTAATTAAAAATTAGAGTTGAGGGACCATACTCATGAAAGCAAAATATACGCACCTGGTGATTATTTAAATAAATACAGTTATCTTCAGAAAGTCAAGGATAAAAAGAGCACTTTGAAAACAGCTCAACAGCCCAATCAAGTAGAATTTCTGCAGTAATAATTCTAAAACCATGTATCTTCATAAAATGTTTTAAAATAGTTACACAAGTTCATGAAAAGTAAGAAAAGACAACAAAGAAATTGAACTCACAATTCGATTTACTTCCTGTTAAACTTACTGCAAATTATTTTTTTTCCTGGTTCACAATTGCAAAATGATGGTTCCATACACTGAATTCTAGTGTAAATGATGCAAGTTTTGGGGTTTATTTTGTCTTTTTTTTTTTTTTTTTAAACAGTAAAAGTAGAGTGGCTCAGAGTCCTAAGCCTAGCTTGGAAAAAGTGTAGTTACCATTTCATTCCCTTCCTCCCCCAAGTATTTTCTTTCAGATACTTCTGCTTTTGCTGGGTTAGGCCAAGTCCAGAAACAGAAACAATTACATGATAAAATATGTCACTATGTTGCAACAGTCTGGAGAAGAATCCATCCAGATAAGCCATGCAGCAAGAGATGTTCCTTGGTTTCATCCACTTGCCCAGAGGCACAGATATTTCCAAGTTTCCACACTTTTCTTGCCTGCTCAGCAGTCCCCAAGCTGCCCAATATTTGTGGCTGCTGTCTGAATTGCTGTTTTCCCAACACCCTTCAAGGCAAAAAGAACTACTGATACTTTCCCTTATCATTACAATGAGAAGCTTTTCAAAATATGAGCACCAGAAATATTTTCTACACAGGGAAACTCTTTCAATCTTCCAGCACAAACTCCTGGAAGTTCCAGGGGATGCAGATTGGAGGCAAGCAGGAGGTAAAGCAGACCTGATTTTGGGAGCTTTTAGGAAGACACGGAGCCCAATTTATTTGAGCACAGGATAACATGATTAGCTCAGTAACAACAGATGACTATACTTAAAGTGTTTTGTTTCAAGTGCATTGAGAATGAAAAATCTGGATCTTATACTCAAAGATCAGTAAGTTGAGGAAATTGTGGACTCTGAAATAGGCAGCAGGCCAGGCTGTCACACAGCATATGCTGCAAGATAAAAACAGCATTTTACACTGTACATCCTTTTCTTGGAAATGGAGAAAGAACATTTGGAGCAACAAAGTTGGCTTTTCCAATATTCCACAACCACTTCTTGGTGGAGGAGAAGGGGGAAGTACTGTTAGCTGTTTTTTCTTTAGAAGTGCATAAGAAATAGCCATTTAAAATTTTTTTTAGAATCTCAAGTTCTCCTTTCTCTGTGAACACACAGCACTAAACATGAAAACACTACAGGCCATCACCATCTCCAAAATCAGGCTTGAAACAAAAGTGCAAATGAATCCTCTTCATTAACTTCAAACCCAAATATCAGACATTAGAAACAGGCAAGAGAAGCAGCAGTGTCTGAAGCCCAAAGACTTTGTAATTACTTCTGACAGCACAAACTGGTATCATTGGTTAAGTACAGCTGAAACAACATTCTGGAAGGATTAATACAACGGCGCTGGCTGGACAGACCCTTATGAAGTTTCAGGTGAACGAACAATTCATTAATATCAAATCACACTATGAAATGGGAGCATGTCCAAAGTACTCAGACAGGAGGCAAACCATGGCTTTCCTCTATGCAATGCATAATTTAAGTCTAATTAGAAAGTTGGGTTTTTTTTCCTTTGACATGGGCAATAAGTAGAGGCTGAGGTTTTTTCCTGCTATTAAGTAACACAATCCCTTTCACATAAGAGAAAAAAAACCCTGTTCTATGAAAGGGATGACGTTACACCTCTTTTTCTCTATAATAACACAACCTGTAGTCAAGCTCTACACCAGGTCTGGCTCTGTGCCACTGAAGAGGGCACTGGGGGAGCTGTGCTGAGTCTGAGCTCCTGGTCAGCTCCCAGCTCCCCCTTCCTCAACACTGGTCAAGAAATTGGGCAGTTTTCAGTCAGCATGACTGAATTGCAAAACAGCACATCAAGTTCATCATGTGAATACGAGTTGTCCAGAGGAAGCAAGCCATTCTGCAAAAGGCTTTATGAACTTATTTGTAACAACCAGTACATGAGGGCAGCTGAGCTACTCACAGCTTTCAGAAGGACCAAACCAAGGGAAAATAGCCAAAGAAGATCCAATGTACAGTAACTGTTTAGGTACCACCATAATCAAGTGGACAGGGATCCACATTCAGGCATATTCCTCCTTTAACAGAGGAGATACAAACCAAGCCCACCCTCCACCTCCTTCTTTGAGTACTTTTATCTAGGATCCATTATAACATCCAAGATTTTCTGGACTTTCAGTGTCTAAAGGACAAGGGCCTGGAGGGACAAGACAAGGGGGAATGGCTTCACAGTGCCAGAGGGCAGGGTTAGATTGGATATTATGAAGGAATTCTTGGCTGTGAGGGTGGTGAGGCCCTGGCACAAGGTGCTCAGAGAATCTGTGGCTGCCCCATCCCTGGAAATGTCCAAGGCCCGGCTGGATGGGACCTGAGCAACCTGGGATAGTGGAAGGTGTCCCTGCCCATGGCAGGACAGGATGAGCCTTAAGGTCCCTTCCAATCCAAACCCTTCCAACATTCTATGATTTTCTGCTCAATTATAAGCTTCCTGGAAACTGAGACGTGTTTCCCAGAAAGAATAATAGAAAATTCCAACAACATATTTTCAAACCAAACTGAAAACACTGCCCTTCTCTTCAAAACATTGGAGGGGTTTTATGTTTGGATGTTTTTTTAATATTTTCCACTGAATTCCCTTCACACTGAAAAAGCCAAATACCATAAAGATAGTAAGTCAATAACAGTTCAAGAAAAAAAGGAATTTTTCATTTGTCTTATTTTAAATGTACTGGGTTAATGTGTCCACGGGAACCACAAAGAGGGGAAAAAATGGAAATAAAGAAACTGGACATTCAACAGAAATATAAAAAATGCCTTCTAAAACACTGCAACAAGAAAACAATTTTAGTTTGCTCTTTTGAAAACATCAGCAGATCATGCAGTCTAAGTGCCTCTCAAAGAGCACAAGCCTCCAAGTCAGAAATTTCTCCTACTGCCAGCACTTATGACCTAATCCTCCAAGTATGTGGAAAACTAGAATTTTCATTAGCTGAGAGAACTGTATCATCATTCATACATGCTGGAAAGCTGCTGCTCAGATAACCTCATCAGAGGGAACGCAATTCAGCCCATGGATATGTGCTTGTGACCAAGGCACTTGAACTAAAAGGGAGCAGGAGTTATGAACCAAAAGTTTTGCTCATTAACTGTGTATGGAGTTGTGGAAATAGATCCAGTCCACCCTCTTGACTTGATCTGGTATTATTGGAGTTGTTTAGTTTGGTTTTTTGAGATGACCTTTAGGGTCCCTTCCAACCCAAACCATTCTGTGTTTCTAAGATGGGCTGGATCTGCCTTTCTGAGCATGATGCTCCTCCTCCTGCTATTTCCTGGTACTCAGAGGCTGCTCAGGGTAGGTAGGGATCATCCTTTCATTCTTTTGTTCTGGTTGTTTCATTACTGGGAATGTGAAGACCAAAAACCACAAAAGAAATGTAAATAACCAATCTAAGTCAACTTATTCAAGATCTTTTTCTATGGTTTATAAACTGAAAATTAACAGTGAAGCCATACATGAATCACTACCTGTGATTCTGTGAGCTCTCTTTTGCAGTGAAGAAAGTAGGCACAGCTCAGTTCCACTGGGGATGTACAGGGTGATGCTAAATAGTGAATGGCCACAGGGGTTGATAACGAGAAATTGGAAAGAGGCAAACATAACCAAAATTTAGTTTTAATTAATACAGCAATACTCCTGCTTTAGTTTCAAGGTTCAGATGCAGCAGCAAATGAGTGAGTAGCTGGTGCTGGCCAGGAGCTCTCCTCATGTTTACAGCAAACCCAGCACAAATTAGCCCAAAAAGATTCCTTTCTGCCCCGTGGTTTACAGCACTCAGCACTCCCCAGGCCACAGGATGTTGGCATTTCCCCCCAGGTCTGGATATTTGCTTCCACTACAGCACTAAGTACATAAATCCTGGTCTAAATGATGTTTTTTACCATATTAGCAATTACTGCTGAACCCGCAGACACATTTTGTGACCAGCACTGAGAAGCAATCCACACAATTAAGAAGAGGTAAATAGATGCCCATAACCCACTTCCTACAAAAAGTTAGTCCACATCTTGGATAATTTGAGAGTCCCCAGTACTGAGTAAATAGAAGTTAAATCAACTTGAGCCCGATGAATTTCAGCCTTCTGGGAAAGACCTGCTTCCAGTCTTTAATAGAAAATCCCATTCTGCACCTGTGGGACTACTAAAAAATTAAAGTATTTACTCAGACCTGAAAAACAGCTATATGGAAAAATGTATTTCCTTGTATTTTGAAAACGCTTAATTAAAAAGTGGTTTGGTAAATATAATTCTTATGCTCCTGTGAGGTATCTCCTTGTCCAAGATGCAGTTTTCCAAGTAGAGTGCTAACATTTTCTTAACTGCTCTAAAACTAAATCCACCTCTGAAAATAAAGTTATGAAACCTATTTCTGACAGAAAATCAGCACTTCAAGTTCATCTGAGAAGATGTCAAAGGAGAAAAGAACCTCACGATTCTCTTGCAGCTGTCAGCACCCCACGTTCATCCAAGACGTGCACGGAGAAACTCTATCAGGTGAGATGTACAAATATGTATCACACGCACAAAGATCGGATATCCTCAGGAAGGAGGATAATTTCCATAATTATCTCCTTTCATTAACATTTTGTTCCACCGAAGCAGTAGGGCTTTTTTTAGCTTTAAAAAGTTATGAGGAAAATATTACATAAAGCCATCTTGATTTCCGACATATGCCAATTGACTATAGTAAAGTTTGATACAATCTTGACTACCAAACAACACAAATACCTAGAGCAGCTCCTTCACCAAAAGGCAAAATTGAGCTTCCATATCTTGTGTAAGTGAAACTGAGGAAAAAGTTTCCAGTTTTACTGGAAATAGTGTATGTCATACAGTATTTGCTCAGTGGTAGATCTGTTTCTCTTATTTTGTTAGGATTACAGATTATAGTTGAGTATTAAAAAAAAAAAGATATTTTTGTAACGACTTACACATCTCAAGTAAATGATACAAAACTATTCAAGCTGCTTTCTTTTCTTTTCCAGAGAAAGAGTTAAAGAGGAAAACGGAGAATAAACCCTGTGTTGCTGATTTTGGACATTACCCACAAAAACTACACAGAAACCTCCAAAATGAGGCCTGTATCTGCCCTACCATTACACGCAGAGTAAAAGGGTAACTAGAAAATAAAACAAGAGCTTCTCAAAGAAGAAACAAATGTTAGCTACAAGGCTCAATGCAGTGTAGCTAAACATCAGAACACTTGAATAAATCAGGGCATTAGGAGTTACACAAGAGTTTAAATCTCTAGTTATTCTGGACTCTGCTAAAATTTCTCCATGTTGCTACCTCTGAAAGACTCAGATATAACAACTAACAAATACTACAAGTATTTAGTACAGTTCTGGAGCAATGACACAGTGTAAGAACTGCACAAGAAATAGATTCTTCACCCTCCCTGAAAGTAGATCTCAGCAGTTCTCTAGTTTTGCTTTCAATCTTTGAACATAAAATCAAAATAGAAGCACTTTAAGCATCAATCTGTACTATTGCATAATCCAAAAGCAGTTTAGGAATCTTAAACAGTAGAGGGGTAGAGTTGTTTCCATTGTTTGTAACTAAATTCCAACACCATGTTAAATTTTAGGACATGCAAGTACAATAAACTGCCTACAGAAAAGAAAACGCTGTTCAGTTTGGTTTTTCTTGTCAGTAAATATTTTGGGTCTCTTGCTTAATTCAGAATAAACGTTCCGTATGCTCTACAATGGAAACATGAATTTCTGTTCTCCAAACAGAGAATGGTTAGAATCTCTAAACAATTTTCAGTAACAACTTTAAAACACAGTTTGAACTTTTACAGCATCTCCTAGTGAAGTTACACAAGCTACATAAAGAAACAGCTATTCCAGGCAGTTGTATGGAGTTCAGTGGAGCACAGTATTACATTTAAGATCTTGGCATGAGGGAGTCAAAAGATCAAGGTTTGGGTTTGTGACCCATTTACTACTGACCTCCCTTCCTCTGTTCCCTTTTCCTATCACCACCTTCCTACTAGAAAGTGAAGCTGCACAAATGGTTATTGACTGGCTTGGCTACTTAGTAGCAATACCTCATCATAGCTAAGGATTATCATCTAAAGCCTTAAAAGTCAGAGTTTTACCATTTCTTTCAAAAACACTCAACAGAAAGAGTCAATATTATTTTTTCAGCAAGGTGTCAGGATGGCCAGTTAGAGGCTAACAGCAATTTGACACATTTCTGAAGCAATGAGTGACTGAATTTATATTCAGAACTTTTCCTCCTGTTCCCTACAGCAAAGGGAATCAATTGTCTTTCTGTAATTTTGGAAAGATGCATTACGCATGCAGATTAATTAATTTGCTTCCATGATCAGACAGGGACAAGGCTCTTAGGATTCCTCCTTGATATGAGTAATTCTTGTGGAAACTCCCAACTTCCGTGCTTACTCATGAACCAAGGATCAAGAGTGCTGAGTAAGGATATAGCTCAGAACTGCACAGACAGGTAATCTGCCATTACAAATACTCATTAAAGCATTACACTTATTAAAGCTCCCTTTCAACGTCCTTTTTTCAATGTGAAACAAATTCACCAAACTTAATATCCAAGGGGCATCTAAAGCAGTTAGCAGACTGTCTACTCACCTTTGAGATATATCTTTATAAAATTATAAGATTTTTTTCAAAAGTTTTTTCTTTCAAGGGCCTTTGAACAAGTGGGATGTTTGAATTAACCTAAATGACAATCTGTTGAAGAGCTGAAAGGCAGATGAATGTAACTGCATTTTAGTTTGGGATAAGAAGACTACAAGCCAGGCTTGATGCAGATGTCAGTAGCACCTTAAATGACAACTTCTCAGTAGATATCCTACACAGCGTTAAGTGAAACCTACTTATCCTACAAATCTGTTACCCTGAACCTCCCCCAAGCTTCCCCTATAATAAATAACGCTAAGTAAATCTCAATACAAGGAATGATGGAGAATGGAAATACCTAGGGAAGTGAAAAAAGAGAACTTAAAATAGAAAGACTAAATTTATTCTATCACATTCTCTTCCTGGTTTATTAACCATCATTAGCAAGAGTTCCAAGTTATCAACTCACCCACCTGACCAGAGGGTATCCAAAGACAGACCAGTGACAAGACCAGCCTTGCAACACGCTCATTCCTTTATTCATTCCCTTACACAACAGTGAAGAATCATTTTGACAAAAGTTTCCCAACACGTCAAAACAAAAAAGTCCTTTATTTCGAGGAACACTACAGCCCAGGTTCTTTGTTTTTCCTCCTGGTGCCAAGGCCCAGCTCACCCCAGTTTTAGGAGGCACCTCTCAAGTAGGAAACAGCAGCATTCTTACAGGTTTCAACATTCATTGGACTCACTACAAACGATGACTGAAACCTCATTTTCATGTCCAAACAAACAACGAGGAGAGATCAGATTGTACAGAAGCAATTGGTGACTTCTGTTACTACAGGGAGGGGTGTTAGTAACCATAAAAGTAGACAAGGTCCCAAGTTGAACTGCACTGTTTTCCTTTGAACATGATCTTGAATGCCCTATGACCCTGAGAAACCTCTGTTCCTTAGTTTGCTTTAATAAAACAATATATATACTTGACAAAGTGCTTTAATTGTGAAGACTCACAACGGAAACTTTAATATTAAAAAGAGGATTTGTTAACATAACTCTCAACTCATTTTTGAACAAATGGCTCGTACTTACAGAGGAAAGCAAAACTACTTGGTCTGAACTAACCCTACAAATAACAGATGTGTGGAAGATCCTACATTTTGAAATCGAGATTGTCAATCACAGCTGTGTCTGCAGAACAGCTATCACAAGTCATCTAAATGGTGGAGGAATGGCAGATAGAGAGCAGCAGCCTCTGGAGGCTTTGTGGCATTAACCAGCTGTCAAAATACAGTTCAGCTCCATGGGAACACACCAAACATTCCCAGACACTCTGCCTGTAAGTTTACAAACACTCCAGAAATACTGCTTAAGCATCTAACAGGAGAGAGACTCACACATGACATTGAGAGCCAACAGTACAAGCAATGCAAACTACAACTTAAGATGAACAAATACAAGATAACCAGAGCTCGTGAAGATGTCAAGATTGTTTCCTCATAGGTATTTAGCAGGTGAAATAAATGTTCTGGACCACACAGTGTGCAGAGAGAAGTCAGTAAGAGCCAACCCACAGAGCAAAAAGAGAGATCTAGATCCAGGACAAGTGACTCAAATGTGTTTGAAAGCCAATTCAAATTGTTAAGAGAGTTTAGATCACTGCCTGACAACTGTATCTAGCATGGGATTAAAAATAGGCAACAGGTGGGAGAGAAAGATGGGGAGGAACTTGAGAACAGTTACTTTTGTTGCTAGCTTTCATCTCTGTCTTATTCATTCCGAGGACAGACCTTAACGCCCTGGATTTTGGGATACAGACAACATAAGAGATATTTCCTTCTCAAGCAAACTAACAGACTGTAGATACAAAGCTCTGGATTATCAGAGATTTGAGTCTGCTTATGATTTTTACAAGTGACAAACCCTAATTAAGTATGTTTAGAAGAACTATTTTCCTCTGAACATGCCTCAGTTAGCTCCTATCACTTCTGGAGAATTTTAACCCCTCTTTTTGGCATAATTTACAGACAAACATTCCTGCTCAAACTATGCGAGAGTACATGGGAACACAGAGTTTACTGAAAAACACAGTCAAGAACAAGAAGCATCAACACCACGAGTATCACTGATGTGATACTGAACATTCCTAGGTTTTGGAACTAGGAATTAAGTACTTTGGGAGAAAAAACCAGTTGTGCTGCAACTTGGGAACGAAGCACTCCACAATTTGGGATAATAAACAGCTCATGTGTGAGTGTCTGGACCACACTCCTTTGAGCGGCAGTGTCCTTGTCAGGATGCATTCCAGGGACCACAACTTCAGCTGAGCTCCTAAATCAGTACATGTCCTTAGGAGGAGGCACCTGCCAGGAACAGATACGATGGACAAACCAGCCCTGACTGGGACCCCAGCTCCTCAGCAGGCTCAGCAAAACCAAACTGTGTCACCCCCAAGCTTGGGGACTGGAGTGATGGGCCATCGCTGCTGCGCAGAGGGAGGTGAAGGACAGGGTTGTGGTCCTGGGCTGCAGAGGCAGCGAGAGACCCCAAGAGCTGGGCTCTTGTGCCACCAGTATGACCTTCCTGGCTCCAGTCAGGCCAACTTGACCATGCTCTGACACATACAGCAGGCATCAAACCATTTGAAGGTTTTTTTTTTTTTCATTTTTCTCTTCATCTTATTGTGAGGACAGCAGAGCACTTTTTGTTTAAGAAGGAACAAAGTACCAAAAGCAGAAAACCAGCTATTAACTTTTTTTTTTTTTTACTCTTCCGCCAGGTGCTGAGCTACAGAAAATCATCAGATGGATCACTGGATTATTTCCAAATAATAGTTCCTCATTTACCAGGAAGCTGAAGAATGGTGCCTTCTGAGAAAACTGAGCAACTTTTCTGGAAGTTGACCGTCATTTAATTGTGCCTATTCCACGTGCATTATCTGAGTATCATATAAATATTTCAGTGTGGCATCAGAAAGATAAAGCTCCATCTGAGTACATGCAGCTTAACCTATATAAACACATACCTCTTTCAGATTGCTCCTCTCCCTCTGGAAATAAATTTTGGAATGATAGACAGCAAAAATATATTATAATGCAGAAGTAAACAGGTGGTTCCCGTGCTCTGTGTGCTTATGTACACAACTACGAATTTAATTATGACCTGTTACCCTAATGACTCACCCAAAACAGCCTCTGACAACCACCACAGTCATGACTGCCAGCAAACTCCACCGAAGCTGCTTAACCTCTGTGATTAGTAGATGTGGTTTTAGTTACTTACAAGTATGTCTAATTTCAATGATGACACTGAAGTTCCACAAACTTGGCAGGTTTTCTGCCTCAAAGGGACAGAGGAGTTTATAGGTTTCATCCAAAAAAAATTTCAGCTCTTTATCAGTACATGGCTATAGATCACCTGGAATGTACTCTGAAGACATAGGGATAGCTGTGTCTATCTCTAAAATATGATATTAGTATCTTAAATAGATGAGAAACTTTTACTTTTCCTGTAACAATTTCCCTCTTTTAACCTGCAAATAATTCCAACTCAATGACATTGTGAAACTACCCTGAAAAAAAAATTGAGTTACTCTAATTACAAACACAGTGAACAAGAAAATTACTGACACTATCTTCAGAGCAGTTTAAGCAAATAAACAGAAAAAATCCCCCAAAATAAGACACCATTCCTACTAAATTAAAGAGAAAAAAACTCCACCTTCCTCCTGTCTTCACACATTTAAGGAAGCTACTACTTACCTACAGACTGCCTCAGTTCTAGTTCGCATACTAATCTTCATTTGGGCACTTTCCAACATTTCATAAACTCATTTTTGTGGCTGGCAATGGGAGACATGGTATACACACAAAATGTCTGGAACTGGCATGATTTAGGCCCTGCAGGTCCTTCCAGCATGCAGTGAAATAAAATGATCTGTTCTACCACGGGACAGGACAACATTTCTATCCCACAGTATTCCTTGTTCCCAGAGACCTTGTTAGGCAATTATCTTCCCTTTAACGTGGAAAGCTGGCAGAGTGCCCCTTCAAATAGCTGCATAATAAATGGAATTGCCTGCCAAGAGTACTCGCCTGTCATACCTGTCTTTCATACTTGGCAAAGACTTCACTCTGCCTTCTAAACCTCTTGGATAGGGGCTGTAACCACGCTTAGGCAAGACAGAAACAGTCACAACATCGGGGCAGTATCTGGGATTTTTCCTTGAATACACAAGGTACTTGATGAGTAATGCACTAACTCAAAAAGTCACCAAGTTTGTCTTTCTTAGGGAGCCCAGCACAGCAATCTGTGCCTCCTACCTGCTTCTAGTACAGCCTAACCATAAAAATTTCACTCTACTGAGTTAAACTCTAGTAACTCAAACACTAGAGAGCAAAAGAAATATTTTGCAGACTCACTCTAGACCCCTTTTCCTGAATTTTCTTTGGTAGTATCTTCCTAATCACATGAGTTTTCTTCTAGGTAACCTACAACTTTTAAGACGCAGGCTGTGGTAAATCTAAGCCACAGTGACCAAGTCCTTCAAGACTAAGTGTTTGCACCTGGCAGGAAATTACAGCTGACCACTGAAACTAAGAATCCACCTAAATGAGTCTTATAGCCCAAAAACTCTTCCTGCTTTTCCAGACAAACCGGGCAGAGCCACAAGAGAAAAGCTTTCCACATGGTAAATGGAGCAGCAGCCAAATGGAACTGCTTCATCTTCACTCTCTTGAGCACTAACACTGAAGTGAAGGACAATTATTTGAAATACTACATGTGGCTGTCGACAAGGAGACAGAGCTTCTTGTAACTGCTATAGTTTATCACAATTAAATATCCTGAATTCAGACAATAATTCAAATACGAACAACAGAAACCAAGTCAAGGAACAACCAACAGAGGAACCTTTATGTTTCAGATGAAGCAGCACCAGGAATCTTTTCCTTGTTCACGAAGAGCCAGCTTGCAGGCATAAAGTAAAATTATTAAAACTGTGCCCTCATAGAGAAGAGTTAGGATTTACCAAAAAACACAACTCTGCAAAAGTAGTAACGCACATGAATGCTTCACTAATCTAACAAAGCCATTTTTCAGTTTGATTCCATAAAAAGTTACACTAGTCCCTGAAAATAATCAGGACTTTGAATGTTTCCACAGGCACCAAGGGGAAAAAACCCAAACCAAACAAGAACAGAAACTAGAAAACCGGGATCAAAGCACACAGTAAAGCATCAGGCATCAAACTCTGGAGCCGTAACAAAGGCTTACAATCTAAAAAAGATTACATGGTTGCCATTTTAGAGTGTTTCTGTGAGATAAATGAGAACATGGTGAAGGTCCAAAATATACCAGCTGAATAAGACTCAGTCTGTTACATTTTCCAAGACAACACTCTGCTCTGTGAGCTTTACTAGAAGCAGCACAGTGAGTGGAGCCAAATTTTCCCTGAAAAGGAAAACCTCAGACCTGAGTATCAATGGCAAGACGAGCCAAAGAGTGTAACAAAGACCCTTTTAAACATGGGAAAATCTAACTAGGAAGAACAAACCAGCTACTGTAAAAGAACCAAAACTTTTATGCCCTAACACATTTCCAGAGGTGGTGTTTTATAGGAACACATGACTTTTGTATAACTTTACACTTCACACTAATGTCATATCAGGTCTTTCAAAGTATTTCACCAAATAAAACAAGCATGAACTGTGAGACACAGAGTACACACTTGCAGAATTGTTTGATCACAGTACAGTTGCTCTGAATTTCAGAGTTTTCACCCCTCTGTTGACTTTACAAAGCATTTTGAAAGGGTAAAACTTCCAGCTATAAGCAAGTTCTGAATGCAGCTCACTGTGCTACCCCCCTGCACCGCCTGCTCCTGAACAAACCATTGGGAAGGTTCGTACCAAACTTCAGCAATTAAAAGGAAAAAATCTTTTAAGCTGCTCCTTTGAAGAGAGTCACACAAATTAATTACTGTGACAGATCCTGGGAACATCTGATTGCAAACTGCTGAGGACTTGACAGGAGCACACTGGATTTTGTTCAGAAGAAAAAAGTGGGAAAAAAGCCCAAATATTCCCATTCCTTCATAAGATGACCTACACACTTAATTTTGGGCAAACACATTTTACCACATCACACATTTTTCTTTGGAGTTTTACCATCCATTTCTAAATAAACTAGATACTGACACTGTACACATTTTCAGAGACCATCAATTTGGTTTTTTCTCCAAAACTGGGACACATGTAAAACCAGCAGTTTCCATATAACAAATTAAGGATAGAGAAAGATGACCTAAGGACTGATCTCAGAAATTCATTAAATTGCAGTACACTGCTTCCTGCTAGAATTACCATTGGAATTGGTTATTTGTTTAATAATGGACTCGCTTCAGCGTTTCCTAGGAGCACCAGGGGAACTGCTATTAGTCCCTGGAAGGATTAACTTAAGAGGGAGAATCAAAATAACCCAGTAAAGTTCCTTAAAATCAGTTTTTGGCTATTTGCTACTTATGTATCCTCAAACACAGGAAGCAAAGATCAAGGCAGAAAGCAAGCTGGGAAACAGAAAAACAAAGCTTTTTGGAGTTTCATGATTTAAAAGGTTTCACAGCATAACTTCTCCATATAACATGCCTTTTAGAAAAAAAGGTATTGAACGGCATCTGTCTTTTTAGCAAAGCATAGAAAAGGCATGGAAAAAGAAAGTGGACCACAGGAATACAAAATGAAAAGATGAGTTTCAGTTCTGTAAAATATGCTCTACTAGGACTGATGTTCCAAAACGTCAAAATGTGTTTTAACTTACAGCATTTGAGGTCTTAAATTGATTTCTCTCTTTCTTAAGGCAATATTAAGGTTACATTTTACTATTTTCACACTTTACCAATGAAAGATGGGGGCTTTTTTTCACAGTTTGTTTTGGGGAGGACATACATAGCCCACATCCCTTAATGGGTGCAATGGCACTGGTTAAAACAATTCCAGAAGAAAGAAAAAATATCAGCTTCATTAACATTTTAATTAAACGTGTTTTCTGGCTAAAATCAGGGCAATTTCATTCTTGAAGCACAATCTTGCAAGCGTGAAGTATGAATGTAAGAATTCACTTATTTCTCTGCTGATGTCAGTGCTACCAAGCCAAGTAAATTACGGCCACAATAAAATCTTTTTTAACACATCTACAGCAAAAGGAAAACTGGTTGTACTGTCATCAATCTGGTTTCACTCAGACATTGTTCAAAGTCTGGTGAGCCCAAGTAACTCCAGTTACTACCTAATTCCCTTCTGATATGATGGGCTTTGCAGTGTTTGAGGACGTGTAGGCAAACCAAAGTCTAACAGCAACAGATAAACTTGGATGTCTTTGCAGCAGGGAAAGGCTCCGGGCAGGGCGAAGTACAGAGGTTTCTGGCTCCTGCTTGGGCTGTGAAGTCAATAAATCAGCATTTTGCTTCCCCTGCTGGGTTCCTCCAGCACTGCTAGCACTGGATGAAGTTCATCTGCAGTCCCCTCTCCGGCCCCTGGGCATCTCCCACCAGTGGAGATCCCTCAAGTAGTCCATGGCCACCTCCCTGCTACCACTTCAGCCCTTTCTACCGACCTACAAAGAATGCAGTGTTTTGGTTTACACTGTTAGAACACACACAACCAAACATCTAAAAACTGTTTCAAAGTGAAAGCTCACATTTTAATTTCTTTTTTAGTATTTAGCAACACCTGGAAACTCAGAGCACTAACACTGTTCTCCAAAGGGCCAATTCAGAACTTGGACAACTTCAACAGGTAAATGATTTGGGAACCAGCTTAGGAATGTGTTTATGAAATGCACAGTCAGAGACAATCAACTTCTGGGTTCCAGGATCCACATTAAAGGAACAAAAGCAAGCAGCCTACTCCCTCTTAATATGTTGCTTGCTAGGGATTACTTATTACTTGTTTGTAGATGTTATTTCTGCTCAGCTGAATATTTTCATTACTGATGAATGCCATATGCACCTGATGTCACACAACACTATACATTTGAAAAGAAAAGAGCAATTGTACTGTTTGAGTTTTTGGGGAGATGCAATTAATAGATAAAGGATGCCAAAGTCCTTCAGCCAATCCCCTCCACCTCCAGCTATCCAAGCAAAGCTGAACACAAACTACAAGAGTGCTAATTCTATATAGCATGGGAATATTGAGAAAAGTTTAATAAAAAATGCTGGAACACTTGAAGTCACTGCATTGCATCAAGCCTGGGAGTCTCAAAGGATATCTCCCATTCTCTAATCTACAACCTGAGACTCCAGCTTGGCTGCATCAAACACACAACAGGGGCTTCCCAGAGCTCCTGACTTCCCTTACACCACGCTTTGTCTCCAATGGGAAAGGATTCTGTTCACTGGTAACCAGAACATACCCTTCCAGCAATTTATCATATCAAGCATTCAGAAGATTCAAAATGAGAAATTCTGTACCACTGAGTGTTGAAGATTTGCAAGCTCAGCCAATCATAATCTCAGGTAAATGTAGGACAATATGATGATGCTACCCTGGTTTTCTGCAAGTGCTTCCAGAGAGAAGCAGTCAGTATCAGAACATGGTTCCAAGTGATACTGACAAAGTCCAGCTGGAATCTTTGGAAAGATGAAATGGACCAAAAAAGCTTTTCCAGCTTCTTTTCCCAGAGGACAAAACCCTCTCTGTTAGTCCACTCATTTTACCCCCACCTTATTAACGCACGTGCACAAAATATGTAAATTATACACGTAAAACCTAATTTCAAGGAAAATAAATATCTCAGAAGCTTTATGATAGCACAGTCAAAAATAATGCACAGGAAAATTCACAAGTCTCAAGAGCATTTACTTTCCTCCAAGATGTTGGCAGAACATTTAGCTCACCTTTGTTGCAGCCTTGATAAAATATTGTACAGTTTCAGTTACATGGAAATTTCTCCAGTTTGCACCAGGGAAGGGCTCGGGCTTCGCAAGGACAGCAGTGGGTGCTGCTTTGCAGCACACGCAGCAGAGCTCAGCGTGGTCAGTCCCACACTGCTGGCTGGGGTCTGTGGCCCTGTGCGAGACGGGGCTGGCAGCAAACCATGAGACACTGACAAGTACATGGGGGTGTCCCAACCAGGCACCCACTCTTGGCCTGCTGCCATAGGAAAAACAAGCAAAACAACCCTGAAAAAAACCAAACCACCACAGCCAAACACCCAAACCCAAAACCCTGAAGAAAAACAAACACGAGTTTCACTACCCATGTTCTGGGCATGCAGAGAGCAAGTGATTACTCAAACCACTCAACTTGCCAGGGGTCCAGCAGAAGCAGAACAATTCTGCTACCCAGTACAACAGCACTATCACTGTCTTACCTTTCCAAAGTCCCACATCCAGCTCCAAGCATTTCCCCCACCTGCCCCTGCTTCCCTCCATTGCCTCTCACCTTGAGCACAGACGGCAGACAGAGCTACACCGAGCTATTTATACACAGGCTCTGAAAGGCTTACACAGTACAGACACCGATGGACTGCAAAGTGAGGGGTTTTTTGTAACTATCCTAACGAATTACTTCAGGAGACTGAATGGTTAAGCAATGCAGAAGTGGTATTAAGTGGACTTTGGAAAATAAGACCCTGATCAGAAGAGCACTATGCATGCTGCTCTCCATTTACTGCGATTTCACCCCCTAGAACTCCAAATAAGAGCTGAAGGACCGGAGGAATAAAACCAAAATCAGAGAGACACAAACAGGCAAGGTTTTAAGTTGCCTTTAACTCTTATTAGGCAGCAGGGTGTCTCTACGAACCAAAGCAAAACTAAACACAGCAGAACAGGGATGCATTCTTCCACCTTGGCCTGCCTGGGACATCTTGCCTACAGCCAATGTTTTCAACTACGTAAGTCTGCATCCTTTTTTGTGCTTTTAAGACGATAGAACACAAGATATGACTGTCTTTCCTTTGAAGTATTTGAATGCTCACTGTCTGAGAAGCATTAAGTGGTCAGCCCAGCTTGGAGAGCTGTTAATTCAAAACAGAGCCATGTAACTCGAATGGTTTGGAACTCTCATGTTTGTTTAAAGCAAACAAAAAACATCCCTCTGTTTGAGACTTACTCAATTTTTTTTTAGTATTAGGATCAGCTTTATTCACTAGAAAGCAGAATAAAATAGCAACAAGAAAACCAGACTTATTAAAAAAATAAAAAGAAATAAAAATACCTAACCCATAATACAAGCAGATGTTTTTTGCAATCTACAGTAGGAATAATGCTAAAATGCTTCCACAGCCCTCCAAACAAGACTTATTTGCCAGATGAAGTCTTAAAGTATAAAATCCTCCATAATTCAAGCATGCCATCACACATCATGAGTGTATCAAAATGTTTTAAAATAATTTAGAGTCTTTTCCTCACCTTCTATAGAAGCATCATTTTCCAGCAAATGATTTTCCAGTAATCAACAGATAAAAGAACTGAAAATAAATGTGAGATTTCTTTTCTACTGACTTGCATTAAGGTAATCACAGATGTTACTATAGTCTTGTAACAAAAAACCAAACCAAAACAAAAAACAAACAAAAAAGAATAAGTCATGACTCTCAAAAGGAGTAGTTTTCTGTTTGAGTGTGTCCCTTTGACAAAACTGAGATTGTGCTACATCGTGACTCTCAGAGTACTTTTTACTTTAAAAAAATTTCCATTTTAGGTTATTATAGCCATAGAGTACTGCTGATAAGTAAAATCAGTTTTGTTATCAACTAGACAAACCTCAACTTGTGGCTGTTGTAGTAATTAATTTCTTGTCATTTCAGTTGGCCAGAAGGGGAAGAAAGACATTTTTCTATTTAGAGTCCTAAACCATTTTGCAAGTTTCATCCATCAATCAAGTTGAACTTTGCTCTAACAGCAGCAGCACTTGTATCCACACAAGTGGCAAATCAGTTTATAAACATTTAGAATGACTGTGTTTGCACAAGCTTTTGTATTTAACTGCATCAATTTAAGACAGTCTAAAAATGGACTGGCATATATGCTTAGACAAGGCTTAACTATGACAAAATGATTCCGTCATCAAATACTTACATAGGAGCTCATTTTCTTCAGGGAAAAGATGGGGATTAATTGCTAATTTAGCTATAATGACACATCATAGAAGATGAGTGGCTAGTCCACCCCTAGGGAAAAAAACCCACTAAAATAAAAGACTTCTCCTGCTTTTTATGCTACGTTAAGTATTTATTCACAAAATAAAGCACTGGGAAATCCTGGAAAAGCCCTTCTTAGTATTTTGGAAAAAAAAAAATTCAGTTCTTCTTAAAGTACAATAAATTCTGCTCCTTGATCCAATATCAACCTCACATTTGGTTTCAGCACTGATATAGATATTTCTTACAATTTTAGAAGAACAGATTTAACCTAATCTCTACTGTACTTAGAACTGCAGTATTTTACACATTAAAATATATTTATATTCCCATGAACACATACTAATGTTTTACTCAGAACTGTTTACTAAATGCACTAATGTGCACATTAGTTAGCACACTAGATCCCAAATACTGCTTATTTTAATAACATAGGCTTGAACTCAGCTATGAGGAAGATATGCACTAACTCCATACAAGAAATCTGCATGAAAGTAGATTTTCAGTTAAAATTTGGGCCTGCAAGGATGCAGATATTAGAGTTAAAAGACAAATTAAATTTCAAATAATCAGTATTAAAGACGACCTGACAAGATGTGCTTTTTAAAAGGAGAAAGAAATGCTATTACATGTCACACTCAAAATCAAAATACAGTTCTGGGAAGGTGAACACTTTGCTGCAAGAAGTCAGCAGCTCCCTGCTTCAAAGTTTTGAAAGGAGGCTTATGCAATGCAGAGTTCTAGAGATGGAAAGATTGGGTTCACAGTTATTAACTGGTAAGAGAATAAGGAAATGAGTACAGAACAACACACAAAAAGTAGGAGATTGAAACTAAAAGCGGATTTTGGTCACAAGAGGTTTTTGTTCTTTTCTCCAGCTACAAGATACAAGGCAAAAAGAACAGAGTTCAACATAAGGAGAGACAAGGAACAACTGGCCTATTTTGGTTTCTTCTCCTTAAATCCATATGTATATAAACTTACAAGCAAATAAACATTTCTCTTTGCTTCAACTGCCACCCACTGGAAAAGGAAAGCAACATTAATTCCAAATTGATTTTCTGACCTATTTTGGGTCTTGCAATCTGACAGACACTGGTAGGGATTACATTAAAACCCTGGAGTTGCCTTGAAAAATCTTAGTGGCATTGCTAGAAATCAGCAAGCTTGCAGATTAAACTGAAACAAAAACCAGGATACAGCATCAAACCAGAGCTCCACTTCCTCTCCCCACCCTGGCCCTGGTGAGAGCATTTCGGTCGTATTACAAAAGTTTTGGGGAGGAGCAGGGCTGGCAGCACAGGGTGTGACATGGATGACCAACATCACAGAGCCTGGCATTTCTCATCAGTCTGGGCTGCCCCTGTCACGCTCCAGGTCCATCTTTACACTCATGGTACTTCTCTTTCCCACCTGCTCTTACTTCACAGCAGAAATCAATCAATTTCCTTGCCCAAATGGCAGTTTCAGCATTCCCACTTTCCCTTGTCAGCAATCCCCACATTCCCTTCAATGGATACGTGGGGTGTCTGTGGTGCAGATCCAACAACTTCACCTTTTGGGAAATAGAGCCACGTGGGAAAGCTTGCTGAGAAAAACCCGTATAGGCTGCAACAGAGCATCCTCACTCACTTTGGACAAAACGCGTTCTAATTTTAGATACAATGAACTCACATGTACACCTACAGCACTTCCCTAGGCCAGCAGTGTGAGGTGTTTGCACACCAAGCCTGCACTCCAGTGACAGCAGTTTAACAGCACGCTGCACATGTGCCACAATCCCCACCCTTCCCTGGAACTGAGTGCTCTGCACAGAGGCAGTCCTGGGAACCCGTGCCCAGCCTGCCATGGCTCAGCCAGGGAAGGCAAAAATCACACCTGAGACTACTGAGGGAATGAGACAGACACGCCCTGACTTCCTGGAGAGAAAAGCCAACCTCTGGTGAAAGGAGACCAAATAAATGGGGAGAATCAGATTCCAGAGGACCTTCAATAGTTAACATATTCTAAGGTGTGTGTGCAACAGAATAGATACTGTGCAAGTACAGATGGGCTGAGAGGTACAAATTTATTCCAAATTCCCTCACTGTAGGGGTCCAAGGAAACTGGAGAAAGGAAAAGAAGTCCTAAGAACCTCATACAAGTATGATGGAGATTAACAGAGAGACCTATGTATTCTTGGTCCAAATAAAATCTTTCTTCAAAGGGCCTTTACTAANAGGGCCTTTAAAAAAAAAAAAAAAAAAAAAAAAAAAAAAAAAAAAAAAATCCACCAGGAAAAAATACCTTGCAAAATTCTGTTATTGTAAAGGCGAGGAGTCCCCAGTAGAACGACCTCCCTGGACTTGCACAAGAGATGCTTCTTTCACTGGGCAGAGCTGGGGCCATGATACCTGCCGAAGCTGTAATACTGCTTTGAGCTGTGTCGCCTGCTCTCTAGCTCCCCAACCGATTTCTTCTAGGCAAGTGCTGTCTACTGACTCCTGGTTTAACCTGTCCTTCCCTAACTCTTGTGCTAGGTTTGAAGGAATGAGGTAGTTGGGATGTCGGCATCTCCTTTTCAGTCGCGAGAATGGGAGAAGACATGTTACAGTGCCAATGGCTCACTGCATTCAGTCCATAGCAAAACTGCATGAATTTTAGCTCTTAAGTTACCTGGCAAAGTGTAGGTCTATAGCAAGAATCTCTTGGCCCTGAGATGCTGCTTCTTAGGTAAACTTGTCAAACAGAAATCGCAACTGCCGGCTCCTGTCAGCTACTCCGGAATGCAAGTAAATGTAACCTGAGAGGGCTCACAATTCCCTGAGACACTAATCTGCTCTGGATATTTGGCAATCAGCACCCCCAAGTCATTAGTGAGACTATCTGAGTTCAGCAAAGGCCACAGTCATCAGACACTTAAGGAAACAGCTGAACCCTTATTGAGCAATTCACAGCTCAGCATGAGCACAGCCTTACAGACCAGCACACTGGATGTGAAGAAATGTAATCCTCATTGATCAGCAAGTGCAGTAACCAGACTGTTAAAAAAACTCTTTAAAAAAATCCAAATCCATCGATACTGAAAGCATCTGTAGTCAAATCTACTCCTTCACCTGCAGGGATACTTGTATGACTAAGGGTTTCAGATCTAATTAAACAGAGTTCGTTATCAAAACTATAGATCTGACTGCACCTGCTTGATGTAAGACAGCCATCTGTGCTCATTCTTACGGAAATACACATTAAATACTTTTTTTTAAACGGGCAAGAATAAATCTTACTTCCACAAGAGTTTTTCAGTAAAACATTCAGACACACAACTGTGTTCCTTAGCAAGCGAAATAGTTTCTCAACAGGCCCTAATGAAATCAGTGTAACCAAAATGGGTATTTTGTACCTCAGAGTCACACCAGCAAAATGCAGTCACCAAGAGGCATGCCAAAACATACCATAAACATCTTGAGATAAAATGTACAGGGGAGTCAGTGTCATATTTCAAAGTGACAGTCTTTCAATGTTATTGCACTATGTGTATTTATCTTAATTTTCCATATGAATACAAGGTTGAAAGAATACGATGAGCACTACTTGTTACTGGTTGGATCATATTTTCCTACCAAACTTCTGCACACAGGACTTTTTGAACAGGAGAGACTGTTTCTTTTAAGAAAGAAATACAAGATTCTTCTTTTGTTCAAGCAAGAATCAAATACAGTATCCTAGAAAAGTGTAGCTCAGACATCAAACGCTGTATTAACAATTGCTTAGCTACCTTTGTACTCAGAATTTCCCACACAAAGGCAGACCTCAGAAGCCAAGCTTAACCTTGTGTTTGGCTGTTAAGACAGTTTTGATCATCTTTTCAAACATCTATCCATATGTTCAAGCACTTAAATCTTGAAAAAAAATAAAAGCTTTACTATGAGAAAGAAAAATCTGGTATCACAACCAAAAATCCTTCTTCCTTAAGCTGTTCCTCATAGTGAATATTCATACATTCAATGCACTGAAGTAAATTAAATATCCTTGAAATGATGAGGAATAAAGTGGTCCTGACAAACACTCATATTTCAAGAGTTCCTTTGGCAGAAAAGCCACGCCAAAGCTTAAACTGCATTTCCTCAAGAAACCAGAGAATATGATAGAGTCAAGTATACAAACAAGGATTTTATTAGATCTCCATTAAATAGGTGTTGATGGGGATAGGAGCAGATAAAATCAAACACTCAAAGTAGCTCAACACTTGAGTGCTAAACAGCCATGTAGTTTTCTCTTTGTCATCTCGTCATTACAAATTTATCACAAAATAAACAACAAGGCTAAACCAACACAGGTCTGGGCTTTCAGCTCCAGATCTGTAGCATAAATTACTTCATAGTTCAGGGGTGGGGGGAAATAAGCTGAAGTTTAGATTTAATGCATATGTTTCAAGATGTGCTGTATCGATAGCAGGCAGCCAGGACTAAAACAAGTCCATAAATACCTAAATCATTTATGAGACTGCAAAAGACTAAAGAAAATGCAAATCAAAGCCACTCATGCGCAAACATACATGACATTTTAGAGATTTTCAGCCATCCACGAGGTGAGAAACAAGATACTAATTCAGGTAACTCCTGTGAGCCCTGTGAGGTGGAAAGGATGTCAGCCCACATGCACCTCTTCAGAGAAGAGGGCTACCCTTACTGACAGACACACAGTGCCCAGAGCAATGATACCCTGCCCAATTATCCAGTCTCCACGGAGCTCTCCTGACTCCACTCCCACTCGGTAAAAGTGAAACCACTTGATTACACCTCACCCAAGTAAGACCACAGCTTGCTCACAGCTCTCAGTAAAAGTACATGAAATAGCAGGATATGTATATTCATTACACATCTGCTTTGTTCTCAAAAGCAGGTAGCACCTTGGAATTCAGAATAACCTTGTTCTGAGGCATAGAGAGGTACTGCTTTTTTTGTCCTTTTTTTTTTTAAGTTTGATAGTTGGCTGATTAAATGGGAGGAGATGGCAAGCACACACTCTCCTCCCTTAGCAGTAATGCAAGTATCATACAAGGCTAAAAGCTTAACATGGATCAGTTCCATGAAGTTATCTGTGATAGTCATTCCCAGACTTTATGGATGGTAATTATTATCATATGAATACCAACTATGTTTAAGTATCCTTAAATAAACTTTTCCAGATAGAGCATTGCACTCAATGGCAAAGCAATTACCAGAAAACACTTTCATTTCAGTAAGAGGATACCATAAAAAGTATTCTGTGGTTTTATGCACTTTCTTGGCTTGAGCAGCATTTGTAAAGAATTTATTTTATGGCCTGCCTCTTGGATTTGCAGCTATTGATATAAACCTGTGCTGCATAACTTCCATCTTTTAGTCAGAAATTGTCAGTTCTACTGTCAATCAGAAAAAAGCAACAGGTTCAAAACATAACTTACTTCATGGATGCCAGGGCATCTTGCTGTCACCAAAAGGTATAAACTTGCATAAATTTTAATCAAAAGGAAAAAAAGCCAAGAGGAAATAATTTGAAACACACAGATACGTACATTAGATTTCCATCCTCTGTAGCAATGTTACCTGTAATAACAGTCTGGTCTAGAGCAGACCAGAAATAAGCCTTGCCTAACTCTTGTCAAGGTCAGATTTGTGCAGTTCCCAGCACTCCTGTGTGCCAGATCCCTCATTTCTCTACCTATCCTGGTGTCTCTGGTACAGGAGCAGCACACGGGTGCAGCTTCCAGGCATGAAGGCAGTGTGGATAACCTAGGTGGTCTTGCAGCAATACATTGCTTCCTATGGAGCAGACTTCTACAAAAGCACTCAAATATCACAAAAACCTGTCAGGGTAGCTCTGGCTTGGAGAGACAATGCCTCTTTAAGAAAGTGAAAAAACTCTTTCGGGTAGAAATAACTGCCTTTGAAATGAGAACACAACACAGGCCACTTCGGCGTAATTTTACCAAGGCTGTAAAGAGCTCTCGAAGGCTCATTTCTGTTAATTGCATCTTTGCAAAGTGCAGCCAAGCGGATGCAGAATGATTACTTGTAATGTGCTACTCAAATGGCTCTGAATGGGTGCAGCTCTGCCCCTTTCCTTATTCCTGCTCCTTGTCCTTTGGCTCCACATTGAGGTCTACAGAAAAATTCTGCACTTGGATTATGCAGGTACTCAGAGAAAGATGACAACTTCCGTCACAGAGCAGCAGTTAAAAAACTACTGGAACACAAACTGTTTTGGTGCTTTTTAGGCAGCTTTTGGACAGAACCTGATAAGCAGAATGGAGAAGCTCCATTCAATGCAAGGGTAATCCCAGAGTAAAAAGTCACATAATCTTTCTCATCAGTGGATGATTAACAGAGGAATTTGGCTCCTAATGAAGTCAGCCAGCCCCCAGACTCCATTGGTAAATCCCTTCTCGTCATCTTTCACATTCAGCTCTGACTCATCTGCAACAACCAGTTCAATCCCCAGCCTATTCCTTTTTCCCTCCATTCTTTCTGCAGTAGTTGAAGTGCACACTTAGCAAATGCAGTGAAGGGGGTGGTGGACTCCAGGCCCACAGTGCACTGGGACTGCATCAGGAAGAGACACACCTGAGTTAGCTTTGGAGAAGTGAAATACCTGTGTCAATGAACATGATCCAGGCACACACCTCAGTACTGGCCAACACCTGTAGAGTATTTACACTGCACAGGCTACACTGGGGCTTGGGCCACTGCAGATCAGCTGCACTGAGTGAACTTGGCACATCCCACCTCCAGTCACAGCTGGGGAGTGAGAAGTGAGGAAGGGGCTCCTCTTTTTGGGAGCAGCAGCCAGAGTTGAGCTCCACCTGTGGATGGGCTGAGTGCAGATTTGTGCCCGTGCACAGAGGCAGGGTGACAGTGAAGCCCTTCAAACTGGAACAAGGATGGTTGGTTAATTTAAACTATTAGGCCCTGAAGTACTCAGCAGAATCACAGGCTGGTTAAGGTTGGTAGGGACCTTAAAGATCATTCAGTTCCATCCCTCTGCCACAGGCAGGGACACCTTCCACTAGAGCAGCTTACTCAAAGTCCTGTTCAGCCTGGCCTTGAACACTTCCAGGGATGGGGCTTAACCTGAATGGACTTTAATTGTAATGACTGTGGCTTTTAGACATCAATATAAACCCAGAGGCCTGAAAGCTTCTATGCTTTTCCCAGGAAGTCAGTTACTTTAATAATAGATGGCATCTTTCCAAGAGTTACTGTTATTTCCTAGATCTATGTAGCATCAAATATCCAAGTTCTCTGAGAGATTCTTCTAAAGATTTCTTTTTAAGAAAAGTACCTATAAAATTCCTGAAGTTTTTTAGCTTAGAAATAGTTTCTAAATAATTCCTTCTGTACAGAGTATCTTTTCATGTATGCTGTGTGATCAAAAATTAAAAATTATTATGCTATTGCACTGTTCCATTCAATAAGAAAAATATGACCCTACTGTATAATTACATCTAATGAAAAGGTGGGTTATAATTCATGAAGTACAAAATGGCAAAAAAATTAACAGTGAGCTCTTTTCTGGTGAGAACAATACCAGCATCTTCCTGACCAATGATCTCGCATATACTGCCTGAGCAGAATCACCTTATGACTTTCTCATTATCCACACAAACATCACATCTGTGTAACTGAATATATTTTTCTGTATGTTTGTATCAGCCACTGAGTGGCAGCAATTCCTTCATACCTAAATCTGAATTATGAGACGTAGAATGAAAATCTCAAGGGATTCCCAAATCTTAATTCTTTTGTGCTTCCCCTAAGTTCTTTTGTGCTTAGCAGTACAGGCAGATAATAACTACTAGTGAAATACCTTATTGTACGTTTCAATCTTTTAGCCGTCAAAGTTCCAAAAGTAATGCACTCAATTCCAAAAATCATATGTCCTTAGAACTTGGATGTATTCAATTTTATAAAACACAGCAAAACTATGTGGGTCAAAGAAACTGAAAATGCCAGCATTTAAGTATTTCTTAAATTAAAGCACACACCTGTATTTTATTATGAAACCCAAAGTGAGGATGTGAAACATTAAAAAAATAAACATAAACCTATGTTTTGCAGCCTTACGCCTGCTTTTCTCCTCAGTATTTGCAGGTTCCCATAGCAGTGTCTTGGGGTGACTGAAATCTATCAGTCCAAAGACAAACAGCTCATTTTTTTAACATAGCCATTTTCAGGAACTAAAATAAACAGGAAATCCTGCATATACACTTTAAAAAATGCTTATGAATTATTGCTTAACCACTTAAGAAGCACTTCTTCATAGTGTTCGTGCTCAGAAATCTACACTGGTTATGCTTGGTTATAGCTTCCTATTTGATTAGCACAGTGCTGCACGGCATTATTTGATAGATGGAAAGCTGAAGAGTTTATTTGCTGTTACATTGTTAATGGACTACCGACTGTACAAGTCCAGGAGCAAAAAAGATTTAAAAGGAACTAAACAAACTGCAACTGTATAGACGATTTTGATGCTGATTATTTGTGGAGATACTAAACATTGCAGTTCAGGCTTTAAATGAGTCTCTAAAACTAGGTAAAGATCTAGCATTAGAACTGATTCTCCCACGCCCATCTACTCTGCAGAGTCAGGTCTCTCCTCGGACACATCAAGGGATGCGATACAGGGCAATATCATCCTCACACACAAACCTCCTGCAAGAGCTCCTAGGTCCAGATCTACGCTCTCCCCTGTGCTACTTGGACAATCTAGAGTGAAGCGGTGCAATAGTCAGGGCCCGCAACAGATGACAGATGTAACCACAGAATGCTGTAATCCAATTATTTTACTATTTCATGCCCTAATGCAAACGGGGAATTCTCTACCAATGAACTGAAAATTGTTCTTTAATAGATGCACGCCTGGCATGTACGTACACAAAAGCATCAGGCATTCCTACTCCTTCATTGCTTACTGTCTGTCGCCATTCAGCTGGAAACCTGACCATTTAAAAGACACTGCATTTCATCTGCTCAAACTCACTGTAGCACGGAGACTGAGAGTCGGGGAGGCTGGGTGGGAAAAAAAAAGTTGGTGGTATCAAAGTTGGCATTTCTGCCGGGAGGGAACTCCATATTTCTGTCAGGGACCGACCGCGGGGATCTTTCTGCCTCCTCGCACGGGGCACAGGGCTCTCCCTCCCGCAGCCCCCGAGGCTTGCCCCGCTCCCAAGGAGCCGCTCCCGCCCGCAGCTGCCGAGGGAGGTCCGGGCGGGCCGGGGCCGCAGCCCCCTCCCCTCAGCCCAACATGGAGGCTCCGGAGGAGGCAGCCCCGGGCCGGGGGCACAGCCCCGCCGCCTCCCGCCCCACCCCGGTGCCGAGGCGCTGCCCGGGGCACACGGGGGGCGGCGGCTGAGCCCCGGGGACCCTCAATCTCCCTTCCTCTCTCTCTGCTCGCCGGGCGCCCCACGGAAGCCGGGCGGGCCGGAGGGAGCCAGAGCCCGTCTCGCTTCCTCCTTCACCCCAGGCGGGGCAGGAACTGCCGGGCGGCGGCAGCGCCGCGCCGGGGGCAGGTACGGGCACTCACCGCGTCCGGGCAGCCGTCGGGAGCCGGAGCCGCCGCCGAGGTTCGGGCGCCGTCCCGGGAGCCAGAGAGCGAAGGAGTGCGGACAGAGGGGCGGGAAGGAGCAGTGTGTGCCCGGCACGGCCCGGCGCTCCCCGCCCCGCGCTCCGCTCCGCCCCCGGGCGCAGCTGCGGCCACGCTCACCTGCTCCTGCCGCTGCCGCTCCTGCTGCCGCCCCGCCCCGGAGGTGCCGCGCCAGGCGCTGGCTGTCCCTGCCCGGGCTCCCCACGCCTCCGTCCCTTCCCTGTTGTCCTCCCTCCCCTCTGCCGTGGCGGCGACCGCGTGTGGGAGCGCCCGAGCCCTCAGCGGGAGCCCCGCGCTGGGCCCCGCCCGAGGCTCCGCTCCGCACCTGGGCTCGGTGCTGCGCCGAGGGAGGGGCTGCGGCCGCGGCAGCGCTGTGGTGGTGCTTGGGGTTTGGGAGGTTTTGGTCCGCTGGTCACTCGGACGCGGGGAAGCACCGGGGTTTGAGGTGCCGGGGCTCGGAGTGAGCCCCTGCCCGGCGGGGAGCTGCGCTCAGGTGTGCTCAGCCCTTTACTGCGCTTTTGGTTAAAATACTCTTTAGTGGCTTAGAAGCCACGGATGTTGTTTTATAACGGGGCCAAACTCCATAGCTCTGTAGTCACTGCCGTGACCTCAGCGAGCTCGCCTCAGAGACCTCAGCCTTGGCCGGTGTGCCCGAAGTTGGAGGCCTTCACCGGGTCACTTTGAGTCCCAGCCGGGGCTCCCCCAGTCCGTGCTCTGCTCTAAGTGATGGGGCTCGGCTTTTCTACAAGTACTGTAAGCGTTTGTGTTAAAATGAGATGTTTGAGGGATGGGCTGTAGCACAGGAATGTGTGACGTGTAGGAACCACAGAAAAGAAAACACCTCGGTACTCCGAGGCAGACCTTTGTCATCATTTTTTAATGCGCACAGGCGATGTATAATTACTCTCGTGTTTTTATCTTAAATGACCTCATTCAGCTCTAGCTGAAAACAGTGATGGAATTCCCAGCGTTTTTGTGAAGCTGTGGTAACTGGGTGTTTCTCCGGGAAGGCGCCAGACCCTGGCGTGCAGTGGGGGTGTCAGCATTGCAGGGGCTCTGAGCCAGCTGCTATATGGCTGCAGAATCATTTCTGAAATCCCAAATTCCACCCTTTTGATATCCACCTTCTTTCCAGAACATTTCACTTGATATTCATTAGGTAATATCAAAGTTCCTTGCTTGTTCTGACATCATCTTGGAAAGTCTGTAATATGTATATAAATCAGTCAATAGGTGATTTATAGATGGAGAGCTTAATTTGAAGAAACTTATTTCAAAACTGAGAGCTCTAGTAGATTATATTGCTAATCACAGTTTGGGTGAAAGTAAAGGAACAGAGTCATCTGAGGTAATTTCCTTTTTACTTCTGCTGCAAATTAAACTATGTAGTATTTTCTACAGATACGTGTTTTTATGCATGGTTAAGTGTGTTGTTTCTTTTTTTAATTGTAACAGCTAAATAATATTTTCCTGGTTTGGGGTGGAATATCATCTGATTCGGTATGATGTTGTAATAAGTTGTATGAGGACCCTGATTTAAAATTGTGTAGATTGCTGTTATACTGAAATCTGGAGGACCTTTATATGCATGAGCAGTTCACTAATGTCGTGTTATAAAAGCAAAACTAAAACTAGTTTGACAAGAAAAAGCTGATGCTAACTGTGGCAAGGAGTTTTCCTCATTTCAATACTTCCAGTGAAGTTTGGAGGCAGTGCTTTAAAATATATTTTATTTAATTTCATGCTCTTTGGGTATTTAATGGCATGTAAGTGGTCAGAGGGAGTCCATTTTCATTTGTCGCCATACCATATAATGCTGCAGCAAACCATTTGTTAGCTACAGCTCCATTTCAGTTATTTAGAGCATTACTTTTGTCCAAGTCTTTCTGAAACAAAGAGTCATTTCTTATTTGGACTGTTTAAAATTTTGTAAGACCTACAGAGCTTTGCCTCTCACATCTTTGTTCATTCAATAGGTTCAAATTGGATTAGGACTGAGTAAAGATGTAAAAGTTTGATCCACAGGAAATGAAATGGAGGATCTTCTCAACTATTAAAATAATGGGACACTAGAAATTTGAGGTGTTTCCTGGTACTGAGACTTTCTTGCTGCCTGTTTTCTAATTTTTCCTGTACAACTCAGCTGTGCTAAATGCAAGGTAATGCTCCTACTGCTGGAGAGTTTCATCAGAATAGATTCTAATGCAGCTCAGAAGGCTTTATTAACCCATTTTACAGTGGTTTTGAGAGGAGGATGAAAATCAGTTCTTAGCGAACATCCTTTAGCAGTGCTCTCTATCAGCTTCTAAGTAAATAGTAAGAGATGCTGGATTTCATAGTGATTACAGGGTGACTCTTGGAAAGGAAAGGGGCATCACTGTCTCCAGTCCATTTTTCTGAAATGGGCCTTTGGATATTTTGTAAAAAGAAAAGAGTCTCAAGCTGAGTTAAACCATTTAATCTCTTTGGTAGCTGGGTAGACATCCCAATAACTCCCAATCCCATGGTAAATCACTGCTTTGTTACAGGAGATCTCTGGGGAGAAGATGAACTACCAGGGCCTCCCATAGCTGGATTTTCTCTTGTGTTTTCACATCCAGCAAACCTGCTTTACCTTGGGCTACTTAGTTTTTGCCATATGACAGTAAGGGGTGATATGACTTTGAACATGCACATTAGAAACAAAAGTTAGAGATAAAACTTTCTGCAGCAAATATAAGTGAAAATTTTCTAGTGGAAGTTATGAACTTGTTCCCTGAAGATTTCTGAGCCATACTGGTACAAAATCACTTTCCACGGGTGAATAATAACCTGTTGTGAGCTGAAACACTGTATCTACAGTTATCTTCAGCAAACAAACCTGATTTTTATTCTGATGGCAGATACTTGTTTTATACAAAGATGATGACTTTTGCAAAAATATAATTTCAGAACAGAAAACAGTCATGGCCATTACAGCCATTTTTTTTCACAGCCCCACTTGGTAGCAGGTCTTCATTGGTCTCTCAGTCCCAAGCCTAACCACCAAATGCCTGCTCTCATTTCCTCTTTTCTGATAGTAGTGGGAGGTGTGAAGGTTCTGGTGGTGATGGGAGTTTCCACCCATTACCTTCTACAGGGTCTGTGGTCTATTGTGTAGATTCACTTTTTGAAGTGTTTTGAGCATGGTTCATTGTCTTCAGCTTTGCCTTAAGGTTGGTTTGTGAGGCTTGTGTCCTCTGTCAGGCTTTTCCTCCAGGTTTTCATGCTGTTTTTTGGGAAGGACATGAGCTCTTTATGGCTCAGCAATGACACAGATACTGAATTTGGTCATGTGACACTGGCTGCCATAAACATTTGGACTTATGTCCAAGTGAAACAGGAATTAGCCTGCCTTTCCTGAAGTCTTGTTACTTTAGAGATTCCTTTGATAATGACATACATTAATTTCTGCTTATTTTGCAATTTTAAAATATTGATTAAGGAAGGGTTTCTTCTTTGTGTTGGTCTGCCTGCCTTTTTTTCTAACTTGGAGCTGAGCTGCTTTTCTCCTACTTTGTCAGGGTTGGCTTCTGTGGATGTTGCAGGTGCCCTGTGCAGAGCTGTAATTGAGTCAGGAGCACTATCTGCAGGTGAGGGACTGGGGGTAGGCACTACACCTAGGAGAAGTTATCATCTCTCTGCATCATTTGCTGTGTTTTAGAACTTGAAGATGAGTAATGTTCTGTGCCTAACAGAGTTTAAGTGGAATGATGGGTTTATTTTCTTTTTCCTGCAGGATGAGATGTAAAAGTTACTTGGCTGTGCCTGGGAAGATCCTGGTGTCAGGTGCAATTGTGAATTTCTACATGTTTGTTTACTGCAGAGGCTTTTTTGTTATCAGATAAAAGTCTTGAGAATTTGAGATTAAAATGAGATATGCTTATGTCCCAACCACTCCACAGTTCTGTTCATTTGAAAGAACTTTTATATATGATTCATTTATAAACCAGACAAGTAAATAGTTTCCTGACAGTTTTGCTGAGATGCCTGTTTAGAGCATTGTCAATTCCTGTGATGTTTGGTGCTTTAAAAACCTTACTTCCTTGAGTAAGTAATTGCGTTAATATCTTAGGCTTTTTTTTTGTCTTTCTTAAATAAAACCTATTTTTCATGTTTGTATAGAAGGTACATGCATATGTCATCTTGGAGTTCCTAAAAGATGGGGCTGCTACATATAAAAGGAACCCGAAATCTCTCAAGGTTTTACAAATACCCTCATGCTGCCTTTTGTTGTGGAGAATAGGAGACTGATCCCTGCATTTTTAACATTTGCAACTGTAGTTAGTTTTTAAGAAGAATTGAAATTAAAAAAAGGTTTGTATGGTGTTTACTGCCTACACCCCCTTACATTTGGTTTCAACATGCCAGCTGCCAGTGTTGATTCTGAGCAATGTAAGTGTTCTACTTCCCCTTATGACAGCTTTCCTTTGCAGTTAATATAGATGGGAGAACAAGGAAGTGTATGTATTGATGCAATTTTCTTGCTCACCACAGTCCTATTCATAGTTGGTTTTATATTCCTCTGAGTACTGGAGAAAACTGTGCTGTGAAAGAACACAAGCAATGTTTTCTGATTTCTTGCTTGGCTTTTCAGCTCTTTTGAAAAAATTTGATTTTTGATGTTAATTTAAGGTTTAGGAGATGAAAATTCTATTTGTGCACAGAACGGAGACAGCATAGAGAGACACAATTCACCCTATGGTATTCTTACTCAGGCAGGGGAACTTTAGTTTCTTTTCCCAAATCCCTTTTGGTTTGCAGCTGTAAGTTGTCTCATCAATCAACAGGAACAAGCTGGAGACCATCAAGTCAATAAATTTAGACAATCACATGACATCAGCTTGTAGCACCTTATGCTTTTGCTGCTCACCTGAGAGGGTGAAGAACCTCTGCAGTTACCGTGGGATCACCTGAGGCAACACAGGTGGCTCCTGCTTTAAGAGTGATGTCTCAAAGGTGTCAGGAATTAAGAGCTCCAACGCTGAGGGAATTCTGTCAGGTTCTGTTATCTGATGAGATGGTAAGATATTAGGATAATGCACACAGGCTTTGTTGTGGTTTTAACCCTATCTCATTTGTGGGTATTTCCAGGGACTACAATTGCCGTGTTCCTGTGAGGAATGAGAACAGGGGGTTAAGGGCTGCTGGTCAGGCTGCTCTGTCACTCACCTGGCACAAAGTGTGGCTGTGGAGAGAGAGCAGGTGAGTGTGGCTGTTCTCCATTCTGCCCCTGCCCTGACTGATCCCCATCCCAGCAGGGAGAGGCAGCGCTGTCCCCTCAGTGAAGGAACAGGACATGCCAGGCACAGCAACGAGAGCTGTAGAATGTGCACCACCTAACCCATCCCTGGGACCAAGGGCTAGTGTTATTTTTTCAGATTATTGTCAGGCGGTCAGAAGGTATTAACTAAAGGTTTTCCTTTTATTAGTGTAAGTGGTTATCCAAAAATGCAAACTGCAATGGCATTGGGTGCATGGGATGGGTTTTTTTCGTCTTCTTAAAATGCTTCAGCTATACTGTCAAACAATAACATGGGTCAGTCCCACACTGTGGCTGGAACAAGGCTTTCTTTGCAGAAAGAAAAATATGTCCTATTGTGACCTGGTGTGGGGATATGGGATATTGTATCCTTATTTCATTGGTCAGTTGTATCATTTTAAAGGACAGTTTGACCATTGCACGTGAACAACTTTTGGCAGGTAGTGCTACTAACGTTTAATTCTCAAGTATTCTCTTCTGCTTGGGCTGTAGGCTTGGGTATTTTCCCTTGTTCAAGTAATGATTAATAATCCTGTTTTCGTGTTTTTCAAGCTGTCCGTCTTAATCAATCTTCTTGGCTGTACTGGGGCACATATTATTTAGACCATTATTATGTTATGATAGTTCTTTAGTAGGATTGGGTTTTATTGCTACAGCTACTGCTGCTATCAAAAGCCAAACACAGTATCAGTGAAACAAGATAGTATGCAAAATCAATCCTAGCAAACCTTTAAAATGAAAGCAAACACCAGTAATGAAACTGCAGACTGTGTGTGTTTGCACAGGAGCAGGGTGGAGGATTGAGGTCACCTGCCCCAGGCACGTCACAGTTGTGGTGAACCATGAGGGGAGAATTTGGTGAAGTTGATGTTTGGAGTCCTGGGACAGATGTTGGGTCAGGAGGCTGCAGAGAGAGATGCTAGCACAGCTCTCCTCCCCACACTGCATGTGGCTGAGACTGAGTGTTTGGGGGAAATAGCTCTGCCTTGGGCTTGCCAAACAATGGGTGAGCCAAACTCCCATTTCTTGTGCACATTTGCTGCTGTTGGTAGCAGGGTGAAGGAAGGAGTTGATGTTGCTGTTAAAATCTGGTAAAATCATAAAGACACTGACAATATTTACTCTACTTTTTAGTAATAGGCTAAGAATTGATTATTTCTCTGAGGACTTAGCTGTATAAACATGAATTGAAGCTGCTATCAACAGAGTAGGGAAGTCCATCTGCAGCAGAGCTACTGTTCAAATGTGTCTGAAGACAGGTTATGTTGTTAGAGGTACTAGAGCCAGTATTCCAGACGTAGTTCTTGAGTAAATTCAGCTATCAGCTATTTTTACCTCTTTCCAACTGGGACATCAGTTTTATTCAGCAATCTATTATGTCTCTTGACAAAAAAAAGTTAATTTTGGGGGTGTTAAAATTCTATTCAAGAGATGCTGTAGAGTTTTGGGTCTTGATGGCAGTGTGGTGTTTTGTGTCTGCTGAATTCTAGTGCATGGCCTTGCTCTGCCACACTTGGAAAGTGTTTATGGGGTCAAACCCAGATTTCTGGTTAGTGTTGATCTGACTCTGTATGTCTTTGAAGGTAATGCCACCTGGAAACAATTTTAAGTACATGTAGTTTAAGTCAGTTGGTCTGTGATCCCTTTTATTTTTGTAAGCTAAGTATTTTATGTACAGTTAAATCTCCTGTAATTTACATATTGTTATATATAATTGAATAGTTCATGATTTACATATTTTATGTTCTACAGCATACCTGAATATATATGATCATTCAAGCCTGGATGGTCTACAACACACTTGAATGTATAGGAAGTTTTAGTAGGCTTAATGTTCTAGATCACCACAGAATTTTTCTTCTAGTCAAGCTGATATTAAATATGGTTCACTGCATGTCATTCTCATGATTAAAAAGGTGCCTGTGGTGGTTGTTTGGTTGGTTGGTTGGTTTGGTTTGTTTTTTCGTTGTTTTTGTTTTGTTGGTTTTTTTGTGACAGAAGGGTAAATGGAAGAACAATTCAGATATTCAAATATTAACTAGCTGCCTTCTCATGCTGTCAGTGCAGTAAATTTTATTGCTAAGGACAAATAGGTGCTGTTTTTCTTTATTGGTCACATTCTTCCAATGGTTTTGACTTGCTTGAAGATCAGAAAAAAACTTTTAGAGGGACAGGCTGCCATGTATCCAACTACTTTTACTCAGCAAAGTTTTTAAGACTGTGTTTGGAGGCAATTTCTTTTAACATTTCTTCACTATTGTCTATAGGAAAGTGTGTTCTACATGCAGGTTTAGAACTGTGAGGAAGCTTTTATGAGCTGGTTATATAGAGGATGCCAGTGATATAAATTATTTGTAGGAGGAAGAGGTGAGAGAAGAGGTAATAGTTCTCTTATGGTTATCCAAACTTTGTTTTCAGGTAGGCCCAGAGTAGAGGAGGGGGTCATCTCTGGTTTGGTTAAATAAGTTTTTTTTTCCTGCTTGAGCTTTTGGGAAAAAGTATAGGTTCAAAAAAACTTCAGAACAACTGTTTATTCTCTGTTAATGATTTTATATCCTCCTCCTTCTCCTCAGATACCTGTTATATCTTCTTTATAGCAGTAGGGCAAATTCAGGTTGAGTGAAGGCATTATAGTCTTTGTTTAAATGTAGATGAATACACTCTCTAGAAGGAGTAGTAAGTGTCAGCAGTGGTGAAAAAGAATAAAATTTAATTAGGGATGTGCGTGTGTCAAATCCATGTATTTACAGCTGTCCTTTAATGATCAAAATCTCAATATACTGTTTTAATTTTTATATATATGGGAAAAAACCCCACTGAATTGCAAAGACCTAATGTAACTTTGTAATTTCCTTTTCAGAATTTGTGGAATCACACTTCCTAAAGATACAGGTATTTTAAATGGTTCTTTCCTAGGCTTCTTCAGAAAGCAAGGTTCTTCTACCAGCAGTTCCAAGCACCTGGCCCAGATTCCTGTTCTGATTTGCCCTATGGAGGATGGTTTTGTTTTGCATTAACTACAGGAAAAGTTTGGTGTTTAAAGCAAATGCTTAGAATGTCTCCTTAAGTTTCATGTGGAAAAAATCCCTTGTGTATTATTCCTCTAACTACAACATTGACTTGAGTAGTTTGCTAACGAATATATATAATACCAGCTTAGTTGAGACCAGACAGAAAGCCTGAGCAGAGCTTTTTCTGTGTGCACTCCTCCTGCATGGCAGAACTCAGAGGTGAAGGTGAGGCGATTCTTATCTTGTGTAGGTGCTGTTTTCTGTTGTGGGTACTTTACCATCTTAGTCTGACTTAATTACTTGGCTGGGAAGCAAAAGGAAAAACTGCTAAATATCTGCCCACTATCTGCATGGTTCTTAGCACAGTGGGGACAGACTTAGCAGCTGACAGCTGCTGAAACAGGGAGTCCTATCACCCCCATCTCCTTGTTCCTGTCTTCCTGCCTACATGTTCTCACTGAGCTTTGATGCTTGCTGGAACTCTTGAAACATCATCAAGCTATCCCAGGGAAAGAACCAAACCAACGCTTCCGAACCCCAAACAAACGTGGTTCATTTTCTGCCTCTTGATTGAATAGCATTGACTTCATAATGGGTTTTTATGCTTGAGAAACATGGGATAAATTGAGAACACAAAAGGCAGTGGAAGTTGTTCTTTTTGGTACCTGGAGCTGTTATGATGGTTCTGACGTGTAGGAGAGAGCCTAACCTACAAGGAGTTTGTTAAACAGGGTTTCAGTCACATGTGCAGCTCAAAGGGTTAAATTGCATTTGGCCCATCACTTTTTGAGCACCTGCAAATACACGTGAGTTTTAAGTCTGATGTTTGTGAGTGCTAAAGTAGAGCTGTGCTTGTACTCACAGACATTGCAATGCTTTCTTTGAAGTTAAATGCGCTCGTGTGTGGGTCTCTGAGCTGCTCGAAGGGCTGACTGCTGCATTTCATCCATCCAGCTCTAAACACCAAACTTGTCTTAAAGAGTAAATGTTTTCAGGATCCAGCTTGAGTTTCTTGTGAACTGAGTTTGACTTCAGGTGGATGCAGATAGGAGGAAGAAAGGATTTGGATGTGCTCTTCCCATTCAGAAACATTTAAACCTTGAATTAAAAAAAAAAAATCAGGAAATGATCACATCCACCTTGTATTTCATACTGAAAAGATTTTATTTCTTGAATCCTAATTCTTGTATTGGGTGTAACAAGAATTCACCTTTTGAAACTGAGGACTTGTTTGATGGGCTTGTGAAATTGCAGTGAATTATGGAATTATAGTAACACAGCAAAAAGCTTCAGTGTCATCCTAATCTGAACTGAAACCTATTTTGTTTGCAGGGAAAAATAAACAAATGGAGTCTGAAGCCCTGGTGTCTGTTCCCAGGCAGGGTCATGTGCTTTCAACTGGCTGTGTTTGTATGTGCGTCCAAGTGTTCCAGAAGGATTAATCTCTTCTTTACTTTCTCATTTTCTTCTCTGAGACTTTTCCTGCTGGTTTTGTCTTCTTGGGAATATCCTTCTGTTGGATATTCCTTCTGCTGTTATTGTTTGGATGCTTCTGTGTTCCTCTTCCCTTTTTTCCTTGTCTTTTCCTTTTACTCTGTTTTTCTTTTCTCCTTCTTTTACAGGTATTTCTTGATATATAAAATACCTTTAGCTTTAGCCCAGCTTCTAGAGGACACATGGTCCCAAGGGAAATGTGCAGATGGCTTAAACAGATGTTCCTGTCAAAGTCAAAATATTTTAACTCCTGAATTCCTGCTAGACAGTGCCTCTGATGAATATTGCCAGAATGGTGGCCAGGAACTTGTGTGGCTCCTTTTCATGTTGCATTACTTTAACCTCCACCTATGAGCTTTCAGGAGAAACGAAGGCTACTGAGAAAAGCTTTTATTGTTTTCATTGCCATGTTAATCTGTAAATCAGTTAGTAAAGATCTATGCTTGTGCCAAAATGGGAGAACTGTTTTGAACTGGATGAAGGAATCCATCCTGAGTGCTGTCTAGCAAGGCCTGGGTGAATTTAATTTTAATCAACATATGCAGATTGTCACTGTTGTTTTGGTTTTGGGTTTGATTCTGGGGTTTTTTGTTTTGGGGGTTTTTTTTAGTTGTTTTTTTTTTTTTCCTCTGTGCCAAAACTGAAGATGAAATGTCAAGATATTCAGAGAAGAAATTGTGTGTGCTCTGGGGAATATTACTTGAATATGAATATATTTCTTATGCAAGTTGTTTTTCATATCTTCTAATACTGTGATATTTAAGTCAAGTTATTTTTCGTAAAGTTGTGATTTAGATTATCAGTCCTTTATTTAATCAGGAAAGATGTACAAATAATTAGTAACTGACAAAATATCCTGATAAAAATAGCAGCACATGAGTACAGTCACCGTGAGCTAAAAATGCAAGAATATGACTGATTTTTATCAAGTGAGTTCCTTGTGAGTGCCTTTCAAGTTTTAGAAAATGTACAATTTCAGTGTTCAGATGCTTTAATAGGAAACAAGTTAAATACTTGAGTGAACTAATCCGTAGGCACAACAGGAACTTGATGGTATAGTAGGTGGTAAGATTAATTTATGATAAGTTATAGTGGAATTTCCCTGGAACTATATATTCCACCTACTTGAATTCACATTAATTCAAAAGACTGGCAATATGCAGCAAATGCCAAAACATGAAAATTTGGCAGGTTATTGTAAAACATGGGACTAAGTATATGCCTAAGCCACTGCCTGTAGCTCTTGGGAGTTCTGGTGGGCCTTGTGGTCTCTGTATGTTGAACTTGTGGTTCACATTTAAACATTTGTATTTGTCCAGAATACTGAGCCTGTGTATGTTTTAATTTAGAGCATGGGGTCTGCGCAGAGCAGGAAGTGCTGCATATCCTTCTTGAGATGAAGTCACCCTTATTGTACCCAATAACTGCCATGATATGTTGGAGATTTTCAAAATTCCTTTTTTTTTCCTGTTTATTTTACAATTATAGATAGGCAGAAATTCTGGAAGTGTTCCACGTTATTGGCATATTAAAGAGGCAGGGTTGGTTTTAATGAATAACAGTTGGTTTAGACCACTTTGGACAAGTGAACCAGGATAGAGTGGAATTTTACTGCAGTGTTGTTCTACTCAGGACAATCTGACTGATAACTTTCAGCTTTTCAATGTCTCTGCAGACTGAAGGACACTTATTTGGGCATCAGGAATAGTTATCACATTAACTCCCTTTTTAATACTAGTAATTCTAGTTTTGACAAAGTGAGTCATACATTTTGGTTCAAGCAATTGAAAAAACCTCAGTGAATTGAGTCCTACCTGGTAGTGATTTGTTGCCTGGAAATGTGCTCTTCTTTCTTCTTTATAACTTCATTAAAAGACAGGTTCTAAAAATACTTCATTGAAGATGGTTCAGGAGAAACCTTCCCAAACCCACAGCAAAAAAAACCCCAAAGAAACTCTGGGATAAAACTTTTTTTTTCACTTGACAACGTGCAATTGCAGTTTTGCGTCTTGTCTTCTGAGTGATGAAGAGTCATTCCAGATCATTTTCCTTTTCTTGCTTCTTGCAAATACAAAGCTGTTGTTCAGATCTTGGAAATATCACATGGGCTATAAGTCTGCTCAAACTTCAGTGGCAGGTACATTTTTCTGAGAAACTAGATGAATCAGTAATATTGAAATATGTGATATAAATGTTAATACAGCCAATAGACTTAGGTCTATTAGCTGTATTAACATTTACATCACAGCTACAATATAGTATTATCGTGAAGAGACATCTACAAATAGTATTATTGTGAAGAGAAATTAATGTAGACTGATAAATTTACTTCACAGAGTCTTCAAATTGTTATTTTCAAGAATTTATCCCACAGCACAGAGGCACCTCAATCTAATGGAGATTTCTATTGGAAATCTGCCTTATTTCCAGGTCCGTGTGAATGAGCACGAATGACGGTTACGACTTTCAGGTGTGGGTGTTTAAAACTGTCCATCATTTCCCCAGTTTCAAGTTTCACTCTGCAAGGTGCTGAAAGTTTCTCTGTGATCCAGAGAAGCAGGGAAGCTGCCTGCCTGATGCCAGTGCAGCTCTGATCTGGGCACCACTTTGTTTTGCTTGACAACTCTGATTGATGTGCTTGGCTGCTGCCGAGGGTAGTTTAATTGTCATCTTCCTGGCACAAGCTGGTAGAAAGGATTTTCTTAGTTGTCACATAGAATAGATTGAAAAGGTTGTGCTCATCTTTTCCTGATTCTCCAGCTCAATGTGCTGTTACCACAGTAATGAGGAAGTGGTCCTGTCTGATGGAGGTGGTGGGAGTTTCTAATCTAAGCGTTTATTAGTGAGGGGGATGTGGGATTGTAGGGAAAGGGTCACATCACTGCCAGAATAACAGTGCAGCTCAAATGTTGAGAGGAATTGTTTGTACTGTTTCCCCCGGCGATTGGTTGTGCCTAATGCCCTCACATCAAGCCCCAAATCTCCCTGTAAAAGAATATTTTCCCCAGAGTCTAAACCCAATAGAACTAAATGTGTGTGTTTCTCACCATTCTGACTGTGGTAGGATCATTAAGACTGTTAATCACCTTGACCAAAGTAGCAGTTTAACTGGTGTTCTTGTGCTGGTTTCTTACCAGCTGGTCTTCATATCATATTTCTGCTGTGTTCTGTAGAAATTTTTGGTACTTCAGAACATACTTGAGAGAAGCAGCATGTTGTTCTTTGGGATTCTGAGTCATGTTTTATTTAACACTGCACACGAGGAAGGTGCTGGTTTGCACCCATATTGTGCCTGATTTGGGAGAAATTGTCTCTGGTGATGCCAGTAAAATGGAATGTGCTCTAAAGGATGAGGTGTTTGGAGACCAGGAGAGCTGTTATGTGATCACTTGCTTTTACTGTAAGGTGAAAATAATACCAACTACCTATTGTTTTAAGTGCATTGCTGTCTCCAGAGGAAATCTTTCCTTACTGTTATATATTAATAGGTTAAGTTCAGCTGCAGGGCAGGCAGAATGAACTACAAAGATAAAGAAACCACGCCTGGGTCTGTGATGGCTGAAATTGCTCCATTTTGGGGCTGCTCCTGCTGTTGGGAAGTGTTCATCCATACAGCCCAGGCTGGTAGGATGTGCTGTGTCTGCTTTCCAATGAACTTGTATTTCAGAATAGCTCACTACATATGGGGGATCTTTGCATATATAACATAAAACATTTTCTGATTATTTTTTCATTAAAAGGATTGCATATATTTAGTTGTTATAATCTGCTTTTATTAGTGAAATCTGTTAAATGTTGTAGAGTGCAAGAATGGAGAAGATGCTCCGGTCTCTGCACTCTTGTGTCTTTGTCCTCAGTTTATTATTGATAAAGGATCTGTCACTTATAACTTGGGTAATTTCAGACTGTGTCCTGGACCACTTACTGTCCAAAAAAGATGAAATTCAGTTGGTGTTCGGTGGGGTCCTGAAATACCAGGGTTTCCAGGCTTGAAATCCAGCAGCTACATGACACAGGAGAGGGTACGGAAAGCACACCTTTAAGGAGTGGATGCTTCTACTAGTCAGTATTTAAGTCCCATTTTTGGCAACATTGCAGAGCCCTCAGGTGAAGAGCTGAAAGTTTGTGATCAGGCTTAGCTTTCAGGGTCATCATTCCTCAGTGAAGAGCAAAACCCTTCTATTCTGGGGAAAACCAGGATAAAGAGCAACAGTGCACTATGTCACAGTCCAGTTCAGCTGCAAACTCCACTTCCAAGTGTTGGAATCTAGAGTAACTTACTAAGCTTTGGTGTTTGGTTAGCTCAGACACAGGTGAAGTACAGGAAAGGAACTTCAGGTGCAAAACCGTTCATGCACAGAGTTCCCAGGGGATTTGAAGGAATGCAGTCCTTGGCTAGGGCAAAAGTCTTCTTTAGACAAAAGGTCGTGTTAGTGACCTTCTTTTGTTGTTTATTTGCATTATAAGTGAAACATCTAAAATGAGATGCTTTGTAGAAAATGAGCTAAACCAGTGGTGCTCAGGCATGTGTTACAATCCGTGTAGTGCTTTTATCCACAAGGAAGTTGGATGGCAAATGGAAACAGTGCAGAGTTCAGTTCTATGGCTGTTGAAGTTTGTTAACTCTGTCAGGAGCTGGTGATTGTCCAGAGTGTCAGGTTTCATCACTTGACTTGTATCTTTACAAATCATCAGTTGCAAAATCAGAATGATTTTCATCATGAAGCAGAAGATGCTTATCTTTGTCTCATAGACTGATTTAGGCTTAAAATTCTGCTATTTTCTGTGAAGGGAAAGCTGCTTTGAGCAGTTGTTGAAAATGTAACTGCAGGGGGAAAAACCCCCAAACAACAAAAAAGCAAACCAACCATGAAGGTTGTCTTTGGAAGCAGCAGTGTAATAGAAGGAATTGTATTTGTCCCATTTAAAGAACATCAAAGCAGTTAAAAAGATATCTTTAGATAACTTGTCCTTGTGAGATGGAGATGTCAATGATTCATGAGGCTGAATTTCATTTACATGTGAAAATCCTTTTGCCATCCATGTTGTTGTGCTTCCTTTCCATGTCCTGTGTTCTTTACCAAACCTTCGGTGATTCTGTTACTTTTTTTTTTACCTTAGTTATTGAGTAAAGTTTCGGAGAATGGGATAAAATATTTTCCTTTAGTCAGTTTGCAATAGTTGTTGAAATATTTATCTCTTCTTGGAGTAGAGCACATAAGAGATGAAAGGAATTAATTTTTCCTTCTCATGCTTAGGGCATGTTTTATGTGTCCTTGTGCCCGATGCCTTCCACTTGTGATCAGCTGCTGCTCTCTAAGACGCTTTCCTGAATAGATCAAGTAACCCTCAAACTTCATGAACCTCTCCTTGCTCCCTATTTAACAGGAATGCTACTGTTTTCCTAATCCTATTATGTTCTTTGCAGAGTACACTTAGTTTCCCAACCCCTCGTGTGGACCCTTTAATTTTCTATTTGTGCTTTGCTGTAAGCAAAAGAAATACATTTCAAATAGCAAAGGGAAAAAAATCAGGATGTTTAATGATGGTACAGTCAATCTTAGTGGGCAGGTCATATTTTTGTGTGATTCTTCTCTGTGGTATTTGGCTCTTGCCAAATGACTGAAAGTTCTGCTTGAAACAGGCACAACATCACAGATGATTATTTTACCGTTCAAAGTATTAGAAACCAAGACTAAAACAAAATTATCTAAAAAAGTATGAAAAGCAGGAGTTCTTTATTTTCTGACTCCTCAGAGTGTGTTTGGATCAACTTTTATCCAGCAGATGGATTAGCTAGAAACTTCTTGTGACATTCTCGTATGATCATTTGCATTTGACACCCGAGTTTTTGAGGGGAAATTGCATCAATATCTTCATAAGGGTGTAGAGAGAAATTTGGGATAAATCTATAGACCAGGGCTGAGAAAATCCAGCTCAAGCCACAATTATCTGAGAGTACCTTTATGGCCCTTCTTTAATGGATTTTGCCGGCTGGATATGTGAAATGTTTCTTCCAGGCAAGGAAGTAATTTCTTTTAGGGCAAAAAATGTTAAACCTCAGAATATTCTGCAGTGACATCACAGGCTTGGACATCACTGATGCAAATCATTAGGCCTTTTACATGGAAAGGCTTTCAAAAGGAATTGAGAGATTCCTTTTTTCTTTTCATTACCTGTGACCTGTCCATTTTCTTACTTCAGACTCCTTAGTACTGTAAGTGCAGCTCTAGGAGTCTTCAAGAATTGAGTGTGAATGATGGCTATTTCTCATACTTCCATTTAAAAGATAAAGGTTTGGAATAACAAAAGCTTTCTTTTTCCTAGGTGTTGCCTAGACAAAATTTACTTAATGTTACAGAAATATCTAGTGAGTCACTAAAAATCTCATTTCTTCTCACTCATACACTTTTCAAAGAAGACTAAAATATTTTTTATAGTCCTTCACTTGCTACAGAGTCTGCCAGAAATGTTTGATCAGCCCAGTTATTATAAAAAGCAGTATTTTCATCTGGTTTCTATATCCTATTGAAAGAGAGGTCAGTAGGGAAATTATTTATTCTTTCAGAGTTGAGGGTTGGCAGGAATGCTCTGTGAACTTCAGTCAGTTTAAATTAATAACTATATTTTTTCTATTCCATCTGGCTAAATTGCCATGAAAGCTTTGTATTTTCCTCTGTTCCTGTGCGTGGACACACTTATTCAAGAGGGATTAATGTATTTGATTAGAAATATTTATTTTTCATGAAACTAACTCAGTGGCATTGAAAATTACTTGTAATAATTGCCATAAAAACTTCGTAGTAAAATGTCATGACCAAATGGAGATCTCCTAACGTGGGAAAGGAGAAGTAGAGGTAGAGCTCTCTGCAGTGCAGTGGACCAGAGACCAAAATGTAGATTTAAGGTGCTGAAGCTGATGGAGGAATTTTAGTGATGTTATGACAGTTCCATCCTTTGATTTTAACAATGCAGAGCAACTGCTTTTAAAAACCACTATGGCTGTAAAGAGGTCAAGTGCTGAGCCAAAGGGATGAACCACTGAGTGAAGAAAAAACCACATATTTTAGTCTAATAGGTAGAGGATAAGTGTGAGCATCAACTAAAGCAAAGACACAGTTATGGCAACTGGGATTAGAGTCCTCTGATGCTTTCACAGTAAATAGATAAAATAAAATGCAAGTTATATATCAGCATTCCTCACAGATAACTGAGCAGTGTTACTGTCCTGATTTTCCTTTCCTGTGGTTTCACTGGGGTGAATCCTTCTGTCTCCAGCTTCAGTACTTCTACAACAGTATTTTTTTCTGTGACCAGACCCATGTATTGTTCTGTACACCAGGAGTGGAACAGACCCCCGTGTCTTCCTCAAATTGCACTGAAAACCTTTTAAGGAGCAAATCAATATACCTTGAACAGTTAAATTTATATTATCTGCATGTAAGTTTTCTTTATCAGGAGAGTAAGTTTTTTGTAAACTGCAAAAACTTGAGTGTGTCTATGTGAACACACAAATAATATTATAGTGTGCATACTGGGCAAACTGTCCTCGCAATGTACGTTCATAAATGCATTGTTATATATCAAATAAATAATTGTGAAAGTAATTTATCACTCTATATGTCAACAGTCAAGCGACTGGATTTAGAGGACATTGCCATTTAATGTTATTAATATAATACTTAATTTTGAGGAATATTTGATTTCCTGTCATTGTTCCTTTAATTGACTTCTGCAACAAAATCTGATTTAAAAGATCTCAAGTTATATGGAAGAGGAAATTCCCAAACAAAATACCTGTTAGAGAGAGTTTCCTAACTTCCTTGTTTGTCTGACACTGATTCAGTCTAGTTAATGCTGACTCAGGTGTAAATATTTTTTTTTTCTTTTTAATGTTCCTGGTTTCTTGTGGATACTCCCATTGACCTGATTCTTCTGGTAAGGGATTTTCATACTGTGACTCAGGAGCAGTGCAAGCAATGTGACAACTACAGGAAAACACCTGTTAGTATCAGGTAAGTTGGTATTTACATTTTGTTTATTCCTTCAGCTGAGAAATCTGGAAGATTTGCCAAGTGTTAAGCCTTGCAAGTCTTAAAGCTTCCTCTCACCTGAGAAACAGTCATGCCACGTTTAATGGAGCACATTCTGAAATGAGGAATATTCAGAGACCTGACCTGAGGTGAGGAACAGATGGTGCAGGTGAATGCTCACACTGGGCAGCAGCTTCACACCTGTGGTGTTTCTGCTCCCACTGCTGCTCTGCTGCTCGCTGTGTCCGGAGTGCTCTGGCCATGCACATTGCAGCCATGTCCTTGTGCCTGAACAAAAGCTGCCACAGCCCCAACAACTTTGCAATTCAAACTTCTCGTGTCTCTGTGAGACTTCTTTATGCCTGTGCTTCCCTTTCAGTGTACAAGAAAATGTCTTTTCTTGGCACTGCTTCTTGCTGATTCAGGCTGGTACCCCAGTGGTGCTGCAGTGACCCTGACTAGTGGCCAGCAAAGTGGCACCAGTGCCATCATTCAGACCAAAGACGTTTCTCCCACATCAGCTTAAAGGCCTTATTCGGTATTTCATCAAAGAATTCCTGACCAGCTCAGCTGTCTACCTTGTTTTCTATTCAAATCTCCATGTTTTTCCTCATTAAATAATTGCACTGCTTAAAACAACATCAGGAAAACCCAGTAGTAGGGTTGTGGTCCTGTGCTGTGCTGTGTATTCTTGTGTTTTCATCAGCCTCAGTAAAGCTGACTGAATACTCATGAATTGTCCTGGACTGGTTTCAGTGGAAGGCAGCAGGATATTCTGCTCCAGTTCTGTTCCTGTAGTTCACAGGACTCTGAGTTCACAGACAACCTGGAGCTCTTTAAGGTAAAATAAGTAAAAGAGGATGATGGTTTCTACTCAGATGGGTGAAAACTCCCTCCTCTTACTTGCAGATGCTTTAAGCAATTGGCTTCCAAGTTCATCTTGCTGTAGGCCAAGTCACTGATTGAACAAGGAAATCAGGGTCTTTTCTGGCCTCTCCTGGTTCTAACCCCTCAGCTATTTATTTATTACTGGAGGAGCCAGGCACCAAAGGGAAGTCCCCACTTCTGCACTAAATAATTCCTTCTGTTTTTTGTAATGAATTTATTTTCCCTTGTACACCATGTAAAGCTTCACCCCTCTGGGGTACATCTTTCCTCTTTTCTCTCTGCTCTGAATCCCTGTAGGAGGGGAGTGGCAGGCTGTGTCCTGGCAGAGGACGGTGCCAGGACATTGTGCAGCTTGGGGCAGCCTGTGTGACATCGCTGTCCTGGAGCTGTGTCAAACACACCACGGACACTTTGTAATTTAAAGGCTAAAACTGAGATCTGCCCAAGCATTCATGAGCAAGAGCCTAGGTAGAAACTCAGAAGGCAAAACCAAACCAGCCTCTTAGGCAGTGTCAGGAGGTTTCTGTCAAATTTGCCACAGGCAAAATCTGACTTGTTCATTTTACAAGAAGTTTGACTTTCTGCGAAGACACATTTTGGAGCTCTACGCCTTTGATTTTTCTTGGAAACAGTTGGAGAGACTTTATATATGATGGATTCAGAAGGTTAAGAACCAAACATTTCATTGCCCTGCATAAACCTGGCATTGAAAATATGTTTGTACAGCTGTCACCTTTGTCTCTTAAGCTATTCTCCTCTGTGGTCACTGGGTGTTTTTCATGTGTCTGTCAGATGACAGCCTGGGAAGGGACACACCTTGTGGGAAAAGATTCTTTAAGTCTGTGCCCTTTTGACACTGTTCTGAGTGGAGCAATGGCCAGAAAACCTTTCTGGACATTGTGAGTTCAAAGAGAGTTCATTGCTGAATAAAACTTCAGTTTTCTTGAATGGGAACTAAAATTTAAATATGTGTGTCAGAATTAAGTAGCAAGAAGACATTTGGTTAAAAATTAATCAATTTTTATAGAATGCATTTTGGTGTGTGCAGGCTAGAAAGGGATTCAAAAGTAAGTGTTGTCTGGATCTTTCGGCACAGTTGCAAATTCAGTGCAACAACCTTCTGGCTAAATAATCTATGAAAATAAATACCTAAAATTGGATTCTCAAGCATTCCTTGTAAGTGATGTCAGCTTCATCTGTCAGCAGGAAAAATGCATATAATTGACATAGTTAAGCAGTTTGGCCATTCAGAAATAAAATCAGAACTAACCTCCAGAAGGGAATGGACTTTGCCCATTTATACTTACTCTGTTTCTCTTTCCATTTGAGGTGAGTTGCCAGAAAATGTATTTAGGATACCAATTATGTGCCTTTCTAGTATTGTATCACCCTATCCTACATCTTATACAGAAGAAGTTAAACACAGACCTCTTTATCTTGTGGACTTATGCAAAGACGCTCTTGAAGAAAGCAGTGCCTAGGAAAGTAATGGAGAAGTTTTGGGGTAATCCTTAGATATATTATCTACTTTTCCATTCTACTGTCCTGGTTTAAAGCTGTTCTGAAGTAACACTGTGTAGAAGTAGTGGTTGGGTAAAGAGAGGAAATAAGTATTACTTTGCTAATACAACTGCTGCAAATTACATGCTGCTTTCTTTAGTTCTACTTTAATCTTTTTCTACAGCATGAGAAGCAAAAGAAGAATGTGAACATTGTAGGGAAATAGGTGATGACTGTTTTCTTATTTGTAATTTCTTTGGGATTTTTCTTGCTTTTCCCCATGCTGCTCTTCAGTGTTCTTTATCCATGGGCACAGAAACAGAAGCAGGCGAGGCAATCAAAACAGGATGTGGAGCACTTATCCTCAAGATCATTTTGGGCAGTGGAGTTTGATACCATCTGTTTTAGGCAAGATGAGATCTGTGTTTTTCACTAACAGAGAAGGAAATAGATCTCATGCAGGGGATTAAAAGGAATCTTTCTCTTCCTATGTGCTTTGGCTGTTCATTTGTGAACACAGCAGCTGTGATTTCTTGGAAATCTTATCTTGATGTACCCTTTCAAAGAACAGTGAAAAGCTCAGATTAATGGAGTCTGTGCTGTCAACAAGCTGAGAAGTCCCATATGAGTTTTATGGAAAAGCTTAAAAACAGGTTGAGGGATCCCACCAGGAGGAATTTTTCGTTTGTGGTGATTTTACTTTTATTTTTTTTTTAAGCCTTTTGATTCTGCTAAAACCTGGTTTGGTAAATGATTCAGTATAAAACTCAGGCTTCATTACCCTTTGAAGTTTAATTTTGTTATGTTTTGCCAGGTATGTCACCATTTATTTAAAGCAAAGATTATTTACTTGTTTCACTTTTTGAAGAACGGAAAGGCATTTTGTGCTGTTTTGACCGGATGAAAATACATACACTAGAATTAAGTGATACAAAGGGCTCAAATGACCTTGCCCTACTGCATTGGAAGAATTTATTTTGTGTGACTTGCTGTGTGTTGGAGGGGCTGGGAAAGCACTTTCGTCCAGTGCTCTTGTCAAGGGTTGACAAGAGTTGTTTTGAGTCAAGGGTTATGCAGATTAATCATATAATCATTAACTCTGCTCCAGGCATGTCGTTAAGGAGGGCTCAGATATCACTGGGTAAATAACTGCAGGGAAACCTGGGGCTAATAAAATGTCTCTGCTGATGGAGAGCAGGTACATCACTCACCAGATCCGGGTCAGCAGTCCTGAACCGTTTTTCATTTTCAGCCCTTGAGGGGTGTGTCCATCGTCACCCACTGATGACTAAACCCTTTGGAGTGCTCTGTGGGGCTATAAATACTGAGTGCACTATTTTGGTTGCAGTACCTGTGAAGGGCACTGAGGGAAGTTCTCTGCCTCAGGAGCCGAGTTCCTGCCTGGCACCTGCTTTGGGGCTGCCAGCACATCCCGTGCACTGTGCTACTGAACCACATCCACGTGCAGGTCAATGCTGCAGTAGCAGACAAGACTATTTTGATTTTTAAGTTTTTGCTTCCAAGGCAGCTGTTAGCCAGTGAGAGTTTCTAAAAGACTTCAGCACAATCTGGAGGCTGAGTGCTTCCAGCTGTTTTTTATTTCCAACAGGACAGACCTGTGATAAAGAACATAATTGTTCTTTGCATAGCATTATTGTGTGTAGTTCTAATTGCTGAAAAATACTAATTACTTTTCACAAACATATGTACATTGTAGGTCACCACAGTAAACAAGTATTTTTTAGATGTCAGCATGTCTTTACAGGTGTATGTTAGGCAGGCATTACAGATAATCCTATTTAACTTCATATGCAGGTATTTTTGCACAGTCCTTTAATTTCTGGAGTACCTACAAGAAGACAAAACTGAAGTAGAGATGTGTCTTACTTGCTGCCATCTTGTAATATTCCTACTTCCACCCTTAAATTTTACCCATTGTATTCCTATTCTTAACCTTTTACTGGATTGGATTGCTCGTGTGGGCAGACTCAAGCAAAAGTCAAGGGGGAGATACCTGGCCTAGGGGGCTGCTTTGTCTTTCTGCTCTCTTTAATGAGGTTCAGTCTTCTGGGGTGAACACTGACAGGCTGTTCTGTGAGCACTGACAGCATAAACATGCTAACATTGCCAAGGGGAACAAAGCAAAGGGTTCTGAGTGTGCTGAGCCTTGTTCTGATGCTCAGGGCTTTGTGAAGGAGCTTCTAAAAGCCCCCAACACAGAGCCAGGTGGGCAACTTCAAATTCAAAGGTTGTGTGCCCAACTGCTGCTTTGAACAGATTGTGTATGCCTTCAACAGATTCTGGGTCCTGAAGTAGAAAAAAAATTCATTATTTTTGGCTTGGTCACTGTACTGTGTTGGGTTCTTTTTGGCAGTGTTATATAGAAGGAGCTGTACCAACTGCAAAATGGGAAAATCATTTGAAGTCTTTTAAGATAGGGATTATGTCTCTGTGTCCTGGGGATTAATGTGGGGATTTGACAGTTACCCTTGAAGGAATCTGAACTATGGGACATTTGAGGAAAGAGCCAAGGGACTGGTGGGAACAGCATTCTGGTAAGTGCAGCTGCAAAAACATGAAGTTGTTTCTCCCTAAAGATTTGGAGGAAAATATTGGTGTTTTCTTTCACAGCAAATCTTGGGATGTGTAAATGGAAAAGAGGAAGACAATGGAGCTTTTACTCTGCCTAACAGTATTTCTGAAGGGAGTTTGTTATAGCTTGTGAGTCATATGATGTTATCACAGAGTACTTTTTCTTTGATTTCTTCTCTTCATTGCCATTCTGACAGCTTAAGTCTGGGTGAGAGAATTTCTCTCTTGCTTTTACCTTTTCTTTTGCTCCAAAGTAGCTGCAACAAAACATTTGAAACTTTTTGTGTTCTTAATGGGTGAAAGGAAGACTTCCCCAGTAATCTCTGCTGAAGGCCTGTGCTTCAGGATTCCTAGAAGAGATACTTCTGTGCCATCATTATCTTTTGGATTCATCGTGGCCTCTTCTCTTCCCTGTATCTCTTTGGAGAGGTATTTTTGTGATGATGCAGCTGCTTGCTATCAAAATATGAGCAGGGCAAGACTGAAAATTACTAATAGAGGTATGTACAGTAAGAAGGGATAGAAATTAGACCTACCTGAGGGACGCACACACAAACATAGAACCATACCCAAACTTTCAGAGAAATTAATGTCTTTACTCGAGTGTTAAAAGCTCTCCTTTGGCTCTAATCTTTCTGATTAACAAAGTGAAAGCAGTTTTCAGTTCTGCTCTCCACAGAAATCCATTCCTAGAAGAGGGAACAACATGAAAAACACAACTGTGCTTATAAATTATAGTTTTTGGGGATAAAGTGCCATTGTCACTAACCACATTCAACACTATTAGCTGGAGACACGGAGGTAAAAGCAGAACCAAGAGGAAACATTATGTCTTTTGGCCCTCAGACCACACAATTAGTGAAATGGTTAGTTTGGGCATTTTAAAGCTAGGAATTAAGAAATTATTGGAGTGTTGGTAACTTTCCATAGCACCAGATTCATAGGGGCTGGTTTGTTGATGAATAAGATGGAGCCTGTAGTTTTCAGAGGTCTCATGAGAGTTTGGGGATGAGCTGGTGCCTTTTATACCACTCTCTGCTGAGAATATTGACTTTCACAAAATCATACATGATATAGCAAGTTCTATGCTTTCTGATCAGGTCAGGCTGCAGACTTGGGCAGCAGAGATCATGAGATGTATTATAAAATGAGGTATTTTTTGTGCTATGCTTATACTTCTTACCACCTTAATTTAGATTTCTATGCATTGCAATTGATGTTCAACCAAGATCAGAAAATCTCAGCTAGAAAGGGATTTTACCTGTTAGAAACAGTAAAAACCCCCTTACTTTCTCTCTTTTATGTGATCTAGGGTATCACACTTCCAGAATCCATTCCAGTTCCCAGAGTCTTCTCTATGAACTAAAAGGAAAGACTTATCCTCCCTATTACAGCTGAGGAGATGTTGGGTGAGACAACATTTAATGTCCATCATTATGGACAATATTGTTATCTAGTTTGTTTTTCATGCAATAAGGCCAGTTCTTGTTGAGAAGAGTAATTTCATGAGCTACTGGTTTGGTTGGCAGACCTGCCCTGACAGTTCACTTTCTTGCCCTTCCCTCAGTTCAGCCACTCGTTTGTGTAGCGCTGATCTATCCCAGACTGTTGAAACCACCACAAAAACTGTGTATGTTTCTTGAAAAAAAACCCAAACAAAACGAAAAAGCAAAACAAAGACTTGATCTTTTTGCTGATCTGCTTTACAGCACAGCTGGAGTTGCTCTAGTATTAGTTCATTGCCACACCTGGACACAACAGATGACCCAGCTCAAACTGACTTTGCTGCTAATGTGTCATGAAACTTTGCTGAGGGTTCATGGTATAGTTTCTGTTTCCAATTTTCACAGAGTACTCTCACTGTATTTTTGTTCAGTCACTGGAAAGCTATCTCTAGAGCTGCTGGAGAATCCAAGTGCTGCTCTTTCAATGTTGGATAAATATTTAAGGGAATTAAGTCACCCATCAGAGTGGATTCTGAGAAAAGCTCAACTGCCTGTAGTGAATACCATTTAATTTCTTGTATCACTGGATAAGTTGTAGCTGTACTGTATTGCCAGGCAGGGACAGTTTCTTTTGTGGAAGGTGGTTTATTGAGACAGAGTGAGGGCTAATTGACAGAGGCCAGATTAACCCCTCTTCTGGAGGGCCCTTGCCAAGGCCACTTTGGAAATACTTGTGAAGTCTTAGTTCCTTACTCTCTGCAGACTAATCTTTCCAAGATCCTTCTACAAGAAATGAAGTTGCTTTGGGATTTCAGATTAACTAAATTCTTGTATGCCACAAATTACTTCGCTATGGTGTTTCTCATACACAGATACTTTCTACTGGCTGTGCCCCCCAGCTGCCCTGTCCTTTCTGGCCTTACAAATCAGGTCAATAAAATAGAAATTATTAGCAAACGTTCCAGTTTGAAAGCATGGTTTGAGTTGTACTCCTCCAAAGGCGTCAACTAGGAGTACCTGGGCTAAAGCTGTTGCAGTGTTGAGCCAGACACTGAGTGCAGAACTTGGCCTGCAGTTTCTGCTTAATATCATTCTTTGGTTTCCTGTTGAGCTGGAATGATGAATATTCTTATCGCTGTGATCCTATTGTTATCAAAGCATTTGTGTAGGCAGTCTTTGATGAGAAGCTGATAGGGAGGTAGAACAGTAAATAGCTCTAGGTGCACCAGCAAAAATACCTTTTGTTTTCAGAGTATCTATAAGCCGTGTCTTGTCTTCTTTTTGACTGAATTTTCTATTTCAAGAGCACTGTGAAGAGGCTTAATGTCTTTCTCTGTTGTACAGTCATACAGTTGTTCCCTTCCTGTCTTTTCCCGTAGCATTAGAGAGCAGCCTCTTGCTGTTTGTGGAGGCACTAATCGGTGGGTTACATAAGCACAGCATTTCTTTATATGTAGTGAGAACATGTCATGGTGTGTGTTGTTTCACCACAGAGAGCATCACAGAGGGAATATCTGCTTAAAATGCAATTAAAGACTACAAAGCGTGAAAGACCAACTGCCTGGGGAAACAAAGTTTACTTTGAAAAGGAGCAAAGAGAGCATTGTGAGTGGTGTGTTCAAAGTGCTCCTTTGAAGGAAAGGCAACAAACTTCAGTACAGTTGAACACCTGCCTAGCAGAAGAGCTGTTCTCAAACATTTGGAACTTTCTCAGCCACTGTTGGGGTATTTTGTGTTAGGTCTCCAGTTCTTCAGGAGAGTTTAGCTTCTGATTTTGGCCATAAGCACATGCAAATGGATATCGTACTTTACAAACCATGGTCTAACCTTTTAAAAGATCACTATGGACCAGAATTAGCCACCCTTCATTTTGTGCTGTGTTTACGTTTTCATTGGAAGCTTTACCATTTTCATCGATTCTCTCTCTCTCCTTCTCTCTCCCTCCTCTTCCTGCCCTGAAACAAACTGCTTGCTTGTACTTTATGGTACTTGACACCCTCTTCCTTCCACAGCAATTTTTTTGTCCTTGACAGACTTCATGTACTTAATCATGATAATGAGCAGCAATGCAGCAAAATTACATAGCTTGTGGCTCTCAGAGACTCTCAGCCATTTCTCTTGAAGTTTACGGGAATGGAAAATCCAGTTCTGTTTTCTGGATTCTGCCCTATGTTAGTGCTGACAGTGCCTCGATTATAACATGATAGGAAGCACAAACTTACTAGAAGCTAAATACTCTTTCCCCATCTCTGAACGTTTTTTGGTCATGTTATAGGTGTGTTTATTAAAAGAGCTGGGAAAAAGCTTCTAACCTAATTTTATGACTAAAGTCTACTTCACTGATCTCTTCACAGACATACAATGAAGCTTATGGAACTCTTTCCTGCTGCTTCACAGTCTATTTTTTTCCAGCAGACATTTTTTCTAGTGCCTTTTACCTTCCTTCATAAATTGCCTTTCTGCTCGATTCATTTCCTCAGTTCGAATAGCTGTGTATTTTGTGTTGTTGTATATTCTTTGTAGAGTCACACACCTTACTATGCTATTTTTATTTGTTTAGGAAGCACACAAGAAAGAAAGATGAAAATACTACAAAAAAAAGAATTCTGGACAGTTTTTATCTTTGGTTTAGCTACACTAACTTATAGCTATTTGTCCCATTTATTTGATGGCTTGATGTGTAATTTCATGCTATGTATATTTACTTTCAGCTGCCAACACCTTCAACTAATTTTTCAAGTTTTGAAGAAATAGGATAGCAAGGAAAGAAGAAAATAAATGTTATAATCAGGGATGAATAAAAGGATGTGTGATTGGAAGGTCATTAATTTATTTGAAACAGGAATCATCTCTAGGTACACTTAAATTGCTTCTCATTACTTAATTCTATTGCGTCATTACTTGTTTGCTTCATTGATTTTTCTATTACTTTAGAAAGCACCTTGAAATAGTTATGAAACCTGTTCTTTAAGTTTTTGTATTTAGCTTTCAGCTCTCTGTAAGTATTTCTACGAACTGTGCTGATGGTTAGGCTGGATTAAATGCCTTAGAAGTTCCCTTTGAGCAGCCAAGGCCCTGTGACATTGAAGAGCCCCTGGTGCTGGGGTGCAGGGCATGGCAAAGCCATGTTTAACTGCAGAATAACTATGGGGAAAACAAGCCTTTGGAGCAGAGCTGAGAGCACAGGATTAATGAGCTGGAAGCTTTGGCAGGGCTGAGCTGTGCCAGCAGCCCTTCTCCTGCCCCGCACGGTGACGTTCCCGGGCGCTCCGCATTATTGGCATGCATGGAACACCTAAACATGGCCCATCATACCCCTCCTGCCAGCCCAGGATTGTTTCCACCACAAATTATAGGCTCAGCACTGACCAAGAAGGGCAGGGCTTGGTCTCTTGGACCTTTTTATGGCATAGCAAATAGCTATGCAATCATCCTGCAGCAATAGTGCAAGAATACAAAATTACAGGCCAACCCAGGCTGGTGGTGTCTCGCGGCAATTGCTTGTTTGTGTCAGCTTCACTCTCTCTGCTTGTCATTTCACAAAAGGCAGATGGACATAAAGGGAATGTCCAAGGGTCAGAGAGGTCCTGTGTAGGTGTAAGGTGCATTTAGTAGGTATGGTGAAGTTACTGGTGAAATAATCTGCCTGAGAATAAACCACTGGTAATGCGTTGTTGTACAGTTGTTCAAGGATTGTAGAAAGCTCCTTCTCCATTTTCAGCTGCAGATAAATATGGGGAAGCAGGCAGTAATTAATGGAAGTGAAATTGAGTCAGAGGAGTCATTGATGTCCAGAAAATGCCAGAACACCCATGTCTGTGCTTTCTGATCCAGTGCAGGTGCCAGAGCATCGCTTAAGTTAGGGTCTGTTATAGTTACTACAGAGCTGGGAAGGAGAGGATCACAGATCTATGGGGTCTGTTGAGGTCTGTTTGGTAATGGTAAAACATTAAAAAAAACCAAGTCTGATGTGAAAATCTATATACAATAGCAACCTTAAAGGCAACTGCTTTCTCAGGTGCTATTAATTGTCATGGTCTTTCGATATATGGTGTAATAACAACTGTACATCTCTAGCTAATCATTAACAGCACACATTGTGTAGGAAGGACAAATTTCACTCTCTTGCCCTAAGGTTACTCGGCATGAGGAGATGCTGTTCTCTGTCACCCAAGGGGAAAAGAGAAGGCTCGACTTTAATTCAAGGCCTTGTGAAACTCAGTGAGTGTGAAGGTGAGGTAAAGTAACCAGTACCAGTTTGATCCCCCCATGAATGGTGGAAGATTCCAACCCAAGGTACTGGCAGGGATGACACTCATTTCGAAGTCTGAAGCATCACAACCCAAAGAATCGCTTGAAAAGAAAAAATGTTGGTTTGGAACAAAAGAAAAGTATTTCAAATTACTCTGCTTTGAATCTCCTGGTGAGTTCCATCTCCTGTCATAAGACTACAAGCTGTTACAAAATGTACTATTTATTTTTAGGATTACCACAGCACAAAAGTTTAAAGCATTGAAACTTTCTTACATGGGCTTATGTTCTGTGGAAAAAAACAAAATCTCTCCCCCAGTTGGTGAATAAGACTTGGATTTCAAGAACAGATGAGCAAATAGCAATATTTGGAAAGTGGGCATTGAGTGTGGGGTTACTTCTAGTTTTATTTAGCTATGTATTAGAGATGCATATTGTCTTTTCAGTTGCATATTCTAATCTTCCTGTACTTTAATGGACTTGAGCACACGAAACCATGGCATTTTGCCCATTTCTCGTGTAAAACCTTGGAAGTCAGCAAGCACAACTATTATGCTGTGAAGTACCAATGTGTGAAACATTATCCAAAACAGTTGTAATTAGAAGCTACTAACTCAGCCCTGTATTTAAAATCTTTGAGAATTATTAGAGAATGAGAAAAAATGATAGATAATGTAAACACAATTGAGAAAAAATAAAGGCATTTACTGCTAGCGTTTTGTAAAAATGTTTAAATCCTCCAAGTGTTTTTCCTCTTATCAAAGGTATAAAAATAGATCTATTGACTTATAAGCTGTGCGTACAGGAATGATTTAGATCAGAATCTTTCCTGAAGCTTTTGTTGTCTTTTGTCTCTGTCTCCTTCTGGCAGGGGGTGTGGGGATTGTGTGGAGAAAGCTGTTGGTGTTTAAATGCACTTTTAATTCTGCTTTATGCCATTCTTGCTTGCTTGCTTATGTATCAACTTTCTAAAGACCTCATTTTAATGATCCTTTTTGTACAGAGCCAGCATCAGCTTGGGGAGACTTGTGAGTGGATCTGCAACCTGCTTTGAGCTTCCAGCTTGGTTACAGTTATGCCTAATTCTGACATGAATTCTGCTGCAGCATTGGGTGAGTGTTCCAGTTTTTGAAAATTTCACAAATATATTAATTCATAATTCTGATGGTTCCAACAGTAAATATTTCATTTAGTTGATTGGGGGAAATGGGGAACAAAAATTCCCTGCAGAAATGTAGCCAAGTAGAGAGAAGGTTGAGAGGTGTAATGATTTATAGTCTTACTAGAGCAAAATTTTGTGAGACTATGTGGTCTTTAATGCTATGAGGGGTAGTGGCTTGACTGTGACATCATCAAGTTTCACATGTATTGTCAATAGTTCTTAGTCTATTCTGGTTAGACTTCTGGAACATTTTAGCAGGATTTCAGCAATTGCTGCCATAGAAAATAATCTATTTTAGCCCCCAGCTAAGTTATTCTGAGAACAATCATCCTTCCTTAAAACATGGGTTTTAGATGTTGCTACTATTCTCAGATAATGGTTTTTGTAGAAATCCATGTGGGGCCATACAAATACTAGTTGAAACTCTCAGTAACTTCTTTATTTATTCATAACTAAAGATTTGTGGCAAGACCAGGTTTTTTTTTCAGGAGCAAGTGTGCATCTTTCCTTAAAATCAGCTATTTGGCTGCTGTGTTAGCATTGAGCTGGCCCAGCCTGATCTGGGTGAGGTGTGGCCTCGGCATGTCCTGTGTTTGATCTCTTCTTTCCAGCTTCTTTGGATGTTTATAGCTATTTATTATTTCAATGTAGTTGTGTTTCTGTTGCCTGCCTCTGCCTTCAGAATAGCATGTGTGCACGCATGGCTTTTGGGAACTGAAAAGTGATCTACTCAGACCTTAACTGCACCGTGTAGAGGAGACAATCTGAAGGAAACAGCTGATCTCGTAAAGCATCTGGTCCTCTTCTAGCACAGTTGATTTTACATCAGTTGTTTTACCTCTTACTTCCAACTTGAGGGAGGTTGTCTTGTGATATGCTGAGATTTTGAAAAGTGTGACAAAGAAAGCAATTAAGACCTTGCTCAAAAATATTTTGATTCCAATAATTAAAAAGCATGTTTATGTAGAGCTTACTGTTGCAAGGGTCTACAAGTACTTCACATAAATAACTGTAAAGAAAGAAACACAATGACCTGTTAGTGTCATTGTCTTCAATTTATCACCATATGCTAAATCACTAATATATGGCAGGTTCAGAGGCTTGACTAATATTGAGGATAGGGGATAAGGGAAGAATGCCTTATCAGGCAGGGGTGTGAGCTTTTTGTGAGTGACTCCAATGCTAGAAGACACTGCCAGCTGAAAACAGGGAAGGTCCTAATAAATGCAGTCGGGAGCTGTGCTGAGGAACTTGTTAAAAATGCCAGTGTTTATCAAGACATTTGAACAGCTACTAAAATGGACCATTATCTTGCTTCTTTTGCATTTTCTGATTACATTATGGCAGATGCAGTGTAATGCAGAGCCATCATGTGCTGCAGAGTGCTGGGGACTATTAGTCAGTGAAATGTAACAGCATTAATGAGCTGCCCTTAAAGAAATTTCCTTGACTTTTTTTTTGATTGTAGCTCAGAACCCTGTAGTGAGACAAGAGCCAATTCCTTAGTGCTGAACTGCACTTTGGTGTTTACTGAGTAATACTCTACAAGGACTCCTTACCTTGATGTCCACAAATAAAGATGTCACTGTCATGGTATGGGGAGATCTCTGCAGAAAGCTTATTGATGCTGTCTGACCCCTGAAGTTGGTGCATTTTCCAGTGTTGCAGGTATGAGGCAACGATGCTGTGCTGTACCAGGGCTGCTCTGTGCATCTCTGAACCGTGGAGAAGCAGGAGCCAGAATGCTTTGTCAGTGTCTGAGGAGGACAATTTACAGCAGTGAGCTAAATGAAATTGGAAAACTGTGTTTTCTCCTCTGTCTTTGGGGTGTTCAGGTGTGCTGTTTTCCTCAGTCTAAGATTTCTTGCACTTTTTAAAAAGATCAACTTTTAAATTTATTTTTAAAGGCTAGCTTCTGCTAATAGTGCATTTCTACTGTTTCTGTAGGAATTATTTTTGTTTTTTTAGCCAAAATATCAGTAAAATGTGTCTCTACAAAGAAATGCACAGAACAGTTGAGATGATGAAGGGAACTGGTACTGTTCTTTTAATTGAGGTCACTGATCTCTGCAGTTTCAGTTCTAGCAGGAGATCCACATGTGAGACAATGTCTGCATTCCAGAGACAGTTTCTGTACACTGTCAAACTTGGGGAAGTTTGGGTCCAAATGACTAAATAGGCTCAAATAAGCAGTTAGATGAGTGATTGCAGTCAGAACCATGGCAGTTACCAAATTAGTCCTGTTTCCTTTGAGAAAAGAGGAAGAAAAAAGATCTGGTGTTACATTGCATGACTGATCTCAGATGTTCTCGAGCCCCACAAATGGAATGTGACTGTAAATGCAAATTCAAGTGTTGTGAATGAGCTCAAGCCCCAGGGAGAAACAGGAAGACTTTGTGGATCATTTATGCTCCGTCCATCACTGGTGCCATTGCTGTCTTTTCCTATTTGTTTTATAAAGAAATCTGCTCAAGTAAGATGGAAAGGGAGTTTGAGGCAACGATTGGCACCATGGGGGGAAATCTTTGCACTTGTCCCTCTCTACCTCTTTGAGTCCTTATTTCGAAACCAACAAGCTTTGTGCTACTGTTAGACTACAAAATATGTAATGTAGCCTCTGCTGAGCTTACAGTGACACACAGGGTGACTGCATTGCTATTCTTGCAATAGCCATGCTTCAAGGAACTTGAGAGAGACATTTTCTTATCTGTCACAAAACTCAGAAACTTAAAATAGTTATCAAAACTCTTAATCCTTCCATGAAGCAGTTAGGCAAGAACTGTGGTTTCCATTTAAGAAAAAAAGGCAGTTTACCCCGAAGTAATGGAGCAACAGTTTCAGCAGTAGAATACAACCACCAAGAGTATTTTCTTTCTAGGCTGTATACCGGTTCGGGGTTTTTGTTTTGTTTCAGCATCTTTTTAACTCAGTAAAATGCAAAGCAACACTGGCTTTACTTGGCATACTTGCATTTTTTATGTGAGTCAGATCTTTTTGCCTTCCCATCTTGAAGGCTGCGGGATTGTTTCCAAACAGGCTGATGCTCCTAAGGGTCGGGTGCCTTACAAAGAACAAACAAGGGACTAAATTTTGCTTTTGCTTATGCTGGGTTCATGCCAGAATAACTCAACTGATGTTACTGGAGTTACTTATGCTTGTGCAAATCCAGAGTAAGAGGATAAACTGAGCTGTCCCTTGTCTTGCTGTGAGGAGGAAGAAAAGACAAGAAATGCATTTCTGTGAGGTATTTCTTTTGTTAATTTAGGCAACAGTGAAGCTGCTCTTACTTGCTGGCTTTGCTCTGTCTTTAGCTGTAGTTGTCCTTCCAAATTTGTGTTGGAGTTCCTTGTAAATATCAAGACCTCAGAGTTTAAGGAAAGACTCTAAAAGGGGGTTGACGTGGCTGAGATTCTTCAACACTGTGGGAAAACACCCTTAATGAACAAAACGGGTAAATCCACTCAATCACATTATCTGTGGTAGTCACCTGCTCACTGTTTGCTCACATCCAGTTCTTTGACAGCCTGATCCTGATGAGAGGAGGCTTTTTCTCAGCAAGTGTTTCTTCATTCTGAAACTTGGTCTAGCAATTTAAGCAGCAGTTTAAATCATGGTACAAGCACTTTCAGCTTGTGACTGGTTTGTAGGCTGACATTGCCCGTTTTAGGATCCCTGTTGACTGCCCACTGCAATTGCTATGGCACAATGTGCCACCGTGGCTTCTGCTCTCACCCCATTTCTGCAGCAGAATCTGGCTGTGAACAAACCAAAGTCAATTGCAGAGTCATGGAGCCAAAGAGCTCCTTAATGTGGGAAAGGTGCTTCAGTCATGGAATCCTTCCTTATCCTGCAGCTTCCAACCATTTTGGAGTGCACTGACAAGGGGATTAGAATAGGAATAATTAGCTCGGTAGGGAGATGAAGTCCAGCCTCCCAGCTGAAGTAGGGCCAGCCTCAAGTATCTAGGATGGGGGGGAAAATCCAATTCCCATTCCTGAGTTTGTGTGGGAAGCATACATAAACTTGGATGTTTTGTTAGAACAATGACATCAGCTTTTATTGTGTTTTTCCCCTGCTGCATTTCATCTCTTGTTTAAACTCTTATTTTTCTTGACAAAGAACATCAAAGAAGATTTTAATTACGACTGTCCAGATTGCTGTAACTTTTTCATTTCAGCACTAATAGAAACTCTCAGTGAGAGGGACTATTGGACTGAACTTTTATGTTCTTTTTTATTTACAGTGTTCTCAAACTGCACTTAAGGAAGCATCAGTTTTAATTAATATGTAAATAATAAAAGAAGCAGCACCAAAAAACCCCCAAAACCTCACATATAATTACGTAAATAGCAGATGTTGTAGAAAACTTCGAAAATGACACTGTGATGTTCTGTGCACTTTAACAACATCTCTCTTGGCATTTTTCCAGTTCCAAGCTGACTATGAAATGCATTCAACCTGGTTTAGAAAATACAAACTACATATTCAATACCCATAAAGAATCTGAGCTGACAATGTACATTTACAAAGGTCAATAGCTCTTAAAAATAATTTCAGTACAGTGGTTCTGGAATTAACTTTCTAATAATTGTACCACTGCCTGGGCAACTGGAAAAATTGACTGATACGTTTAGATTTAGTGGAACATGTCTAAGAAGCAGAGCTACAGAAACAAAATTTGTCATTTCAAAGTTTTAGTTGGATCGTGTACAGATTTAGGAGTCCAGGCCTGTTTAATGTCAGAGTTAGCCTAGGACAGAAACACTCCAGCCCTCCCAAAGACATCAAACAGCATCAGTAAGAACAAGAAACACAATAATTTTTGCTGAAGGTGCTGCATGGTCTTGGAAGAGTCACTAAAGATCACATGACAATTCTCTTTGCAGTAATGAATGTGTCTACTACCACAGGCTGAGCTTGTTTGTTTATTAAAATGGGCTGTGAAAGTACATGCAAAGAGACCTCACCATCACACAAAGAAAGTTCCTTAACTCCATCCATACTCAGCCTGAGTAATCAAAGCTGTCATTAACTTTGCTGGCCCCTCTTCCCTAGAATGATTTCTATCTAAAGCTGAACACATCAGTAGGCAGCAGTATCAGGGCAGGAGCAGATTTGTGGGTGTTGAAAACAGATGCAGCCTGCAAAAATATTTTAATAATATGTTTTTAATTTTGCATGGGATCTGGCTATAGATATGGACTGGATCTTGGGAGCGAGGAGGAACGCCTCAGGCTCCCACCCACACTTGTTTATCACAAAGCCCTTTGACATTCTCCCCAGGGGAGGAAAAAAAGAATATTTTCTGTGAGGCAGAGGCAGAACTATAAGCAGCATCTCAAAGCAGTGATGCAGGTGAGAGGCCTTGCTAAGCCTCAAAGAGAAGCTTTTTTGCCAGCTCTCCAGTGTGGCATTGTCTGTACAGATCATCTACAGTAATGAGGGAGAGAAAGGGAAGATGTTTTCAGAATCTCCAAGAGCTCCTTTACACATTAAATGTAAGATTTCTCAATGCATTTTCTTGGATACCAAAACAACTCTAAGAGGAGCTGAGGAAGGCAGGCAAGGTGCTGAAGGGATTTTTCATGGCTCAAACCTCAGGTCAAGCTCAGATGGCAGCAGTATCCTTGGGGCCAGGCAGCAGAGATGTGGTTTTGTGTATAATTTCCTTACCTTCACAGATTGTAATGGTTTCTGGATAGGTAACAGGGTTTTTAATCCTCATGACGCTGCCAAGGATATCTAAACACCAAGGATTTTGTTTTGTGTGGATTTCAGTCCACAGTTCTTGCCATCTTTTTGTTTATGATGTACTAATTTAATGGGCTTTATGGGATGCCATCAAATAAAGGATGTCAAAAAGCATTTAAAAATACATAGTGCTGAGGCTATTTCATAACACTTGAGATTTTTCTACCTTGGCCTGAATTAGAAGCTATCAATTTCACTTATATTTCAAAACTGTCAGATGTGTATCTCCTGTCTTGGATTTTTTGCTTGATGCTTTTTTATTTAAAAATCTTAACAGAAAGAAAGGGTTGTTTTCTCCCAGGAGCTGTCTTGGAAAATTTAATAACAAGTGTGCTTTTAGCTGGAAGTAGAAGCTTTATGGGGTAGGATGAGTAACTCTAGAACAGTGTGATATAATCAGCTGTGCTAAGCATTCAGATTTCCTCTGTGTGGATGAATGCAGCCCAATGCTGTCCAGTCCAGTGGCCTGTGCATAGGCTGCCAGTCAAGACTGAAAAGAGATATCATTGTTCCTAAACAAGATTAAAGGCTAATTCCAGGCTTGATGGGTATGTGCATGACACCAGGAAAACACTTAATAGAGAGTACTCCACAAATAGTACCATTCACTGGCACCTTGCTGTTGGGGAAACTTTAGAGTAATGGAGCCTCCTGTGTGCCTGGAGTTAATTTTGTGTATTCTGTGCTGTGATTATGAATGAAGCTCTCAGGTGCCATATTGACAGTCCAAGCTGACAAGGCAAAACAGCCACCAACGTTGGGGGCTTTTTACAACACCAGAGCTTCTACTTAGGATTTGTATTCTATCCTTAAGATAAAAGAAGTCACACTTTTAACTGACTTAGAGCTGTACAGTCAATTCCTCACCCCTCAAGTGTTTGCAGTGACTGGAACTAACATGTCATAATATCAGTTGAAGGTAATAGAAGTTTTGGATGAAAAAGGAGCTTTATGGCTCACAAGACTGGGTTGAAAGATTAAAGATGTTTAAAGACTTTTATCTGGGATCCCTGAATTTGTGGCAAATATAAACAGAAGTATCTTCAAGACTTAATGAATTATAAATAAGTAACTTGGCTCATTTGTTAAATGTAAGTACTCCTGGGTGCTGATATTCAAGCTAATACTGCAAAATAAATGTTACAAGTGTGCAGTAAAACTATGAATATAATTTATAAGCCCCTTCTGCTGGGGGAAAAGGTGTAGCCAAAGAAAGATGAGAAGGCTAAAATTTTATAATAGTGTGAGTTGAAAAGTTGGGAAGCTGTGGACAAATTAACAAAAATAAAGAGCTGCTCTGGTGTGGAGCTCGGTTCTCAGAGCCTGGCAGGGAGTCAAATATTTCTTCCTTCTGCAGCCCCAGTAGTCCTGATATTGCTCTTTGGGGAAGAAGTGCTTTTTCACTTTGAACATATGGCATTATCTTGAGCTAACTGACTTCTTGATGAATATTTCAAAAAAGGACAAGTCTTCTATCGAAAAAGGCCAAGAATGCAACTTCATTTCCTCTTCCAACGTTTACTGTAAAAAAATTATTGGCTTTTTTTTTGGTACAGATTTAATTTGGAACACATATGTGTGACATATGTAACATCATCAAATAGCTTCAAATAACTTCATCAACTGCTTTGATGCTTATCAAAGCAGTTGGAACAAAATAAACCAAACCAGTAACTCTGTGTACATATGGGTCAGGTACTGACTGGTATGAACTTGTATCCAGGGCTGGTTGGTTTCAGTTTTGTAAGGGTCTAGATTTTAAGAACTTTTTTATCACTGTTATGTATAGTGTGAAGTATAAGCATTTGAAACCTTAAAATACAGCTGTGTGTATTTTAAACACTCTTTCAAACCAGAAAATTTTCCTGTGTCACACATCCCATTCCCCACAAGCATGGAGAGTCTCTGAGTACAAACCATTGCTGCTTTCTCATCTGGTAAATGGTAACCCCCGAGTTCTGGTGAAATGGTCTTTGTGCTCTTGTGGGGATGCCTTGAAAATGTCATTTGGTGAAAAAACAGCAGCACCTTGAGTGGCTTGGCATTTGCATACTACAAATGACATATGGTAAGGAGGTGGATTTGAGAGTTCAGCATTTAATGTAGAAAGTTTTGTGTAAACAGTAAGTAGTCAGTGTGCTCTGTGGTACTGAAGGAAGAAACAATAGGACAGTTCTGCAAGTAAGAATTCTGCCCCTAAATACCATTTTCAGGTCATTTATTGATCTGTTTATTTCACAAAGTGAAAGTGAAGTGCTCAACTGTACATTAGTAGCCAACTTTAAATAGCTTGGAGCTGATTTTGCTTGAAAATGAGGAGTAACTTTATTGATGTCTGTGGAGTTAACAGTGTAAACAAAAGTTTCTGGTCCTGTCATTTGGAGAGTTGATTTTTTTTTGTTTGTTTTTCCATGTATGGTGGTTAAATGCAATTTAAGAACAACAGATTGCAAAGATTACGACACCAAGACTAAAATTAGGTTGTTGTGGACCTGGTGCTCATTACTCAAGTGCTCAGGTTGCACCAAGGGCTCAGAGAGAAGAGCTCTGGTAGATGGACTTGTTTAACACTTGATAACTGAGCTCTGCTCCTCACCAGGTACTGACCAAGCCATTTCAGTGTTAGGTGATAACAAACCCATTTCTGTTTGTGTACCAGGCTTTGCACAGCAGGTATGGGTCTGGGTTTGCTGCTCTAATGGTAACCTCTGGCAAAGGGCTGGTGTGAATGTCTTAGGGCAGTTATTTGTTCAGTCACTCAAGGAAAATCCATGTAAGAAAGGTGATGTAGGGAACAAACTTGCTGGACTCTTCCTATCATAGAGAATCTGCTGACTTTTCCACTTAATCTTCATAGTAAGTGCTCCTGTATCCAAGACTTCTGTAAAATTCACTGTATTGACTTGGTATCTTTAATTTTATTTAGAATTACATGAAGAAAAGAAAAACTATCCTTTCTTTTTTCAGTGACTCTTTTTAGGACCAGACATTTTCACATTTTTTTCCCAGAGCATTCTGAGAACTTTGTTTTATTTTTAATGTAATGATAAGTCGAAGTAAGGCTTACAGAATCACAGGTCCAGATATCTGAAATACAATCATCCATCAAAAACCCTCAGTGGGACAATTACAGCCCCCACATCCTCCCACAGCAAACCACGACTGTAGGAGAAGAATTTTTGAGGGCTGCAGCTGAGATTAGACAATGTGAAATATTCTTGCTTCAGCTTTCACAAAATCACCTGCTATGAGTCTTAGTGATGACATTACTGGAATGTGGTTTTTTTACATTAGTACCAGCTTTACATATTTTGCAATTTATTTCAGCATCTGTCTTGATGTCTCTTAAAATGAGATGTGAATCTGTCTCTTAGGTAGTTTTCGTGTTCTTTACAGAACAAACACAGCTTTAAGTACTCTTTCAATATAAAGTACAGTGCATGTCCAATACCTCCTCTTCACCATTGAGTGCCATCAGCGTTGCTTTTCTACCCTACTTGTGTTTTCATTTTTTCCCAATATCCTCCTTTCTTCCTGAAAGCCAAGAAGACCCCCACTGTCATCATTCCTTCCCAACGGTTTTCAGTGTTCTCCCTTCTGTTTCAGCAACTCACTCTAGAATCCCATTTTCAGGAGATACACATCTGATTGTCACTTAGATGTATGTAAAGGCTTACTCTGGCTTTTCATAACATTAAAAATAAAACCAAGCACTCAGAACATTGTGATAAATGAGGTCTAAGATGTTACTCTGGTTTAAACAAAGAGTGCTGTGACCTGCACAGACTGCAGAGCCCTGAGGTGCCGGAAAAGATCCTCAGCAAGGAGTGGTCAGGTCCAGAATCTTGCTGTGCCATACACAGGGCAGTCAGACCAGTGATGCTTCTGTGAGTGTCCCTTACAGGAAATGGTTCATGGGGAGCCTGAGCTCTGAGTCACTTTTTGTCGTTAGTTTAGAAATTCATTTACAAAGGTGTGTATAAGAAGGTAACAGTTATTGTTTGGGGACAATAATATTACTAATAATGGCAGAATCCAGCAGGCACATCAGTGACAAAAGGCTTGTGTTCATTCCTTTGTGTCTTCAAGTACATCAGGTGAAAATCTGAGCTAAAGATGTATCACATGGAAAACCATCTGGCAGCGTCCATGCTTGGGCAGGCATTTGACTTGACTAAATTAATTTCTCAGCAAGCTTGTCCTTGTTGACTGCAGGATTTTGGGGATTATAACAGGAATGTGGACAAGGCTGTCACGTCCTTCAGGATTTTTAGCATGATGTAAGTTTGAGCACAGGTGGGCAGTGAGACATTCTGGGCTTCGTTTCTCACCAGGTGTCAGTCATTTCACTCCCACGATTAGAAATAAATATCAGTGATGATGGAGCACTCTCCCCTACTGCCCATTTGTCAAATGGAGGCCCAGCTACATCTGAGAATGGGGCTCTTTTTGTTGGTGTAAGGGATGCTTTGGCACTTTGTCCTAGCCCCAAGGCAAAGTGTCTAATCCTTAGCTGCTGACAGGTTTTTCCTCAAAGCTGCGCTGCTGCATCTCTGATATGGACAGGACTTTAATTGTTGCTGCTGTTGTTTTGGAGAAAATGAGGGATAGAGAGTAACCTGTTGTCCTATTGTCAAAGTGGCTACCTGAATGAGCAGAGAAATCTCTGCAGAGGGTAGTGATATCCAGCAAGCAATGCTGAATAATATTGAATACTGTCTTTTGGTTTTTTTTTTTTTGTTAAGGAGCGTATGGATGCTGGTTTAGCTCATTTGTTTTTTACTATAAAGTACTGTTTGTAATAGAATCACTCATAGCCTGTGTGTTTTGAGTCCAAGTTTTCATTTATAAAGCATGATTGTCTAAAATAACAGAATAATTTAACCTGTACAGCACAGATAATTTCCATGTTGTGCTATAAAAAATAAAGTGAATTCCCAGTTTTCTTGTGACTCAGGTGCAACGTCTCCAGACTGACTTTTCATCGTGCTCAATTTGGCTGTAAGAAGATAGCTTTTTATTCTTTAAGCTATCATTCTCTAATTTTCATAATGTAACTTGTAACATGGTTTTGGGAATTAAGAACAAAGATATTGTCCCCTGAACAGCTCATTCTTCAAGCTTGGTATTACCCAATACTGCTTAGCTCTTGTCTGGCAAGATTCAGCGGGTGGAGGAAGGGAACAGGTCTTATTTTGAGATTTTAAGAGGAGCTGAATTTTATATTAGCTTCACAGTTTATTTGTTTTTATTCCTGTCCAATAAAAAGCTGCTTTTCCATGGGAGCCTGAGCAGAGCTCACTCAAGATGAAAGGAAGTGGAATGTGTCTGAGACAGTGGCCAAATTTTGATGGCTTTTTTTTTGCTGATGGTATGAGCAGTTAAATCTTTTTTAAGGTAGTGTTGCCTTCCTCTTACTTTATCAGTTGTCCAACTCTTTCCCATCCTTTGTGAATGTATCATACTTGATCTGCCAAAACCTGCTTGTCTAATTAACCTCTTTTAAGACCAAGCCAATGTTCTATGAAATTTAAGCAATCATGTGCAGCTCTGGGATTCCCCTGGTACTTTCAGATTGGTTTTGTCATCACCTCAGCACATTGGATTAGATTCCCTTTCTGTGCTGCCTAGAGACACAAAAGGGATGCAGCAGCCTTGTATTCATGCATTACATAGCCAAGCATTTGACACTGCTGGATAACTGGGTGGACCCATGGTGGTGTTTTTCCCATTAAAATCCTTGCTTGGCTCCTTGTGCTCGAGGCACATTGTGTGCCAGGTTTGTTTTAGTGTTCTAAAATAGGACCCATGGCATACAGAGTGTTTCACATTTGTTTCAATGGTCTAAAATGTGAAACATGGAGAGGGCCAGGCATTAGCAAAATCCAGTTCATGGTGATGGGAGTTACAAAACTGAGAGCACTGGGCTTCTGAAGTACATGTCTAATAAGTGTTAATGTGATTTGTGATCTCCTCACTCTGGTAATATTCCTCATCCATTAACACCCCTGGCCCGTGCTGTCTGGGAGTGCTGCAGCTGACCAGCTCTGGTGCCTGATCTCAGTGGCTCACATGAAAAACTCCTTTCAGTGAAACCATGGAATCTCCTGGCTCTGTATCCCTTCACTGATAGCTCAGGTTGTGGCAAAGGAACACAGAGAAGAGCATTAACTTAAGATCACTACCCTTCAGATTGTCAGTCTGCCTCCAGCAGATAATGCCACATTATAAATGAAGTGTGTTAGTCGCCATTCCAGCCTCGTGAGGTTTGAGCAGAATGTTTATTTTCATCTTTGTAGCAGTTCAGTTGGAAACACTCCTTGAGCGAGAGCTATGGGGAAGGAGTAGGCACTTTGTGTGAAGATAGAATCTGTTCAGCAATTTGATCACTTGATCAGTTTTTTTAAAGCACCGGAATCTTACAGCAGCAGGGGAGATATTCACACAGTTTCATAGGTTTTCTTCTTTAAATTCACACTTGTGCACATTTCAAATAGTTGCGCTTCTCTCCACGTTTTGCAGTTGTCCATTGTTACTTGACTTGAATAAGAAAGCAGAGCAGTGTAGCTGCAAAGAGATGTTTATTATTACTTATCACTGAATGGACTGATAACTGAAACCATCCACACAGTGGTTACTCTTAGGTTATCCAAGGAGCCCTTGTGGCAGGAAGCACTGATTCCTGTATCTCCTGCAGTTGTCACTGGAATGCTACTTCATTTTGACAAACGGTCTTGGGTAGGGAACCACTGGAGTACACCTAAACACCTCACCTACCGATTGTGTTTATTGATTAGAGTATTTCAGGCAATGCCCATGATCAGCTAATTGAAGTTTCTTGGAGTTATTGGCAGAACCCACCCAGAAGGATCTGCACTTGTTTGGGTCACACGGGTATCGGCTGCTCCAGCTGATTTCCATCTGCCTGCTGCCCATCCAGCTGAAGCTGAGGAAGGCTACAGGGATGAATCACCCCTGCCTTGGCTCTCAGCTGTTACCATTTGCTGTTTCACATGAACATCTACAATCTGTATTATCAGTGAAATGACATGATAAAAATAGCCTCTGCTTGGTCCTGTAGATTATCAGTGTCATCGATGGCACCCTCTGAAAGGCATCAGTTACCGGAGAGCTCTGAAGGTGGGAAAACCAACAGACAGCTCTTTTTCTACTTCTTGCCTTTCTTATTGTTGTTTTAACGTTTTTTTCCCCTCCTGTTTTGTTTCTCAGAAATGTATTTTCTTTTGCACTTTGCAAGTATTGCTTCTTCATAAGAGTTTTTCCTTCTTTAGCTCCATTGACAGGACAGCAAAACAACTGAATGTGTCTTTTGTTAAAACTTGAAATTGTGTTTATGGAGATGGTAAGTTCTGGTAGTTAACACACAGCATTGGGTAGGAGTTTGCTTCAGTACAGTGGCCAATTATCACTTCTTTTCAAAGCGTACTCTGTTTTGCTCTATATCACCACCCACAATTTCAAAAGCTACTTTGTGAAATACAGTCTACAGAACATTCTTCTTAGAAGAGAAAGAGCTAAACAGTTTCAGCAGTGTTGGAAAACAGGTTTGAATTTTTAAATAAAAAATGTTACATTTGCTTTAGTTTATTTCCTTCTTTTTTCCAACATAACTAAGTTTTGCCAAAAAGCTTCTTGCTGTTTATTCTTCACATTTCTAATTCCTCAGATGTTGCAGACTAAAAAGACAAGACCATTCTTTCCTTTGTTTTTTGCGATCATTTGTCCCAATTTTTTTTAGTCACATTTCACTTTTTCTCCCCAGAAATAATTTACCATCAGAACTTTCACTATCAGATCTGTCTGTTAACATTCAGCCTGGGTAATCTGAGAACCCCAAAGCCTACCACTTGTTCACCAGCAGCTTTTTCTGTAAAATGATCACAATTCCCTGTCTAATAGGAAGGTACACCATAAACGGGAAGGTGTGAAAACCCCCAATCTAATTAACGGATTTTCCTCCTTTTCACTTTATATCAAGCAAGATACTTTCCTGTTGGAGTACTGATTTTTACCTATGTATATAAATTCTTTCAGACTGTGCTGTCACTTCATATACTTCTAACCATCATGTACTGCCCCCAAGCCTTAATTAGTCTCTTTGCTTTCCTTCCTTTTAACATTTTGAGTATGTCATGGCTTATTATGTTTTGCTTCATGTTATTTGTGAGGAATAATTTAATATCTTGTTTACATTTTAACCATTCTCTGGCTTGCTTTTCACACAAACGGATTTTAATGGTTCCCTCTGTTTCATATTATCAGCTGTAATTATTAATTGCTTAAATGTCTTTGTAAAATCTAACCCATCACATAATTGCACTTAATATCTCTCTTTGCTTTTGCAGTGGATTCAGGCAGTGTATGAGCAGTGGTTCAGGTTTTCATTACTTTGCTCTTACGGTAGTAACAAATTCTCTCTATCAGAAATCATCATCATGAAGTGGTTGCAAAGGTAAAAACAGAATGAATTTCTGTTCACTTAATCACATGTGCAGGAGCATTTGTTTGCAGTTGGAAGAGTTCATATACAGCAAAGTCTGGAACAGTTAGTAATTATTCAGCTTTATGGTAGATTTATTTTGGTGATTTCATCATCTTTGTCAAAGAGAAAGTATATTTTACTTGTATTGAGGAGAGGGTTTGCTGTCTTCAGTGCTGTAGCTGTCATCAGTAGAAGTCATTTCAATTCTAGATGGCAAAAGAATCTTAATTGGACCCCATGTGGTAAGGTCAAGCTGACTGTCAGAGTGCTGTGTGAGTTGAGGGAATTATTCTCTCCAGTACTTCAATTTGTCTTTCATTGCAGTTGTGTGATTCCAAGTGGCAAGGATGAGCAATCATGCAGAAAATCTGTGACAGAATTCTTTGACTACTTCTAAAGCTTTGCACACTGAAGATCTATAAATGTTACTAAATTAATGAGTAAAGGCAATTTCATGGAGGACTAATGATAACAAAATGACATTATCATTCTTTTATGTTTTTATGCAAGGCAGTTACACAGAGTGAATGAGAATATGTAATGGGCAGATTTAATTGATTAAACCCTCTGTGCAGTAAGTGGGAACTGCAGTGTGAGCTACATCCCATTAAATACTGAAGTCTTGATTGCTGTTCAACAAAATCAATACAGAGCAGAAGTCAGTAGTGAATCTTACGCCTGCAGCAGTAATGCAGTTTGACAATAAAAATCAATGCCCAGTCCCAAAACTGAGCAGTTAATAGTATTTGTGGTTTATGTCTTTTATTGATCCTTAGGTCCTTAAGGCTATCTGTTAATTTACTGCCTTTGTCTGGATCTGGGGAGGTCACTGACTTAGAGAAATAGGGTTTTTTTAATATCGTGTATCAGTTTCTGCCACTAAAATCTGCATCTGTTGCATGTGGAATTGTTGTTCAAGGTATTAACCCGTACACATCTCTAGATAAGAGACCACCACCCAGGTAGTGAATAGGCAGGAGGGATCCTTTCACAAAACCAAGCACAATTGACAATGGTTTATTCTTTAAAAATCAGTCTCCTGACAGTTACAATGACAAGTTTGGTTTGGCTTTTGTTTGTTTTGTTTTTTTAAGTCTGTAATAAATTCTTTATTAAAATACCATTTTTATAGAACTAACTTAACGTAGCCAATTTTTATATACCTTGTAGAACTAACAGGACTGGAGGTTGGTTACAAATAGATTGAATGTTATCCTAGAGTAAACTATTGAAGAGCAATAGATGAAGTAAGTGAGAATTTAACTAAATCATAGTTTAGAAATCAGGAATTTCATACTTTTCCTAGAAAGAAATTGCATCTATCTTCATTGATCAGTGAATATTTAAGAGCCATATGCCCTGAGCTTGCATTTCAGTATCAATTTTTCCCTTTCTCAGTACAACTCCTTCATATTTATCAATGTTTTATAGAATAGAAATGAAACTCAGTTCTTAATATTTCACAATGTTTTTCAGAAGTTTTATTATTAAAAAGTTTATTTTTATGTATGTATGCTGTACGTTTTGTCCTGTACCGTGTTATCTTTGTGAAGTATTTTGTATACAACAGAAAATAAGGCACATAAAATGTACATGAGTGCTTGAAGTCAGGTCTCAGACCCTACTGGGAAATGGATCCTGATGTCTTGACTTGCAGTCCTTTGATCAGTAAATAATATTTTTTCTTGAACAGTGAACTATCAAATCCAAACTGAAATAACTGATCATTTTAAAAACTAGAACACAGTTCATTTTTTCAAATTGCATCAGGAATCTTACACTCATTTGGTAAGTTGCAGAGCATGCTCCAGAGAAATGGGGGAGAAGTTTCTGTGTCCATACATGGTAAAGAATTTATGAGAATTGTTTTGGAATTACTGCTGAATCACTCTTAAAATACTCAGTAGAGATCTCTGAAAAATGTGCAGTGGTGTGAAGCAAATTAGCTTCCTGCCACCAAAAAAGCATGTCTTTTTAAAAGACAATTAATGCATGTAATTTTCCCACTATAAATTTTGCAGAGTGGTTGTGAGTTTTATTGTGAGATTGAAGTGTAAGGTTAGAGAATTAGTCTAGACATTTACGTGTGGCTTATTTAACTGTAAAAACTGCAAGAGCAGTGTCTGGCAGTGTGATAATGTGAGTGGGCCCCAGAGTCACCAACGGGTCAGGTTGGAAGGGACCACGGGGGGTCATCTGGTCCAGCCTCCCTGCTCAGACAGGGTCATCCATGGCACAGAATTGCAGTGGGGAGGACTCCAGACCCTCTCTGGCCAGCCTGTTCTCTGTCAGCTACACACTGAAGTTCTTCCTCATGTTCAGGTGGAAATGCCTGGGCATCAGTCTCTGCCCATTGCTTCTTGTCCCGTTGCTGGGCACCAGGAGCAGAGCCTGGTCCCTGCTCTGAGCCCTCCCTGCAGACACTGACACACAGGGATGAGGTCCCCTCTCAGTCATCTCTTCTTCTGGCTCAACTGCCCCAGCTCCCTCAGCCTTTCCTCATGGGAGATGCTCCAGTCCCTTAATTATGGGATCACATCCTTTGGGTTCTTTTGTTTTACCCTTCAGCAATGGCAGTAGAGTTATGGCTGATAAAAGTTATACACACACCCACCCCAACACAAACACGGCTTATTTTGTGTACTTACAGTAGGAAAAAAAATAGTTTCCAGAAGATGTGGCTTATTTTGGTTGTTCCAATGCTGACAGAAGCAGGACAACATTTTGGAAATGGGGCTTGTTTGTGTTTTCACTAGGCCAGCTTGTGTCTCTTTGTTAATATAAGAGAGAGCAATATCTCTCCCTCAAATTTCTGCCTTGTTTGTTCACCTATCAAGCTAAACAGCAAAGGAACACTCCTGCCTGTATCATCTGTCTCTTCAGAATTTGTCGGTGTCATCTGTTGCAGCAAAGCCTGTAACAGAAGCCTACATGGATGTAGCTATGGCAAGTGGTACCTAATTCTCTATCTCTTAATCTAATCAAGTGGTACACAGTAATTCCCAAAGCAGAACTGGATTATCAGCACAGTCAAGCCTCTATCCAGTCACAGTTTAAAATGAACCACCTTACAAGGCCATAGTAAAGGCACTCAATATATTAGGGACACTTAAAACACCTAATTATGCAGTTTGATTAATCAGGACATCTTTGAAATCCTTGATGATGTTTCTGATGGCTGCAGACTGAGATTAATCATGTGCAGGTGTCATCTACTCCTTCCAGCCTCAATGTACAGCTCTGCTTCCTGGAAGATTTTCATTCCTCCCAGTGTTTGCAAGCAATAGATGCTTTTCACTGGAGGTGGATACGAGTCCTTTTTTCCCCAGTGATTTTACTGTGTGTGGGGTTGGTTTCCTTTTATTTTGTTTGGGTTTTGTGGCTTTGGTTTTTTACATTATGTGGTCATATAGAAAAAGCCTACAAAGGCAAGGTACTGCTGAATAGCCTGTAGCCTGGACAAAACTCTGAAGTTCATAGTCTCTCATGTTCCAACAAACTCTTTCACTTGCCTTTCTTTTTTTTTAAAGCTCTGTCAATAGTGTTGAAGGATTCTTATTGTTGCCATTGACTGGCTTCAGTTTAGAAAATAATTATGAATTTCATAATTTTCAGCAGCTCCGTAGTAGCAGCACTATAATACAAATGCAGTTTTGGAAGAAAAGAACAATATTTCAGGTGTTAGGTCTGCCCTTTCATCTGGACAAGGAGTGAGAGGTCATTGAAGAAGAAAATAAGTTTAACTGGTACCTACTCACATTTTCAGACTTCTGATTTGGCTCCCATCTAATATGTGAAGTTCAGAGAGGAGTTACCTCAGCTTTAAGCATTTGTCCCAGAACAGACTGTTTATACACTGCCCTGCAGTGCTAAACTTCAGCAGAGGTCAGTGCAGCCCCCAGGCTGGTTTAGCTGCAATGGTAGAGACACTCAGAACACAGTGCACGTGTTCCTGTAGAAGAAAAACGTAATCTAGTAACCTTATAATAGTCAGAATTTGGTAGTTCAGTTTTACAAAAAGTATTTTACAGACATTCAAAGCTTCTGCAGGTACTGAAAAGTCAGCTTAATAACTGTATAATAGAAAAGTTGTGATACCTTCTGATTTAAAACTGTTAATGAAAGCTTCCTGAAGCTTTTCCAGGAACTGCATCCAAGCACTGAGTGCCTTCAGCTCTTAAGATCTGCTCTATTCATAACACTTAGCTCTTACAGAATATTGGATACTTTTGGCTTTGTCAGTGTGACAAAAGTGACATTAAAACAAACTTGGAGAGTTTTTGGTGAAGATTTCAAGTAGAATTGCTCTCAACAAAGTCAACAAAATATATCACCAGATGAGAATCAGTTTAATGCTTTTAAAGTTGAAGTACTAGGGTGGATGGATTACTTGGGTGACTAGACAGAGTTGGAGACGGTATGTGCGGCTGCAATTTTAATTTTTTTAAGAACTTTGTATCTTTGTTAATTATACAAGCTACTAGAATGTGTTCAAGTCCATTTACGCTACAACTTCTGGGTACTGCAGCTTAAAAAGCCCTACAAACGTGCTCGCATTTTAGAAATGTAGTTTTAATTGTGAACTGAGAGTCTTTATTAACTTGGCTTCACTAATGACAGAGCCTGGGCAAGCTACAAGTGATAATGAGATGCAGATCCTGGCAGATAGCTGATGAAACATTTGTGGAAGATTTGTTTTTCCAGACATAACTGAGTTTGTGTCTGTACCAGCAACATCACTGGTATCAATATCTGGTCAGAAGACTACACTAAATGATTGGCTCTCACAAAGGCTAAAATAACTTCTATTCCATTATGAGCATGACAGGGGACTTTCCTGCAGCTCCTGGGGCTGAGAAAGCCTCAGGGAAGGGTCCACCTGTCTGACAACTGAGTGTACAAACCAAAACCTGGTGTATTCCACCTCTGAAATATGTGGTGACTCATAAAAGTGCCCTGTGTCCATGGAATGGATCTGAGTGTCCTGATGACTGTCTCCTTGGCCTGCACAGCAGGTGTGAACAGGTTTTTTTGTGTAGAACACCAGCCTGCCTGGTGTGCTGTCAGGGGGAACCATCAGCTCCTGGGCACCAGAGCACACCTCAGTGTGACTTGGCTTGTGGCAGTGGCTACTGGTGCCCCATTGGTAATGAAAGCACATTACTATAACAGAGATGTGAGAGAAGTGCAGGAAGAAAGGGCAGAAAACTGCTGTCTGCGTGCAAAAAATGCTTTTTAATCAACTGCCATCAGTAGGGGCAGAAAGCCAGTCAGATAAAAATCAGCACTTCCTCGGCACTGTTTGCTCTGTTACCATTGTCTGTCTTTTGCCACACATTATTATTGAGTGCTTAATCAGTATTAAATCTAATTCTGGGATGACATCTGAGAAATTATTTTACAGCATTAGCAGCTGGAAGAATGTCCTGCCTGTTAATTATTTACATTATCTGTCTCTCAGAATAACAGCTGGCAGTTAACTTTAGAATGAAACCCAGTACCCAGATAAATGCTGTATTTATGCAGGTGTAGGAGCATACTGTGTAATCTCTTCAAGCCAGTGCCTGCAGAAGGTGGTGCAGAAACTTATTTGAGGCACATCCTGTATTGATATGTCTTAGGGAAATGGGAGATACTTTCCTCTGTGGACACATGCACAAGATAGCTAATGCTTGCAGTTTTATGTGCCAAGGAAAGAGCTAAAGAGTCGCTGCAAAGGTAGCTTGTCTAAAGATCAGTCAGTCAGCTGTCATTTCTGAAATGTGACTGTCCTGGCTGATTTTGAGGAGAATATCAAAGTATTAGTTGTGAAATCTCTGTTGGGGTTCTGACATGTCCCCATTTCTCCAGGGGTGTATGAGCCCAGATTGCTGAGCCACAGCACCTCATTCCAGGTAGTGGGAATGAGACTGAATACCAGAACTGTTTTCATTTCTGGATAAGCTCTGAATGCTGTTTTGCTGAGAGGGCAAACAAGTGAACTAAATCTATGTATTTTGTCCTTTCAGAGCCCAAGCCTTTGCACTCTCCTTCCCAGGGTGCCGGGTTTTGATCTATTCCCCAGTTGATTCACTTGACTCCTTCAGTACAAGTCTTCCCATGGGAGTTTCGTGAGGAGCTCTGCATGTCCTCATTCTTTGCCTGAGGATGAAGCAGTGGTGGGGCCTGTGAGGTCCTGATCCATAATGAGTCATTTGATCCCTCTCATATTTTGCCTTGGAGAAGGGAAGGATTGCACAGATAGCCTTTTAAGGAGCCACATGCTCCAGGGTGATGAAAAGAAAGATGACAAGCTGAGACTCTAAAAACCTCAATGCAGTTTTTGGGTCTTTTTTAAGAGGAGGATGCTTGCTCTTAGGGTCTCTGCATTATTTCAGTCTATAAGTGCAACTTTCAGGTTCACTTAGTTAAATATGCTTTTTCGTCTCTCCTGCCAAGTTGTCATGCTTGTACAGTAGAAATACTGCGTTTTCCCCTAAGGCAATTGCAGTCTTGTGAAGGACAAAGTATTTGGGAAACACTGGGATGAAAAGGAGGTTTAGGACTTGCACAGCATAGTTTACAAATAAAAATCCCAAGATATTTTTTAATCTTACAAAGGAAGATTCTTCTTCTCCCTGCCCCAGCCCCATGATTCATTTACCTTTGTACTTATTTCTGTAAATATGCACTGTATTGTAATGCTTGTTGAGAACATGCAACCTAAGGTATACTATTCAACCTGGAAATACTGGCCAAAAGCAGTGATTGGATAATACATGATCTGAGTGAACAGAGGGCTGTTTGTAGCACCTGGCTGTCAGATTTCAGTTTGCTTGTCTCCTACGAGCATTCTGACAATTAATCAATATTGAAATGCTGCTCTGGATGTGCAAAGGATTGGACAGAGTAAGTGCCAACCTGACCATATGCCTTTTGGCAAAACTGCTGCTTGGCTTCTTTAAGTTATATGAATTTTCACCAGGTATAATGTCTTCTCAAAAAAGAAGAAACTAAGAAGGAAGTAATTTTTTTCAGGGCTGTGAGCAAGACTGTTTTTGCAATTCTTGGCGTACACATTCAGAAGAAAACAGTAACAGTGCATGTTCATGCCATTCATTTTTATTTATGTTGATGATATACTCACAAATTGTCTACTGTTGGCAGTAAAAATTTGGCTAATGTGCACTGCGTATTGACTGAAAATCCCCCCATGCACTTCCAAGGGATGTCTTGCTCTTCCATCTCCTTTCCATTCATCTTATAAATTGCATTGGAATAATAAGACTGAAATGTCCTTTTTATTCACAAACCAGCTGAAAATGGGCCGTAACGCTGGAAACTGTCCCAGAATTGCCCAGGTAGCCCTGGTGCTGTCAGCATCATTCCAGCACTGCCAGTTTGTGCATATTGTCAGTCAAATTTACTTCAGCAGTAGTTGTAGAGGGAAGTTGTATGGAACTTCCCTGCCCCTCAGCAGTGTTTTGGGGTGAGTTTAAAAAAGAAAAAGGTGGCAATTCTTGGCCTCATACTGCCTTGGCAATCCCTTTCAGTTTTCCCTTTAATGGTTTCCACATATGGTTGTGAAATCCAGTGTCTGACTTCTTTTCTAAATATAGAATCGCAATTCTTTTTAAAATTACCAGTGCAATGATTCTTATTTGTTTTCATGATATTTTTTTCTCCTTTTGCAATATAACAAAGTATTGAGAGTTCTTGTGTTGTCCGTTTCCCATAGGCACTTTTAAAGACATTTTATTCTTTTCTTTATGTTTTACTGTATATGGGGAAGTATCTCCTTTCTAGTTTTGAAGCACAAAGCAGAGTAGCAAGGAGCACATTCCTTTGCCAGTGGAAGAGTGGCCAGGCATGAGCTGGCTGTGCCCCACTATCAGCACAGAGCTTGTTTTTCACACAGCTGTGCCCAGTTCTTTGGTAGCAGTGGTGGTAGTAGCAAAGCTCAGGCTCAGGGGTTTCTTAGCTGAATTTTGAGTGTTTGTCTGTTACGTTGCACTAGCCAGCTGTAAAATCCTCGTGTACTTCTGTGTTATTGGTGAGACCAAATAGAATTAATTTCACATGAATGGCTTTGAACTTGCTCTTCCATGATGCAGGATTTTGTCTCGGAGGTGAAAAGTGGCTGAACATAAGCCTAGACTGTGAAAAAACAAGAAAGTGAATGAGTTTTATTTCCCTGTCTCCCCGCAAATATTTGTGTTTTTTATCTAAGAAGCAGGAAGCAGCCTGTGATTTTAGTAATATGCTTAGAACAAAATCTGAGATTTTGAACAGCTTTCCTTGCTTTGGCAGTGCTTTCCATTGTTAAATTCACAATGACTTAATACAGAACTATTCAGAAGCAATCCTACCAATGCAAAATTCAGTTTTCCTAGCCTGTGACACCCCAAACCACTCCACTTCTCTTAGCAAAGAAAAGAAAATACAATGTTATATTATATCAGGGGAGAAACTGGGAAATGGCACTTGAAAGCAAACAGTTTTATTCATAAAGAGAAGAAATTATACCAGTGTACGAGTAGAGTCACAGCTGATGATGGTTGTTAACAAGCAGACAGTTGTCCTTGGGTAGTGGGGGGGAGATACAAAAAAATGAAGTTACTTTAAAATCACGTGGTATTTTTAAGTTGGACTCAACAGGTTCCATCCTGCTAATGTAAATGTTCTTAGGAATAACTAAAAGCATGTTTGAAAAACCAGTATGTAAGGAAAGAGGCAGTTTTATTAATAAGACTGGTGAAACATGCAGAATGACATGAAGCATTGTTGACTTTCTTATGGATTACCTCAAATTTTGGGCTTATATTGCTGCAAATTATGTATTCTGTACCAGAATATTGGAATTAATTACAGTCATGGCAAGAAGATCTCTGTTTTTTTTTGTTGATAATCATGCAGCCAGTGACATAAAGATCTGGAAAACTGCCAGAATTGCAGTAACAAAATAAGGCTAATTTCTTACATAATTTCCTGACTAGCACTTTCCCAGACTGCCGTAACCCTGCACATAGAATTTGAAAACATTACCAACAGCATTACAGAATGAAGCCCAGTACATTTTAATATCTGAGAGAGAATGAAGTGATTAAAGTCTAAGGATACAATGTCAGTGGAATAGTCAGAAGGGACTTACATTTCTAAATGTTTCTATAGAAAAGTTACAATGTTCTCTGTGTATCTGGGACTGAAACTATTTCAAGATTCATCACTCTTTGCCACTAACAATTTCTTGCTTTTTCTCTTGGACTCTGAGCGAGACTGATAACATAAAACAGTGAGCTCTGTGTGCAGATGGAAAGGAACTGGTTTGGTAACAGATTGAGTTTTGGGAGCAGGGTGTGGGTAGAAGAAGATATGCATTGCTGGTTTAGTCTCAGTCCTGTGGTCAGATCCTTTTGTTTGAACCTCCCCACATTCTTCAGGATGTGAGTGGGAGTATTCTGCCATACATGAAAACCTTAAACGATTCCTGTGACTTCTCTTACAGTGAACCTCTGATACTGCTGGTTTCTAAGAAAAGAGTCTTACACTTATGTTGAGATAGGACAGGCATGGAGGTCTAAAGACACATGGTGAAGTACACAGTGCTTCTGGAATCTGCTGATGAATGATGGTGGAGTGAAGCATGGCCTGCAAGCTGCAGAATGGTGAGTAAAGGTAATAGTAACAGATTGAGGCTCCAGATTAATAACAGTTGTATGCTGTACCTTTAGCTTTCTAACATAATGGTTATGAAGTCAGGAAGTTGGAACTTGTCCCATTTAGTGGCATTTGTCTTCTGATGGAAGTGGTGGTCATAGGTGCAACAGCAGAATACAAGAGCTAGGGTGTGGCTTTCTTTCCTTACCAGGCATGTCCATTGCTCTGTGTGGACACCTGTATTTGTGAGAGGAATATCCAGCTCCTTTGACAGGCTATGAACAGTTCTGCCCACTGCTCATTCAGAGTTTCTCTCCTCTGGTAAGGACAGTAAATTTTCTCAAGATTTTTCTTCTATAGACCTGGGAAGGCCTACTTTTTTCATTCTTTCTTTTTATCTTAAGTTGGATTACTTTTGCTCCCTTATGGCCTATAGAGCTGACTGTGTTTGCTTTCACCTCTCTTCCACTGGGCAAGAAGCCAAACCATGACTCTTGGTGTAGAGATGCAGACTTTCTGGTAAAATGGAATATCTGGTAGGATATATAGCTCTGTCCACAGCATAAATTCTTAGGAACGTGGGAAGTATAGTGAATATAGACATATGAACAGCAAGGTGCCATGCAGCCCTTCTGCAATTCTCAGGGATTGAAACAGAGCCCATGGAATGTGTCTGGAATACCTTTCCAATCATGTTAAACCTAGACTTCCTGTATTTAAGCATAAACTGCCTAATAATTTATGCTCAAGTGTCTTCACAGTATTACAAGAAATCTTTTCACCAGGATTTGGTTGTGGTCAGGAATACGTTAATGGGTGACAACATCTTCTGTTGTAATAGACAAATTTTTGCTCTCTCTAAGTAAACCATGAACCCACAGAGGGAGAGAAGACACAAAAGTGCACGGTCCACTTGAGGAAACAGTTTGCTGCTGTTATTTTTAGGGGATTTATGCCATTTGTGAATTCAGCCTAATAGACATGATCCCTAAAAAAATGCTAAACAATCACCTCCTCAACCAATCTTAGTAGTGAGAGTGGATATATATAATTTTTTTCCAAGTTACACACAAACTGTTGACACATCATGGTTCAATTGTAATACAGTTACAACTTGCCTGAACAAAGAAAAGTATTTTTTTCTACTTGACTGCTTAGCACACAAACTCAGAGTGATTGGCAAAGCTGAAAACAAAGTGTCTTTAAGAGGAAATAAAACAAAGCAGCTTATTTAGTAGAGAAGGGAGAGGGGAGGTATTTTATTGCAATCTCCTTAAGGGACAAAGTGGGGAAATCCCCTAATGTTGTTAGCATGACACAAAATCGTGTGTTCGAAGACTTGCAGAAGTGTATCTCACGTGATGACTAATCTCGTTTGTCATTTCTGTTTTTCTGTCACCATGACTGTGATGTTTGAGGACAGCTGGTGTCCTCAGAACTAAGCCATCCTGTGTTTGTTTATTCCATGTAAGTCTAGAGACTGAGCCAGCGTGGGTGGCAGTGCAGCCAAACTTGGAGTGTGGAGCCTTGTCCCTAAAGCCCTGACAACAGGGCTTTCAAGGTGAGTTGTCTTGTGACCTTGGGCCCCCTTGGGCTTGGGAAGAATAATTTTGTTTGAACAGAGACATCCAACGAAGTCATGTTCTTGATCCAGATGGAGGCAGTGAAGCTCAGGCACTTGACTCTGTGGATGTCTGGATTAGAGGCAGAGATGATTTTGGTGCTCAGTATTGTTCCCCGATATCGAAGGGATGTATTTAGGTAACCTCCCACTAAAAGGTGAAATAGGAGCTTTCCTTTTCCCTTACTTTTAATTGAGAGAGCTCTGCTGGGCACAGTGTTAAGTTCTGCTCCTCATATTCCTAGTGAGTTTTTCTTCCTAATATTTTAGGATTTTGTACTGAAAGGGAATTTTAATTGTTGAAGGATACTGTGAGAGTTTCTGAAACTGAATAGGTAAACATATGCTGAGATTTTCTTATTTAAGACATTCTTTGTTTGCCACTAAGGAATAAGAGGAATCCAAGAAATGTATTGCACTTAGCTGTAGCTGTCGTGAATGCTACAGGAGGTCCCATAAAGGGGCTGAAGGTATTTTATTCTATCAATTTGTCAGACTAATAACTGTTGTGTGAGAGGGGTTATTTCAGTAAAGAATGAAAGTCAGCTCTCAAGTGAGAAGGAAATGAATGATGTGAAGAGATACCTGACTCATAATTAACTCTGTTTGACAGGTGATTGTGCACAATGTTATATAATATTGTATGAACGTAGTTTGAAGGCAGTGTATGGTGACTCACAAATTCTGCATTCTCAAGCTTTATAAGGCATTGCCTGAAGTGATTCTTCTTCTCCTTCTAGATGCTGAATTTCTTAGAGTAGCAAAACCACTTTTTTGTGTCATATCCTCCTGGTTGTCAAGTATATGTCCTGCACGTCTCCGTCTCCTTCAAAAGTCTCCAGGGGACGACAAAAAAAAAAAGGGGGAATTAGAAAATGGAATATTTTGCAAGAATATCTTGCATTCAGTGCATTTTCAGAATCCAAATGCCTCTCATATGTATTTCAGAAGCTTTTGCCAGTTGAGTCCTTCCACAGTGTGTATTTTATTGTGTCCATTGAGTTATTGTCACTGTTGATTTTAAAAGCCTAAAGGTTATTTCATGGACAAACAAATCATGCTGAGGTCAAAACAAGTTTAATAACATTTCTTGTTGAATTCTAAAATATAAGAGGATCATTCTGCTTGAATACTTGGCATCTGTGAAGTGTTTTAATGAACAGAGCCTTATTTCTATATGACTATTAAAGCAAATAGTATCGGTGAATATACATGTTTGTACAGCAAGCAGAAGCCTTTTGTGCAGAATTTTTGCACCTCTCTCTCTTTCAAGTACATTTTTTCTCAAGGGATGTAGCCTGGAGCTCACGGAACGATTTTGTAGTACAAAGGTGCCAAGCACCAGTTAGTAAAGAGTTTTCAAGTGCAAGTGCTCACAGCTGCAAAATGGGTTCCTGTAGCTTTGCTCTGGCTGCTCTAACCAGAAAACCCTTCTGTAGCAAGGCACTGGCACCAAACCTGCAGCAGCGTTACTGTGGGCTTCATCTTACAGCATGCACAGGAAGGGGGAAAATGGACATTTTGCCTCAGCACCTGCTCATCACAACCTTTATAACTGAGGTTTGCAGGGTAGGATTTAGGATGTCCTACCCTTCAGAAACAATTCTCATCATAGTGAGAGTTGAAGTTGTGCATAACAGTGAGATTTTGCAAGGTAAAAGAAACAATCAGCGAGAGGATTTCTTATCTCTGATTACTGCTGACAGGATAAATGTTCCAAAAAGATCAAGAGCTGTTCCATTGTAGTTTTCTTATTTCATATATTGATAGGCTTCTAAAGCATAAAGCAATTAGATAAATTGTCTACCAGTGCTCAGAGTGAGAGGCTGATACAAATTTCCTAAGCCAGTCAAGAGACAGGTAAGACAGGGACTGTTTGTCAGATCCTAGGAAAAATGGCTGGAATTTCTAGCCTTGAAGAAGGCAAGACAGAAATAATCTTCTGCTGAACATATATAAATATATACAAAAAAAATCTTGGTATTTAGAACACAAAGGACAGTTAAGATGTTGCAGAATTGATTATGTACATGTTTTAGAATTAATTTTGCGTGAATTCTAAGCAAGGAGCTTGCCAGTTCCTGTGACAAAATATTGTAATTTATTGCTTCCCCAGATTCAATAACCAGAAGGTATTTTTTTTGTAGATCTTTAAAATGTCTGTTGAATGTCACAGATTGCTAAATTGAAAAGGTTAAGATAAAAAGCTTATTGGAAGCAGATAACATTGTGCAGAACACTTGTTTTTGCTCTTCTAATCAATACATACTATTTCTTAAAATCTGCCTAATATACTGTGAAGTATTCAGGTCAGTTATTTAGCAGAGTTATAAAAAACGTAGCACTATCCCATCCTTGATATTTTACTATGACTTGTATGTTTGCTACATTCTTTTTGCCTTTCTCTTGAGTAGAACATTGGTTTGTTATATTATTTCATATATAAGAGTTAGTCCTCTATATGTAAAATATTTCAATAAATAAAAATTGAATTTACAAGTGAAACTGATAAGGCAGCAAAACCAGTTGATCAAATTACATATAAACAGTGCATTAAAGGCACTGTGAAAATGTGTGAGGCAGAATGAACACTACAAAGTCAAAAGCTATGCTCTAAAGCTGAGACACTGTTTTGTCAAATGTTGCATATCACAGAAAAAACCACTTCTCTGCATTCTTCAGAAAGTCCCTTTACTCTTTTATCTTAAAGCAAGGACATAAATTAAATCCTTGCTGAACTAATAATGCAGCCAGGAAAAAAAAAATGCAAATTTTTGTTTAACAATTTAACATGCTCATAGAGATTAACTCAGTGCATGAGGCCAGAGGAACTAATCTAAAAAGCCCTCTGGGGGACACTTTGGTTGGAGGGAAGAAAAACTGGCACAGCAGTAATTCCTAATGTGTCCTTTGCTGGTGAATGGCCTGTGACTCTCTTCTTTTTCTTCCTGCAGTTCTGCACTGCATTGGAAATGTTACCTCCCCAGGCCTGGATATGTCTCAGACCCAAGAGGGCTGCTCAGAGGAGAGGAGGAAGCTTAATGAGATTTAGTGCCTAGCCTGGTAACTCTCCATGTCCCTCCTTGCTTTGACCCCAACCTCCTACTTACTGCTGTAAAGGAACAAGCTTTGTATGATCAGGAACAAAGACACTGATCTCTTCTATGCTTTCTTTCTGAAAAAGAAACAAAATTAAAACCAGACAACATAATTTGGCATCTGCTGGCACAAGACTTCTGAGCAGAATAGGAAAAACAACCTTTTGCCATCCCAGTAACAAATTATTTTGTCTTCATTAATGAAATGGCAAAATGTGGACTTGCAGCAGAGGCAGAGCAGATGTGTTGAGCACCATTGCTCCTGAAAAAGTCTGGAGAGGGGATTGGGATGAGTGAGCTCTGCAGAGCAGTACCTGATGGCTCCAGTTGTGCACCACTCTCTGCTTTACTGGGATCTGTGGGACAGAATGGTGATGTGTGCAGAGGGATGGGAGGAGCAGAGGGCACCCATCCTTTAATGCAGGACTTGCTGCCCTCAGTGCTTCCCCTCCTGCCCAGGGCCACAGAGCAGGGCTGGCTGCAGCAGCAGCACCACTGGGCTGCTCCCTGCCCGGGGGGATCTCGGGCTCTGGGCACTGAAGCAGCTGGACAGGGTGGCATTGAGGGGGAAAGTTGCTCAGCCAGCACCAGGAGTTTTGAGTATTTGTTTTGCTCATTTCTAAAATCAGTCCTGACTCAGAAGCTTTTTCAGCAGCTGCAGAAATCTGAAGTCTTTAGCTCACAGCCCGGTCTGTCATTTTGAGTTACATCATGCACTATTTCGGGAGGTAGAACTGCCTGTGATTTCATAGCACAGTTGATTTTCTAGCTTAATTCCTCAAGGGACGTTTAAGGGAATAGAAACCCACAAATAAAATGAAGAAATTAAAATAAATTACTAACTCTAAAATGCAGCATTTATTTGGATTAATAAAATACAAAACTGTAATGATCCTTTATACTGGATTTGATTTTGGTTCTGCAATGGTTCAAGAGGTGACTACTTCCCAGTATCACTTTGTCTTTACTTTGGGAAATATCTTTGTAGAAGAGGACTTCCTCTCTGAGGGAGGTGCTACTATGGAAGGTCTCTAATTGTTCTTAACAGGTTTTAAGTTTTCTGGGCTACTGTCAGTCTATATAAAAGCTGTGATTTTAAGTCAAAGTCCACCTTTCATCCTGAAATACTTTATTAATGATGTAATTAATTACCCCAAGTTCCCCAAGTGGAACACAGATACTAAGCTACTGAAACACAAAAACTGTTCATTTTTTAAATTCTGAAGGAACAGTCCCAACTCATTCTAAGGCCTGTATATGCATTGTCTGGTCGTTTTGGACTAACTAAACTTCAGTGTAGATCAAAGGGGTTCTCTCTGACATGGAGGTTTCACATACCTCTAATAAAAACAGGGGTTTGTCCCATTATGCCAAATCATGGAGTGTGTGGTCTGTGGTGGAGGAAAATCCAGCCTGGTTTAGTGCAGATGCAGGCTAACTCTGTATGTAAAAATCTCTGTAGTAGTTAATCTTACCTCCTTTGCTGTTAAGAAAAGTGAACTATTTTAGAGTATCCCATCACAAACAGTTGCCTCAGGGCAACTAAAAGGGGAGTATGTTGTGCTGAGAAGATGCAGGATTCCTCTAAGTGGGCATAGCCTGCTCTGGGAATCAGAGAGCAATTGTTTCAACTACATGTTCTCATGAAGATTCATGACACTGTGCCAGTTCAGTAACTTGGTCCTCCTTTAACTTACACCTATTCTCAAATTATATTACTAAAAGCAAGCATTTTCTGTCAACTCAGTTGTTAAGCCTGTTCAGGCATAGTTGTGAATAAAATTAAGTTAGCTGATAGGTCAGTTTATGCTGTGAGAAGGACTTGAGGGTGCTGGTGGATGAGAGGCTGGACATGAGCCAGCAATGTGTGCTGGCAGCCCAGAAAACCAGCTGTGTCCTGGGCTTCATCCAAAGCACCGTGGGCAGCAGGTGAGGGAGGGGATTCTGCCCCTCTGCTCTGTTCTGGTGAGACCCACCTGGAATATTGCATCCAGCTCTGGGGCCACAGCATAGGAAGGATATGGACCTGCTGGAAAGAGTCCAGAGGAGGCCACCAAGATGATTTGAGGGATGGAGCACCTCTGCTATAAGAAAAGGCTGAGAGAATTGGGGTTGTTCAGCCTGGAAAAGAGAAGGTTTTGGGGTGACATAACTGTGACCTTCCAATACCTTAAGGGAACTTTCAGGAAAGATGGAGAAGAGACTTAAGAGTGTAGAGTGACAGGACAAGGGGGAATGTTTTACATGGAGAGTAGGTTTAGATTAGATATTAGGAAAAAGCTCTTTACTGTGAGGGTGGTGAGGCACTGGCACAGGTTTTCCAGAGAAGCTGTGGCTGCCCCATCCCTGAAGTGTTGAAGGCCAGACTGGATGGGGGTGGAAGCAACTTGGTCCTAGTGGAAGAAGTCCCTGCCCATGGCAGGGGTTTGGAACAAGATGAGCTTTCAGGTCCCTTCCAACCTAGGCTGTTGTATGAAATACCTCTCCTGCTGTGAGCTGTACTCGTGCTGTGCCGCATTTCCATCACCAGCTGTGCTGTTCGGACACGGCTCAGGGCAGTTTGGAAGGTGCCGCTGGAGCGGGAAGCGCCCGGGCCGTGGCGGAGCCGGTGCCGCCACCGCGCGGCCGAACCGCGTCAGTGCCCACAGGCTCCACGTGCCAAAGCTGGTTCCTATAAAAAACAGTTGGGAGTTACAGTCATTCCTCTTCTTTTTCCACCCCCTCAGGCTTTGCAGCTGTTTCTGTTTCGGCTTTATGAGGTGACAAGGCAAACTGTCCAACAAAACATCGCTCATTGTCACTTACTGTTGCCCGTGGCAGATGGCTGAAAAGGCCAGACCATTGCCTTCAGGAAGCACAGTGAATTCTCATGTTTTGGTCCTTGAAGTTACCCCCTTTTGTCACGGAAATGTTTATGTGTAGAGAGAAAATAACATGAGTCCTTCTTACTGGAGTGTTGGTAGATGCTGGAGCGTGTCCAGAGAAGGGAAATTAGGATGGTTTGAAGGGTCTGGAGCATCAGTCTTATGAGGAGCAGCTGTAGAGGCAGCTGATAACTGATTGGAGGAGGCTCCAGGGAGACCTTATCACTCAACTGTCTGAAAGGAGGTTGTAGCCAGGTTGGTCTCTCCTCCCAAGTAACAAACAATAAGATGAGAGCAAACAGCCTCAAGTTGTGCCAGGAGAGGTTTAGATTGGGTATTAGGAAAAAATGTCTTCAACAAAACAGCACTGGAACAGGCTGCTCGGGGAAGTGGTGGAGTCACCATCCCTGGAGGGACTTCAAAACCAAGATGTGGTGCTTAGGGACATAGTTCAGTGGTGGACCTGGCAGTGCTGGGTTACCAGTCGGGCTCTCTGATCTCAAGGATCCTTTCCAACCTGAACAGTTCCATGGTGCATGCTTTATGCTCCTCAACTGCATTTTTGTTTCCTTGTGTAGCATAGTTGGTAGTTTATGATGGTTATAATCCTCCCGGTTCATCCACCATTACTGTGCTCAGCACAAACCATAACATACTAGGAGTCTTTTTTCATTTCTGCTATCACCCTTACTGCCACAAGAGGAAAGAAACTCCAGAGCCTGAGGTAGGACAGTATTTTAGTTGCTTTTTCCATTTGATAACTGGAAAACTGCTTAAAGGAGAGGGGAATGGCAATGCTTCCTCCCCTATAGCTACAGTCAATACTTTTCTATTACTCAAAATGTCTCTGCAATTACCCAACACAGATTAGTTTCTTCTCTCTCTCCCCATCTCCCTATCTTTACAATGGGAAACTAATCCCTTTTTTTTTTTTTTTTTTTGTTTGTTTTGGTGGGGTTTTTTTCTATTTTTTTTTCTTTGTTGGTTTGTGGGGGTTTTTTTAATCATAGGATATACTCCTCTGCCACATACATCTACATCTATACATCATTTCCAGATTATTTAAATAATGTTATTAGGAAAAATGACCAAATGAGGAAAAAAAGCAGCTGGGAAAACTTTACTCTGAATGTAGAAGGAATAAAATGGTGGGTGAAATGGCTCAGAGGAGGGAGGAGGTTTCATGCAGAAGACAATCGATGGAGAAGTGGCTGCTTTGCATGAGGTTGAAGAATTTTGGTTGGTTCCCCAGATTCTCTGAAGACCTTAATTTAAACTGCTGCTGTTCATAGTCTGTCACTAAGAAGCTGTAGTTAAGTAGGGCTCAGATACTTCCCTCCCTCGTGCTCTTTGTAGCTGCTGCTGTTAGACAGGAAAAATCCTAGCTCAGCTCTAGAATTGCTAAGAAAAATATGACCTCTGAGCTGGAAGTGCAGTGCTTCTGAAGGGAACGTTCTGTAACACAGAAAGATACAATCTTTTTCTATATCACAGCTTAAACAGTGATCCGAAATAGTCTTCAACTGTCCTGACTTACACTGAGCCCGAAGTCTTGTCTGTTTGGAAGGCTTCAGTGCAGTGTATTATCAAATTCTACCTGTTGTAATTAAATTGTGTCTTGATATTTGAAGGTGCCTTTGGGGTGGGTTTTATGTAGTGTTTTATTTTTGTTGTTTTGTTTTTCTTTTTCTTTTTTTTTTTTTTCTCCATAGAACGAAGCAAGATCCTTTCTCCTTCCTGCAGTGCGCGTTTTCCCTCCGTTTTGGTTGCATTTCTCCTTCGGTCAGGGAAGGCTCTCAGTTTAGAAAGGGATGGGTGGAACGCGGAAGGCTTTTCAGCAATCTCTGCAAAACAGCTCTCGCTGAATGTTACCCCATTTCCCGCGGCATCCCCTCCCGTAAGCGGGGCTGCAGTTTCGGGCTGGCTGCGGAGGAACGCGGGGCTGTGGCGCTGCGCCTCAGTTCTGGCGGGCTGGAGCTCCTTGGCCATTCACCCCTTGTCGCGGGTGCCACTCTCCCCTCAGTGTCCCGCCCTGTCGGCCGGTGTCCCCTCATCGGCGGGGCGGTGCCGTCGTGCCCCCTCCTCACCGGGCCGGGCCGGGCGGTACCGCCCCGCTGACAGAATCCGGCGCGACGGCGGCCGCGCCACTTCCTGGCGGCGGCAGCAGCGGGGCGATGGCGGCGCAGGACGTGCTGGGCCAGACCGCCCGGCTGGCCTCGTCCAGCGCCCTGCTGCAGGTGCGGGGCCGCCCCTCCCTCCTTCCACCTCATCCTCCTCCTCCTCCTGCTGCTGCTGCTCGGCGGGGCGCCGCAGGGTGCTTCCCGTGCGGCTTCTTTCACAGGTGCTGTTCCGGGTGGTCACCTTCGCGCTGAACGCCTTCACCCTGCGCTACCTCTCCCGGGAGCTCATCGGCGTGGTCAATGTCAGGTGAGGGGGAGGCGGCACCGCGGGGCTGTGGGGCTTGTGCTCCGGTCTGGTCTCGGCTCAGCGGTCTGCGCCCTGTCACTGGCGATGCTCTGATTATAGTGCTGTGCTGTCTGCTGTTGGCTGTGTCGCAGTGTTTGGTCGTTTCATGCCTCCCCAGGTCTGTTTTGGCCTGCAACACCGGAAGCACTGGCCTAGTTTTTGTGTTTGAACCATCAGTTTGCAGAGGCAAAACTAGATACAATGTGCTTTTTACATAGGATATACTCTGTATTTGCACATTTGGTCTGTAGCACGTATTATTGCCATTTGAGTTGTCACACGTAATTACTTTCCATTTTTAAGAGATGGTGGTAATTTTAGTTCATATCACTAAGTTTCCACACCTGTAAGGTTTGTCTGCCAGGCAGTCGTGTGTAAAAACTGTGACGCTACCATATGAAGGATTTACAATTTATATAAAAGAAATAGTTTTCTCTCCTTTTTTTCCCCTTTTTCACCCCTTTTAGGCTGACTCTGCTGTACTCAACAGTTGTCTTCCTCGCCAGGGAGGCGTTCCGCAGAGCTTGTTTGAGTGGAAGTGCCAAGAGAAACTGGACCAAAACAATTAATCTCTTGTGGCTGACGTAAGATACTTTTAAAGTTTACTTCCTTAGAATTTCTAGTTCTTGTCTGGGAGCTTGCAGAATGAGAGGAAGTATTTATTTACTGAGATAATTATTTCAGCATTTAGAAGCGTCAGTTGTGTTTCAGGACTGATGCAGGAAGCTGGTCAAATCTGGTGCTTTAGCATTTATGGACTTGATTTCTTATTGGAGCACATGAGGAAGCATATGCTTACCAAAAGTGCCATTTCTTCTGTCACTTGAGTTTCATTTAGGTTATAGCTGTTGAAGGAAAACCCTGTTGCACAAATACGTGGCCCTTTGTTTTTTCTTCTTCCTGCTTAGTTTTGCTCTTTTATTACTTGATGTGCATTTGTGAACCTGTTTTAGATATCTTTTCTTTCCCTAAGTTTTTAGTCTTGAGCACTGATGTCGATTAATGGCAGGGCAACATATGTGTTTGGGTAGGAGAGGTGTGAAAAGGTGAAAGAAAGAGTTGGAGTTAAACAACAGGGCGGAAGTAGGGTTGCCTCTTTCAGCTGTGCTGCTCTTTATATCAGGACAGCTTAAAGTCCACAGGACGCTGCAACACGAGAGTGCAACCACACGTTGCAGTAAAGTGGATTTTATGACTTGTTTCTCCCTTCTGGTTCCTGGTTCTCTTTGCTCTCTCCCTCTGTCAGCTCTAGCTGCTGTGTAGCCCCAGTCGGGTGGGTTGGGAAGTAAAATTACCTGCCTGATATGGTGGAAAACTATCCCTGCCTGATAAAATAGTATTCTTCCATTGGGACACCTGACTTTCCCTGGAACTGCCCAGCCGTTAACTGGATCTGACCCAGGAATGCGGGGTTATGAGTGGTCATCTGCATCCAGGTATGAAGCAGAGGAATTACCTCTCTCAGGGAGAGATCTAGAACTAATATTTAAAACGTATTAGTTCTGTTCTCTTAGCTGAATTATAGTCAGTTTTCTGCTGTGTGATAGTCTTTCAAGTGAGCTTGAATGTCAGAGATAACATTGATTGATAACATTTGTTTTGAAATTTTCCCTGTAGAGAAGCATAACCTAAAATGAGGGTTAGCTTCAGTGAGATATCTAAAATATGTCTTAGGAGCTTGATGTCAAATATTTTAGGGGTCTGATAGTGTGAAAGTTAAAGAGATCTTGCTCCAATGATGTGAAACTTGCTGGACTCTTCCAGAAGCTCTGTGTTCCTGAAGCAGTGTCAGCAGAAGCAATGTGCAGGCTGATGTGGGATCAGAATTGTTTGGTCCTAAGGCACAAAAATGCAGATATTTGACCTTATGTTAGGCTCTGGAGTAGAAAATGGACAACTCAGAAAAATGTTTTCTGTGTCACGCAAAGAGTGCCTTAAGGGTGTTCATTACGACGGAAAATATTCATTCTTGGTGTGGTAACAATGGGAATGAATTCCTCAGGGCCTTTTTAATGTAATCATTGTGGCCATATGTGATACTGTAATCTAATTATTTTTTTTGTTTTCTGTTTTTTTTTTTTTCTGAAATAACATTTCCGTTAATTAGTTTTTATGTTAACTTTTTAGAGTCCCTCTTGGTGTCCTTTGGTCTCTTATCTTGGGCTTGGTCTGGCTGCACTTGCTTGAAGTACCTGACCCTTCTGTGGTTCCTCACTATCAGGCTGGTGTAGTGGCATTTGGTCTTTCTGCCATTATTGAACTCCTGGGAGAGCCATTCTGGGTTTTAGCACAAGCTCATTTGTTTGTGAGACTTAAGGTTAGTAAAGTTCATGGGGTGTGTGCATGTGGGGGGAATCATCTTTTTACTGAAAATAACAGATTATTGGCTTGGATGTTTGTATATTCAAGCACATAAAACCCCCTGTGTGTACTGTTTAGAATGGCCTGGTTTGTAACATAACCAGGAATTTGTACCCACTAAAGCAAACAAGTTGGTTTATTTAGAAATTACTACCTTCAAGATCATTGAATCCTGAAACATAGGTTTTAATTGGAGGGAGAGGCACCCTGCTTCCATAGTTCTGCATAAAACTATGAAATGTATCTATCGAGAACATGACAGTCTCAAGCAAAATTTTCTCCCTTATGCCCCATACAAAAGACTGGGAAAATGCAATGGAGGAGTTGTGAAATGCAAGAATAGAAAATTTGCAGTGAAATGACAGTGTAAGCTGGCCAACTCAGCAGAAAGGAACTGTGATAAAGTCATGCTGTCTTTGAAAATCTTACATTCCTACATAAATTCTGTGCCTTAAAATGATACATTTTAAACTTGTGTATGTGGTTAGGTTGGCAGAAAATAACCCTTCTGTGTTTTGTGTTTCTTAAAGGTAATTGCTGAAAGCCTTTCAGTAGTGTCAAAATGCATTTTGACGGTTACTTTAGTAATCCTTTATCCTCAGTGGGGCGTTTACATTTTTTCCTTGGCTCAGGTAACTTCCCTTTGTTCTCTCTCAGCTGAATTTTAATTTGCCTTTGACATTTAGCCTGCTGAAGAACTTTGGGGAGCTGAGAGAAAAAGCTCCTGGGAGGTTTAATATGTAGAATTTGTATTTGGTATTTTCCTGACACTCATTATTGACTTGGTGCTTTGACAGTGAGTTAAAGGGAGGTACAAGAAAACACCTTCTGTCTCTGAAGGCACATCTTGCAAATAAAGTTATGTTATTCTAATCACACAGAACTTTATCAGCCTGTACCACCAACCTGCATTAGCTTATCAGAAGGTGCTAATCAAGTGCAATGAATTCAGGTTAAAACTTTCGTGATGACAATGAAGGAGGGATAATTATTTTCCTTCACTTTTTGCCTTTGCTGTTGTAGATTGCTTATAAGTGATGGAAATTGGAAATGTTCTATGAAGTAAGAGATGTAGGCAGTAGCTACTCTGTCAGCTTGATTTTTGACTGAGTAATTGCTTTATAATTGGACCTTCAATGTTCTAAAAATGCTGAATAAAACATGAAAATTAACAAAAGTCTATGATAACCTACAGGTTAAAAAAAGATATAAAGATCAACAACATTCTTAAGAGCTGTTCAAATCCTTACCCAGTTTAATATTTGATAGGCATAAAGACTATATTTTCTTTTCACTGTATTTTCAAGTAGTATATAAAATTCTACATTTTGAAGTTAATTTTATTTCACTGTTTTTTTTTCTCTCCTTCCTGACTCTTCCAGCTTTTATATGTCAGTGTTCTGGTAATGTGCTATGTAATTTATTTTGTAATGTTTTTGGGATCTCCTGAAGCCACCAAGAAGTCATTTCCAGTTGCTAGAGTGAAAGCTCTGTTACCTAACTTTGTGGAAGATGAGGTAAGTTGCACAATTTATTTCTTGATTTTCATCTTAAGATCTCACATGAGGGTACTTTGAATGTTACATTGAGATGGGGAGTTAATTGAGTGGTTTTGGGGATATTTTTGCATTATAGAAGATATGATAGATTAAATTTTTAAAAATGATGTAGAAATTGTTTGAAGTTTGTATTAGTAAAATTATTGTCAGAAGGTGTTTCTTGTTGTGAAACTTGGACTCTTTGTGGTTATGGATTTGTTGTTGCTGACTTGGTTTGTGCAAAATATCAATGGACATTAATTGGAGATAGACCATCTGCACTGTGCAGGGAAATCAACAGCTATCACTGGATCTGAGGCAGAAAAGAAACCAGAACCATACGACAGTGGATATTGGTACTTTGACCTCTGCACAAAATGACCATAACGTTCCACAGTGTTCTAGAGACACTCAAAGATCTCTCAAACAAAAATGAGGCAAAGAAAGAAATGAAAAGACTCATTGAGGAAGACAACATTCTGGATAAGATTTACAGATTGAAACATAGAGGTGGTTCTTGGTTGCAAGTCTTATAGGGACAGTTTGAAGAGCAGTAAACAATTCATATCTCCAGTGAGGGGGAAACTTATATTGGCACGTTAAACACCATGGGTGTGTTTTCCTAACTCTAACCTTGATTAGTGTTTTCTGTGGAATGCTCCCATGGGTACTTTATCTCCAACAATAGCACTTTTGAACAAAGGAATCAGTTTTTGCCAGATCAGTGATGTTGGTGCTTGAATTCAGCAATACTTTACATTGGTTGTTAGTAACTGTGGCATCCTGGGTTTCCTCACCTCTGCCATTAGAGCTACCCTAGAGTGTTGCACTGCCTTGCTCTTTTCTATTTCTACTCTGTAATTTCAATCACGTTTGTTACATTTCAGTATTTTTTTTGCAGACCTTTGTTAACTGGAAGGAAGCACGCTTGACTTGGAGTTTCTTCAAACAATCCTTCTTGAAACAGATTTTGACAGAGGGTGAGGCTTGATGTAGAAGTGTGAGGGAAGATGGCTCATGAAAACTATTTACAAAATTGGCTTAAAGCTTCAGAAAGCTTGGGTGGGGAAAGATGAGGCACATGATTGCCAACCTGAATGGAGTTTTTGAGGGTTTTCAGAAATAGGTGCTGTTCCATTTGACTTTGTGTCTTGAATACTTAGTATTGGCAGTGCCTGAATAAGTATTGGGAAAGATTTAGGGACTTTTTCTGAAGTTCTTTATTTTGAACTTACAGGTGAACGATATGTGATGACTTTTTTGAACGTGTTAAATTTTGGAGATCAGGGTAAGTGTGATGGTATTGTGGAATGGTGACAGAGTTTTCTTAGTCACTGCTCTTTACATGCTTCTGGAAACGACTTTAAGTGTTTGGAGACTGCTTGAAAATCTGCGAATCTTTCAAAGCCTTAGTGAACTTTGAGATACATTTCAGGGAATGAGTGATATAGACAGAGAAAAAGAACTTTAAGATAAGAATTACAGAATAGCCTGGGTTGGAAGTAACTTTTAAGATGATCTAGTTCCTACCCCCCTGCCATGGGCAGGGATGTTCACTAGATGTCTATCTTTCTCTTCTCCTGTATCAGTAAATTCTTACATTCCTGTTCTCATTCAATGAACTTTATAGGATCCTCTAAATTCCTCTACAGTGAGAATTTTAAGTGTGGTTTGGTGCTGTTCTAGATTCAATTCTGTATAGTTGGTGCTTTTGTCTTACCTTTGCCATGAGCAAACATTGCAATTTTAAGCTGCAGTTGCTGTGACTGTCAGAATTTTTAGAGAACACTGCTTCAGTGTTCCACGAAATACTATTTGTTTTCTCTTTTTTTTTTGAGTAGATGTTAAATTAGAATTCATGTTGTTATTAAGGACTTGGAATTAAAATGTGTCTAAAACTCACAGATGCCTTTTCTTTTTTTAAGGTGTATATGATATTGTGAATAACCTTGGTTCACTGGTGGCCAGGTTTATCTTTTTGCCTATTGAGGAGAGCTTTTATGTATTTTTTGCTAAAGTGTTGGAAAGAGGGAAGACTGTAAAGGATCAGAAGCAGGTATGTTTATTTTGGGTTAATTACATGTCAAATGCTTGATTTTTGTTACAGATAAGTTGCATCACAAAATGTGACAGAAATGTGTGTTTAAATTTGAGTATTGAGTAAAACTGAAAAGTGTAGAACAAAACTGTTGAGTGAGGCTGGGCCAAAAAGAAAAGAGAATAGCTAAAATGCTAATGAAATAGGGATTAAAATATGCAGTGGCATAGTGCTGCCTTGCATCAATGAAGTTAACACCAGCTGCTGCAAACAGTGTGATGGAAGGCCTCCACTACTGTGTATTTCCAGATATAGCAAGCCATTATTTAAATCATGAAATCTATTAAATAAATTCTGTCTGGAAGTACTTTATTTACTTAAACATATCAATAGCTGTACAATAATGTTTCTGAAGAGCTTTGGGAAGAAAAGAATTGTATTTTTCTTGTGTGTTTGAGTTATAGGAGGAGGATTAATGAGTAAGAGCTTTGTTCCACTGAGTAATATTCTTGATCACTCAGCCTGTAGCAATCCTGCTAATTGCCCATCAGCACACAGTTAAATCCTGTGCTTCAGGTCCTTGGTGGGCTAAGGGAGGTGTCTGTGTGTGTATATTTTACATAAAATCTACCTGGTGTGTAGAACTGGAAAAATGGTGGAATAATAAATATGTAAAAAATGTTGCCAAGTTAAAAGCATGTGTGTGGATAATTCAATAACCAAGGATAAGTTTCACAGCTTTTTACAGGGTGCAAACTGATTTATTTGTTCCTATGAAGTGGCATTTCTGCACAAGAGTGGCTATTATTGCATTGATTCTGGTTCATGTAATTTACTACAATTTTTTTTCAGGATGACGGTGCTATGGCTGCAAATGTGTTGGAGTTGCTGCTGAAACTTGTGCTCCTAATTGGCCTCACCATCACTGTTTTTGGCTATGCCTATTCTCAGCTAGCTCTGGATATTTATGGAGGCTCAATGCTCAGTTCTGGAACAGGTGAAGATTTATAGACCTGGAAAAAAACCACCACTCTTAAAAAGAGAAACCCTATTGCTTTTATGAATTTTTCATAAATCAGCAGTTTGGGCTTTTTTCCTGTGAAACTGCTATTGAAATCTGTGACACAGCTCATCAGAATCCTTTGCTGTGTTTATTTGTGTTCTTGTCATGATATCTAGACAGGAAACTTGTTCAAATGAACTTAAGTTTTTATTAGTAGTATTAACACTACAACTTTAGTCTCATAGTATCAGTGACTGTAAAAACAAAGTGGTTTGATAAAATAAATCATTATCTATTTGTCTTTATAATGTGTTTTTTAGGTCCTGCTCTCCTCCGTTGTTACTCATTGTATGTCCTGTTTCTTGCTGTCAATGGAGTAACAGAATGTTTTACGTTTGCCTTAATGTGCAAAGAAGAGGTGGACAGGTAGGGAAACAGCATCTCCAGAATATTCTTGTAAATTTATTTGTGCTGACCTTATAAAGGGATTGGTGCTTTTGAAATTGGCATAATAATACCTTACCCCACAGAAAAGCAACTCCGTGCTAGGCTGTGTTCATTTAGATTTAGATGTAGAAGCTTTAGCAAAAGTTGAAAAGTTTGGGTAAAAGGGTCAGAAACTAAGAAGTAAAGATTGTTAATTTAGCTTTTGGTACATCACTAACTGGGAAAGTAATTTAAATGTGTGTTTTCTGCACAGATGATCTTGAAGTTTTACTTTTTAAGACAATCATTTGACTCATTAAAAGTTTGCAGCTGTTAACATTTTTCATGTACAGGTATTGGATGTCACTTAGGAATGATCCAAGCTGTGGGTCTGAATTCAGTGGTTTAGTGCTTCGTAGGAAGTTGGAATGAAACCTCCTGAGAGCCCTTCCAGCCTGGATTATTTGCTGATTCTGTGTTTAGGCTGTCCCTGATGTGGCCCTTTCAAATTAATTTCAGTGAGGTCTGTTTTCCACCATCGAAGTGGGAGCTCTTTTGATTTAGCAAGGGCTGCTTTCACAACCACTTCAGAATGTGCACTAGTTTTCCAAGTCACTGTTTATAACAGAAACTAAATAACGTGTTGATTTGTTCTTGAACGTTCATTTTCTTTAATATATTCCTAACATGAAATAGCAAAAAATGCTCAAGTTTTTACTTTACTAATGATTGTTACTGAATTTCATTTTCTGAAATGAGCGCGCAACTGATTAGTGTAATAGAATTTCGTTCACGTAATGTAGTTCTTGGTTTAATTTGGTTGATCTATTTTCTATTCTTTCAAATGATTATTTTATATCATCTCATTTCTCAAATTTATTTTCTCTAGAAGATGGTAAGAGAAATTCTGTTACTCATGTCAGAAAATAAAAGATCATTAGTAAATGAATGCTGTAACTGCATGCATGGTTAAATTATTTCTCTTTTTTTTTTTCCCCTAGGTACAATTTTGTTATGCTGGCCTTGTCTTTCATATTTCTGTGCATCTCTTATTTCTTGACCCGGTGGTATGGCAGTGTGGGCTTTATCCTTGCCAACTGCTTCAACATGGGCATCAGAATATCTCACAGCACCCACTACATCTATGACTACTTCAGAGAGAGCCCCCACAGACCCCTCAGGGGCCTGCTGCCCTCACCAGCTCTGCTGCTGGTTTACACCATCAGTGCAGTGCTCACTGCTTTCTCAGAGGTGAGCTTCTTCCTCTCTGCTTTCACTGTCAGTGCTGCTGTCAGGTGACTTTTCTGTCCACACAAAGAGGAATGCCTTTAGGAAAAAAGGATTTTGAGGGTAGGCTGGGAGATTTGCATTACAGAAAGGCAGGATATATTGTTAAGAGATTCTTTGTATGAAAGTTCTCTGCTGCCTGTACAAGGTGGATCTGACAAGTAAAATAAAATTTAACACATTTCTGCTGTGTGTAGATAATCCATGTCCTTAGTTGTTAATAACTGAAAGTTTGCAGTGACACCAAGAAACTGGTCTTAAAAATTCTGTACTAAAAAGAACTAATAACCAAAACCAGAACAGAAACAAAGATTGCTGAGAGCACGTTTAACACATATATTCAGTACAAGATGGTAATTGTGCAGGCTGATTATTAAGGGGATTATAGCTTTTCGATGTACAAAAATTTGACAACTTGAAAATCCATTTTGCCTGAGAACAGAGAGTTTTATATTTTTGAATGAGAGTTTTCCAGTTTAGTTAGAAAATAGCTGATACCTTGCTGAGCAGTAGCAGACTTGCCCGATAGCAGCAGCAAAGTTTTGTGTCATCTCAATTAACACACTTCTGCATGCCAGATAACAGCAGCTTCCTCACTTACCAGCTACCTACTGAATGGTTATTTTTTCTTGACAGAACTTGCTTAAGAAAGCAAATGTTGTGACTCCTAAAGATGATTTTTTGTAGGTCAGTGCATGTGACAAAACCACACTTGGCTTTATGGTGATGTGTTGGACAGAAGTGTTGGACCTTGTTTCTTGTTGAGACAGTAAATGCAGTTTGTGCTGGCTGGTTTTCCTGCTATCACCTGTTTTCTTTGTTGTAGGGGTTGTTCTGCTGTGACAAGGGCTGGATGGCCAGGCTGGTGCACATCAGCACGGGCACCCTGTGCCTCGCAGCAGCCCTGGTTACGATGTTCTGCACAGAGACCAAGCTCATCCACTTTGTCAGGAGCCAGTTCCTCTCCCGCTGTTTGAAGAAAGGAACATGACCTGCTCCTGTGCAGAACAGTTCTTGTATGTGCTTGCAGTAAAAGGCTGGGTTTTTTCCACAAGATCTGCATGGAAAAAAGGTTTCCACATGTGTTTGGACGCATTGATAATGGAGTGGCAATGTAGACAATTGCCAGATTAATATTTTGTCTTCTGAACTTGTCAGTACAGCAAAAGGGAGATGAATTATTTTCTCTTTATGCACCATTCTTTTCTAAGCTTTTCTTCAAACAGCCACTGAAGATCTAAGCTGCACCCTCTGACATAGCCTGGTTGACAGACTCCAAGTAGAGAGCTCCCCTTCCTGCCACTGGGCGCTGTGGGAAGGCCTGATGTGGTTTAGAAGGCCCTTATTGGGCATGGGTGCTGCTTAACGGGAGAAAATGGCCAGGGGGGAAAAAAAACCCAAAACCAACCATAACAATAAATACCATAAAAATACCCAGAAGCTGAGGAGAATCCCAGAGCAAGGACCAAACACCAGTGTGAATGCTGAGGAGCAGAACACAGTGTGGTGCAGAGGGATTGAGCTGTCACTGTCTGAAGTGCAAAGCAGGGAACAGAAAATCCTGACATTTACAAGTAAATTAATGGAATACACAGCGTGTGTCCCTGCTGGCTCTGTGAGATTATTTCATTCAGCAGATCTTTCATGTCTGAGGGCATTGATTAACTTGTCAGAAATACTCTGAAGCCTTAGCTGGAAGAGATTTTGAGCATTGTCAGCAGAAGATCTTGAGTACAATCACTGATGGTGCAATTCATAAGATGACTCATAAAACTTCTCACTTTCATTCCATTGTTTTTTGGGTTTGTCTGAGATTTTAAATGCCAGTATGAACAAACTTGTCTCAATAAAAAAGAATTTTGTCTGTGCAATTGAATGCTAAATATATTTAATAAGATTTTTTGCAAGGAATTATGCATATTGAAGATTTCTTTATTGGTTAGTAAATACTTTATTTTGTTCCAGTGTTTTCGTCATATTTTGTTTCTTGTTCAGTCTTAACGTCTGGATTTTTTTTTTGAATTGTTGAAAATTTGAACGTTCAGAAGTTCTAAAATTCCATGTAAAGCTGCTGGTTTAGGTGTACTAATGGTCTGTTGTACTGCTGGTCTAAGATCTGAACTAGGCGGTTTCCAAATGTACAAGTGGCAGGTTTATAATGATCAGTGTTCCCTTTGCAATGTTTGGATGGACCAAAAAATGTCAAGAGATGAAAAATGTGTGCTCAGATGTGTGCAGCTGGAAGCTTTTAGTTTAATTATGTAGAAACTCTGCAGATCCTCAGACTGCTAAAAAAAATCACTGCAATGACAGTGTGGAGTTCATCCTGGTGACCTCAGTGCCCAGGCTGAAATGCTTTCTAGTGGCAGAGCCTTCAGCTTGTAGTTAGAAATACTTTTTAAACTCTGGTAATTCCCACTTGGAAAACTATTATGAGAATTTGGTGATTGAAAAATTATCACAGAGAAGCCAAAATGTGACAGTGAAGGGAAAGGAGTGTCCTTGCTCAGCCAAGGGCAGTTGTTTCCACTGCCTGGCTGGAAGGAGTAGATGCAGACTTGCTTGTTTTTCTTACGCTGTTCTGAAATCTGTCAAAACAAACTACATTATTCTGTCCTCTTAATTTAATTCAGTAGTTCTTTCCCTTTTAAATTTTTCCCTTCTGAGTGGTCCTGCAGCTTTTTTTCTCTTTTCTGTCAGGTGTGGAGTTTGTTATGAAGTACAGTGTTGTATACCGCAGAGGCTTGAAACTTCTTTATTATAGATTGACAATGCCTACTACAGTTGCTTTTCCTTTACTTGTTTGTAGCACAAAAAACCAAGACAATTGAACCTAGGGACTGTGTTTTAAGGTTTGTCTTTTTCTGTGTGTCTTTGAGATCCTTCTGTGGCAATATCTCGATCTGTGAGTTTTTACAACTCCTTGGAATGAGAAATTTTGTACAGCCCTGCACCTGAAGTGCTTTGGAGATGGAAGAGCTTCTCATGCAAAATGAGCTTGAAGTCGTTCTGCCTTGTCTGCTCTTACAGCCCCAGCTGTACACTGATACTATTTCTGCTATTTGGAATATCCTAAGTAGGGTGATGTGAGATCTCCCTCTTCAAATAGTGACCTGTGTAGTCTCATAAATATTTTTTAACATAAATGCAGTTGAATGCATTTAAAGACGAGTTACATTTTTACACTAATTTACATTATTTCATATTGGAAATATTGGAATTTTGTCATATTTCATATTGACAAATCTCTCTCGCGTCTCAAATGTAATTTTATATGAATCAGGAAGACATTTAAGGTGGCTTAATGATTGCCCATTAGCAAGTTAAGGGCACATTCCTCATTTAAACATCATCTGTGAGCAGCTCAGCGATGGCTGACTGGTTTTTGTATGTGGGATGCTTTATTTTTAATGTTTATGTAGCAGGAAACTGCGAGGAGGGACAGGAAGTTGAGACCTATGAAACTGCTGGTTTTTTATGTATCAGTGGGATTCTTAATGTCAGAGCTGTTAATTGCTTTACTGCTAAAGCAGCAAGCTCTCAAACTCAGGGACAAAGCTGAGATTGAACTTGACCGTGTTTCTGTTTGCTTTTAGCCCCATTCATCTGTCAAAGGCACAACTCATGTCATGAACCTGTCTTGCAGTGTTCTGAAATCTTTTAGTTTAGGCCAAAGGTGAATGAAATGTTTTCTTTGGTGGAAAAGGTTATGATTTCATGCTTTGTGGTGTGTTTTTCTTATTTGTTGGATGAATGACTTTCAAGGTAACACTAAATAAAGTTTATTTCCTTTATGTTTTGTTTTTGTCTTCTACTTGATGATTATTGGAGTTTTATTTGTATCATTGGTACAACTGATGATTGAATTTGGTTGGATTTTCTAGGGTATTTTTTGTATAAATTCAGTTATCAACATAAACATATACACTGCTTCCTAACACACACACAGACATAAAATTTACTGTAGTAGTTCTGCAAGAAGTGGCATCATTATAGTCAATTTTTTCCTCTTTGTTTCTGTCAAATTGTTTGTATGGATTGGAATGGCCAGGTTCCTTTGTTTGCTTTCACAGTCCATTGTTGTGATAAAAACTGATTCAGTGGCCAGGAATAAATCTGGTATTTAATGAAGTTTTTTAGCTGAATTGGGTTATGACTGACAGTGCTGCTGTTGGGAACTAACCAATTGTTCAACTGTTTGATTTTTCCCTAGTATTGTAAATATTTTATTTGTAAAAACGTAGGGTGGGGGGAGCCCTTTTCCATGCAAAGGAATTGGGAGTTGAAGCTTTGCCTTTGGTTAATCTGCTTTATCAAGCTCAAAAGGTAATGGATAAAAGCTTGAATGTTGACCACAATTGAGCACCCATAAGGGCTATTGACTATTAGTTCGTGTGAAGGATTGTGTGAGTGCCTTAAGGTCAGTCCTGTAATTCCTTGGTTCCTGGATAGTCCTTCTATCTAAACTTCGAGATTCTTTTTGTGGACTTAATATTTTTTGCTGTTTGAACACCATGTTTTTGGGGTTTTTTTTGGTGGTTTAATTACCTGATTTTAATGATAATGCCAAAGAGAGAGGATCTGAGGCTTTTTGAACCGTATCAGTGCTTCAGTAGATCTGCTAAGCTGTTTTGTTCAGCACAAAATGCATAATTCATCTGCATTCTGAGGGTGCTGTGGAAATGGAGCTGGTTTTCAACATAAGCTGAAAATGAAGTTTGAAGCTGTGCACATGTGATGCACAGCTGGACCCTGGAAACTGAGCAGGATCTGCTCAAAAGCGTGAGCAGCTGGGGATCTAAAGAAAACTGATTGGAAGTGCTTGTCTCTGTTTCACTTTGGATTGCTTCCACGGAAAGATGTGTGTTCTCTCTAGGTTCTGCATCTGAGCTGTACTTCCTGCACCACCTTGCTGGGATCTGGGAGGAGGAGTGAACGCTTCTCAGTGTCTGTCACTGCACACCCCTGTAGTGAGCTCTGTTCATGGAATGGGATGAGTGTGCCCACTGTGCAGCCAAGGCAGGATTTCTGGTAGTTGTGGGGAAAGGTAAAACATTTCTGGGTTTTCCTTTGACAGATCTCCTGGTTAGCTGTGGTAAGTGAGCCTCTGACAGAGCTCTGTGTGTTGGTTTGCTGGTGAGGTTTTGTGAGTCATGGGTAATGTGTTTGGTATAATTTATCGCCAAAGTTCTATGCCATCCCACTGAACTGAGAAGCTGGCAAGGAACATAACCAAGAGGGGAGATGTTTTATATCCGTGGCCCACTTAGTAAAACTGAAATAATTAAAGCTGTGTCAAGAAGGAAAGAAAACAATTGAAAGAGACAGCAGTCCTTAAAGGCACATCAGGTGGATGAGTAGTTCTAATCCAGTAGTAAACAAGAATCATGTTTTGTTCTTTGTGATACACTTCTGCTTCAAAAAGGGAAAAATTTAACAGAGCTTGGGAGAAGACTGCAAGGTTTAGCTCTTAACATTGTCAAATGCAGGAATATTCCAGACTTACATCCTTGTGGCCCCCGTGGGAGAGAGGAGTATGAAACAGCGCACTGATGCTGTTCTGAAGGGATGTGCTTGTATCTCTGGGAACAACTGAGGCACAGTCAGGCACCATGAGAAAGTGCCTTGTCATCACTTGGGAATATCTTTAACTACTTCTTTTGTTTTGATTCCTGTTTCATTCATATGTTCACATGTTGTTGTATTCTTAACCAACTCCTGTATGTGGGTATGTCCCTTATTTGCTGTAAAAGTCAGCCTAGCCAGTCTCCTTGCAAAAATCACAAGAGCCCTGCCCTGGGCTGGGTTGAGGAAGATGTTGGTCAGCTTGCTGAAGATTGTATTGTAGCCTCTTTGCCAGCCCTGACAGCACAGAGTGAGGAGGGAGCAAATTAAGGTTGCACAGAAAAATTTAATTGTGGCTTCTTTTCACTTCTGGATGCTTGACTTGGCAGCACTGTTTTCCTAATGGAAGGGGTTTTTGGGAGTAATTTTATAAAATAAGTGCCATAAAGTGCACTCATCTGCCTTCTCTTATTTGTGTAATGATTTTTAGCAATCTCTCAGTCTGGGTGAGGAGATGTTATGGGATGAGGAAAGGGAAACATGGCTGAGTACAGTACATGTGCAAGGAACAGAGTGTCCCTCTGGGGAGAGGCCTTTAGTCTGAGAGTTACTTTCCTCTCTGAATGCATTTCTGTCACTGCAGATAAAACTTTTAAGTATGTCTCTGCTAAAGTGCTTCTCTAGGCAACCAGGAGAACCTGTTTGGAAGAATCAGAGTATGCACATGAAGCTTTGCCAGTCAAGTAGAGTTTATTGATGCATTGAAAATAGAGGCAATAGTGTGTGACAATGCTCTATTTCACTAATAGTCCTCCCATTTGAAGTTGACTGTGTATTAACCTGTGGAAAAGGTGGGTTTTTTCTGTGGTTCCTTCAGAATTGTACTGATCAGTTTTAGTATATTTTTCTTCTCCCTCAGATGACTTTATTATACAATAGCTTTACACATGTTCATCTGGGAGCTCTGCAGAAGCACAGGATGAGGATCAGAGAAGTTCTGGGGCTTCTCTCAAGTCCTGCTCAGCACAGCCAGGTTGGAGAAGGGCTGAGCAGAGCCTCCCCTGCTCAACAGAGGTAGGTGTCAGGACTTGTGGCCTGAGAGAGCACCTTGCATCAGATTCCCAAGGAAAAGTTGTGAGAGCTGTGGGAAACATCTGTAACAAAGCTGGGCAAGATGAAAAAAACAGTATTGTTTTGTTGAAACGGCAGCTTGAGGATTCAGGATGAAAACCACCTACAAGCATGCATTCCTGGCTGTCTATACAGAGTTGGAAGGTGGCAGCTCATGAGCCCTGAAGGTCCATTTCAGAGAGCTGCAGAGATTCCCTGCCAAACCATCTGCTGGTAGAGATGCTCTGAGTGTTTTATGTGAGCTATGCTTCATAGCTCTCCAAGTTTGAGTGGTTTTGTGCATCTAAACCAATACAGGAGTTACCTTTTTGGAGTTGAATATATCACAGAATCATAGACTAGTTTGGGTTGGGAGGGACCTTTAAGGATCACGTATTCCAATGCTCCTGCCATGAGCAGGGGCATCATATCCTGCCTGTGGAGTCTATTTGCAGTTGGCCAAAGTTGTCTGAATGAAAGAGCTCAGAGGAAGAACTGCAAAATTGTGGAGTGTAGGTGAACCAGGTCTTTTGGTGTGAAAGCCACAACTGAAGCAGAAAAGCAGAATAAAATCAGAAACTGCAAACAAACGCATAATGTTCAGGTTTGGTAACTGGGCACTTAAGATACTCGGTATTCCACTGGGGCTGACTGTTCCTGAGGAGAGGAGAAAAGGGAAGGATTTCTCCTTCCAGAGGAAAATATAGTGATGTAGGTCATCTGAAAGATATTCTGGTGTGGGAGCAGGAAGCTTTCATGGCTGAAGATGCATCAAGGAAGGCTGAAAAGGCATTTGCCATCTGTCAGGGGAGCAGTATATCTAAGGCAATGTTAAGGTTGCTGCAGGATGGACCTTGAGGTGAGCTGCAACTAATTTGACTTAATCTATTACAGTTAGGAAAAGGAAAATTAGTCTCCATAGGGTAGGGAAAGGTAGACTTGAAAGCAGAGGTTGAATTATTAAAGGAACAGGAACAGAATGGAAGTGGAAGAACAGAAGAAAAGTAGTGCAGAGTGGTGTGTGCTGCCAAAAGCCCGTGTTCAGCATCTGTGATGAAGTGCATGTGATGAAGGACATACACAAGGCTAGACAATAAAACTCCAGCTGTGCAGTTACTTGGCAGTGGAAAAAAGCTTAAGCAGCTTCAGGGTTGTAGTTAGAGGCAGAATTGTGGATCGGATCATTCAACTTCCTGGAGGAGTCCCCTGGTCTTTGAAAAAGCATTGCAGGAAGAGCAAGGAGTGGTTGGATTTGTCAGTGCAGAATTTAGCCCAGAGACCTCAGCCCATGGGACTGAAGGGGAGGTTGTTGCTTCAATCCAGATCACTTTGGTGTGGATATACCAATATACATGGAAGGGACATTTCCTCTCTCTCCACAAGTTTCTTTGTACCAAGACCAGACCAGTTCTCTTCTGCTAACCCACGTGGGCAAAATGGGGGAAATTGTAGGTGGATGCAGGCAGATGGAAAACTGCCAGTGCCAGAATAGCTGTCACACCATGGGAGTGGAAGCATGGATCTCTGGTGGGGAGCACAGGGCAGTGAAGCTGTGCTGCAGATTGTTCTTTCCCTGTACCACACATGTTACCTGGAGCGACTCAGAGTGGATCCACAGGAGCCCCACAGAGAGCACAGTGGCTCTGAGGTTTAATGAATTAGGGAACAGAAATGGAAAATAAGAAGAGTTTTGCACTGATAGCGTTTGAATTGCAACCAGATGTGCATTTCTTTATATTCACTGTTGAAATAGTAGAAAATTTAATGTATCAAATGTGGACTCAATCTTGAATGAGCAAAGAAAGGCAAATGGTAAATATTGGTTATTTGCAGATTTGCTTTCTTTGAATAAAGTGAAGTGTGTATGATGTACAGTAATCTGAGTACATGAAGAAACAGAATTTAAAGAAAGGAACTCCCCTCCTCCTTGAGGAGGGCAAACTTCAGCCACTGAAAAAGTAATGGAAGATTCTGGAAAATCACTATTTTCCAAGAAAGATGAGTGCTGAGGGAGTGGTAAAGTACAAACACCATTTGGGGACAGGTGGCTCAGTCCCCAAGGGTTGTATAGGACTACATTGTGTGCAAAGGTGCCACCATCTGTAAGTGTAGAAAGAGCTTGTGGTGCTGTGTATCAGGAATAATAGGATTAAGAATAGACCAAAATACAAAGATCCGTATTGGAAGAAATGCTTTAATTGATTTAGATAGAACTTTGAAAGAGTGAATTAAAAACATAAGAAGTCAGTATCCATTGTTAAGTTCTTATGGTTTATTTTACAGGGTGATGCTACCACCATTATTGGCTTGAAGAGAAGTAGCTCAGTGTAGTGAGGATGATGTTGACTCCAAGCAAGTGTGTAGCTATAGAGGGATTCCAGAAGAGGTGAGTAAAACACAGTGGAAGAGGTTTGAAACAGAGGAATATTAAATACTGACAGTACTTTAGTAAGGAGTTTGGAGAATGGTGGAATTTACTGTGTATCTGAACGAAAAATTACTAATGATGTAGTGCAATCCAAGTGGCACAGAGGTAACATGGAAGGAAGATTGTACAGGTGAGTGTTAGAGGAGTCTTGTGTGTGTGTGCTAATCAAAGCTTGCTGCCTCTCTCCCCTTCAGGGTGTATCTGTAGTATTTTCAATATTAACTGTGACTTCAGTTGATAAATACAATTACCATTTATAAAACTGACTGTAAAAGGAATAGCTCTCACTAGAATAAAGAAAAAAATGGTAGAGGCATCTGTAGTCCAATCACAATATCAAACATCTTAACCATGAAAGGCATTTTTTCTGTACAAGCTATAAGAGTACAGAGCAAAGGCTTCTGTGATGAGTGTGTGCCAAGGAAACAGGATGATTCTTGGTAGTTATTGTTCTTTCCTGGCTGTATTAGAACACTACTGTAATAATTATTTGTACTAAATACAAAGTTAGGTGCTTGTTGAAGGGAAAAAGTGGAACCAGTGGGTATTGAGCAAAGAGAGAGCAGACATAAGCAGATCATAGTATTATTTGAGCTTTACTGGCTAGAATACTGGCAAAAAAAAAAGAGCAAGAACCTGGTGCCTGGATACAATTAATGCCTGACAAGGGTGGCAGGTTTGCTCAGTGAATAACTTCATCTAATTAAAAAATAATACAAGTACAATTACAGTGATACTGTAATTTTTCTTCAATGATAACCAAGTATATCTCTGTCATTAGAAATGACAAGCAGCAGTGATGACATATGAATTTACAAAGAACACCACTGCCATGGAGTGTTAACTGAAGACATCCCTTGATTACAAAAAAAGCTTTGTGAAGGAAAAAAGTTAAATGAGCCTTACAGTCCAAAATAAAAAACAAGCATAAATGTGAGTGAAAGCTGCTCGTGCAGAACTCGAGCAAGTCATTACAGGCAGTTCCTTTAATCTTTGGTACTGCAATTAGTAACAGTTTTGATGACATATCTCACTTATCAATAAATCACCTGGCCACTAACAGGAATAATTGTATCAACATATCAAAACCTTGATGGATTTTTGTGCCATTTGTTGCTATCACAAAGTGCTGATGTTTGTTTGGGTTGTGACAGCCTGCACTGACTGCCAAATGCATTCACCCAGGTAAATACAAGTGTGTGTGTCAAACAAATCTGTACCCGTGTTAGAAGATCACAGACCAAAGAAAACGTTTTTGTTACTACACAGCAAGTATTAAACATCAGTGGAATCCAGTTTGTACTGATGTATTCATAAATATTTATTAAAGTAACAGTTCTTGGGGACCATTTCTTATGGAATGCCAGAGGTAGCTTGCAAATTCACCTTTGAAATAATTTGTAAAAATGTATGTTTTGGGGTTTGTTTCTTTACTGTTATGTTGTGGCAGGGTGCACAGGATCTTGGTGACTGTGACAACTTATACAAAGTCAGGATGAGATAAAGGGATTGTGATAACCCTTGGCCAAGGGAATGGTGCCCTCCTGCTCCTGATGGGCAGCAGGTGCACTGGTTATATGTCAAAATGTGCTGTTTCTTGCATATGTATGTGGAGTATTAACATTTCCTTTCTTTTTTAGGAGATCACTTGAGACATTGTATGGAGTTAATCTGCTGAATGGTATTGTTTTAGTCAAATCAAGACTGATTTTTATGAAATGCTTCAGGTCTTTTAATTTCTGCGCGTCCTTGCCCCCTCCCCTCCTGGCTGTCTCCAGAGTGGTGCACTCTGGTTCTTCGGTGCCCTGACTGCAGCCATTGCCAACAGCATCAACATGGCAAAAAGAACAACAAAAAGAATTGTCCTCCTGTATGTTGTGTGTCCTTGTTCCCCTCTGCTCTCTCTTGGTGCCATCTATATTTTCCTTCTTGTTCCTTTGCTGTAGCAGCCAGGGGACCCCAAGGAGATACTTTTTGTGTGTTTAACTGTGAAGTGTTTCCATGCATGTTCCAGTTGATCCTTCAGCTCAGTCCTGTACTATTTGAGCAAACTCCATGTGTAGCATTTCAGAAAAGGTTTAGACACCATCAGTTACTTCACCACACGATTCTGGGTTTAAATGTTTATGTTCAAGGTATGAACATGTTCATCTGATCACAGCAAATTAAAAGCACATCTCAATTCTTTTAAAAATACCTCCCTGTTTAGGGCATGAATTTAAGTTCTTAAGTTTTAGAAATCATGTGTTGCTAAAGTAAAGCCTGGGGGAAAAAAAAAGGATCAAAGCCATTTGTTAAGCAAATATAATTTTCCAATAGTAAATGGATTCTGTCACCTGAATTGAGATATACTACCTGAAACTAATTCCCTGATTACTTTTAACAGTTTATTAAGGGTTCTGACTGGTTATTTGGAATTTTTCTCCCCTGCAGCTGCAAATTAGATGAAAAAATACTGCAGCTGGACATAATGTTGTTTTGTCACGAGGAAGTTCACTGCTGGCATTGAATTCAGCCTGGAAAAGAGGTCATGACACAACATCTGTTTTGTGGAGAGCATAGTTATTACCACCAGTAATACTGCAAACACTGGACTGGAAAAAATAACTCCAGAGCAAAGATGCTGCAAAGTTGCCTTTTTGACCATTATTTTGTGGACTGTGTTAGCTGGATTTCCCCTCACACCTGTGTTTGGAAGGTAAGTTTGAACAAAATGCTCATGCTGCTCAAACATGAGGTGGAGCTGTTTCTTTATGACAGAATTTTCACCTCATCTCCTCCACATCTTCCTCATTTTTTCCCCTCTCCTTACCACATTTTCAGTGTTGCCAGTGATTTTACAGGCAGTGTGTTGGAGGCATGTGACTGAGGTTTGTTAAACTCCTGTAACGATTTACATTTGCTCTTAGGTTTCATTTTTAGCTAACACAATCCATATGAGATGTTAGGGGATCTCACCCTGCACTTGGCTGTGGTTAATCCTCCTCACTCTGTTGCTAATCTGAACTGACTTGGATTCCCATACCATTCTCCCTTGGGCTGGTTGTAGCTGAGGTAGCTTCTTTACCTCTTCCTTGGGGTGATGACCTTTGTGTGTCAGTGACAAAGATAATTTAAGGTACATAAATATTAAGTATTTTTTGTTCCACTTCATGTTGTCATTTCTGTATTTTTTACTAATAATTTCAAGTTGTAGTTTCTAATGAACATTTTCTGAGGGCAGAAAATGTTGTGACATCCTTAGAAGCAAGTTTCAGAGTTAAGAGTTAATGTTTTACAGTGACTGCTTTGGCACCTGGGCTCTCTGAGATACTGACCCTGCAGAAAGGATCACAGTGATGTATTTCTCTGCTTTGGAGGAATGACTGAAAGCATGAATGCAGTGCTCCAGGGGACAGTCAGAGACTGCAGCTGCAGGCAGCTTCCAGGAATGAGTACCCTTCCCCTGTGCCTGTAAAACCTCTCTGCTCCCTGGTTTGTTTTACCTTTGCTGTTGCTTTCTCCAGGTCCTGACTTGCAGAGATTCAGACTCTTTCCCTTCTTGCTAAAAGCCAACTCCTCAATCCTTCCGTTTTCTGGCTCGCTTGAAAGTCTCAGTTGTGGATTCAAACCTTCTGTGTGAACTGCATGTGTCTGTGATTTAACTGGGAGATAGCCAGCAGCTCCAAATGTGAAATTCACTTTCTGTGTGTAGCAGATAGTGTTACACAGCCCTGAGAAAAACCCGTCACACACACACAGAACAAACTGTGGCACCCCCGTGGGATAACGGAAGTTTCTTTATCCTCAGGTTTTGCAAACACTCTAGGTGTTGAGTAATCTTCTTCTATCAGTGCTCTTAGAAGTAGCCCTCACTAAGTTCACCTGCAGCCAGTGAGACAAAACCCCTTTTATGAGGCCATTCTTCTCTCATTCAGTTCTGTAATGGAAAGGTTGACTCACCAACCCCAGCCATGGAGAGGTAGATAGGGTCTCTACAGTGTCATTTCACTTTTTCAGCCCTGTTATGCCACATATTAGTCAGAGTTCATTTATTTCATTAGTTTACTTTGTAAAGCAATTACATAACTGTTACCACAATAGGACTAGAATGGTGTTTTACATTTACTAAAGTAACTTGGCAATTAATTTCAAATGATCTCTGTGCAGTAATCTCCTACATATAATAGAATTATTCAAATGTCTATGAACATTTTACATGCAGTATTAGAGTGAGTTAGATCAATCAAAAATTAATTGCATCCAAGGCATCAGTATAGCCTTCTGGGATCAGCTGAATGCCAGTACGTCACAATAAAGTCATAATAATTGATGTAGCATTGAGTTGTGCCTTTGCTTCTCCCTTATAATGGCAATTTTATTAGTTGAGCAGGCTAGGTGGAAAAATGAAAAGAAAAGAGAAATGAAAGTAAGTTAAATACCAGCTAGTGGCCATTAACTTTGATTTAATTCTGTGCTTATGTGGTTTATCATCCTGACACTTTCTGTATGCTTAAAAAAGCTTCTTCTGCACAACTGCACTTCCCCTGTGCTTCCTATTTATGTACATGTAGAGAAAAATGTAGTATATGGCTGAGCATTCAATTCAAACTGTCAACTCAAAATATTTCTTCTGATCTTTTATTTGATGACTTGAGCAGTTAACATTAAAGGCATGTGTCCTGGTAAGTGTTGGGTTTTTCCTGGGCTTCTTTCTTTCTCAAGGTGTGACTCTTGGATGATTTACGTTGTAGAAGCAGACTGCAGATATCAGTCTTCCTCTTCCCACTAGCAGATTTCTTCTGTTTAATTTTTTTTTTAAATTCATAAACCAGGACAATTGCTGTATCAGAACTACTGATAGAGTAGTTGAGTAATTCAGTAGAACTACTGGAGGGCTGTTGAACGGACTTAATTCTTTGGCTTCTTTGCCTATGGATGTTGGGGAACAAAGAAATTCCTTAACTTCAAATTCAGCTACAAACTTTATGTTTTCAGAGAATGTAAACTAGACAGGAGCTTGTTTTCTTTACTAGAAAAGCCACATTGGCAGTCATCAGGTATAAAAAGATGGTGAGTGAGAAGGTAAGTAGGGGTGGTGAAGGGCAAAATTGAACAAGAAAAGCACACTGTTGCCTTGGATTAAGGAGAGGTGGTGGTAGCTGTTGTTTTGTCTTGTTTTATTGCACATGGACCTGAAAAGAGATGGTGAAAATAGTTAAACACACTCAGCTTGGTAGAGATGTAGCTGAGTATTCAGATGGGAAAAACATTCAAACATGAGATGGAAATCCAGGTCTATAAAATTCTGAGGTATCAGGCTTTATAAGTAATGCAAGAAAGTGAAATAAGAGTTTGGAAGACACATTGGTGCCTGAGAGCTGACAAAGGGAGCAATGGAAATTAACATAGGACTAGAAGAAGTCTTGTGAGTCCAGGTAAAGTGTCTTTTTCCCTGTGATTTTGCCTGTGTTAGGAATGCTGTTGTATCTTGATCTTGTTCTCTTTAGTGCTTCATCTACCAAATCTTTTTTCTTTAGTTCATCTTACTGCTTCAATCTTAAAAGCAGGAACAGAATCAAACCTGCAAAGCTGTGGTGCTTGTGAACAGGCAGGAAAACTGAGTGTTCCCTCTGAGTGAGCCCCAGATTTACTGGGTTCGGCTTGTTAGTGGTGGAAGGTTGAAGACAAAGGTGGAAGTCTTTGGACTGTGTTCACAAGAACTGCTCAGATCCTGATACATCTATTCAAAGGCACCTGAATTTCAGCAGAGAAACTGTTATCAACTCATTCCTGGAGGGCAAAGCCAAGGCAGTAAGTGGAGAGGTGGTGTGACTCCAAGTGATTGAACTATTGCAGCATGTGGGTGGCTTTGCAGATAAAGCAACTAGAACTTGCCCTCTATTCAGGGCATTTCATCACTACAGAGCTGACAAAATTACATTATCAGAAAAGTGGGTGAAGCATGGAAAGGACTTGAGGAGGAAAAAAAGCTCTGAAAGTTCAGAGTTTGATTTGTGAAAGCAGCCAAACTGAAGCCAGTCTTGGCACCAGCTCAGCTGGATTCATCCTGGTTTCCAGGCACCTGACGTGCTTGAGCTGGCCTGAGACCTGTGTACCTGCAACCACCTTGCTACTTAGCCTGATTTTGACACTGGCTCCAGAATGCCCACCTTGATTGGATGTGCTTAGACTGCAATGTGCTTCGATTTGCCCTGCTGTTGGTGGCACAGTGACAGATGATTGTACAGACAGATATTTGCTAAATATATGCAAGTATGGGAAGGGATTGTGACTGTGGGAATCTGAAAGGCAGGAAAAAGGAGGAAGAGATGAGATAGGTCAGCACTGTGTGGTTTGCATATGGTAAAAACACAGCACTTGGCAGGAGTTTTTCCTAAATTATAACTTTCTAATTTCCCTCATTTAAATTTATCTGGAACAGATATCTCTGTGGAAGTGACAGCAAAGCCCTAATGTTTGAGAGGTAGTAAAATTAGCTGACATAAAGATACAGAACATACTGCAGATTATGTAGCTGCTGGTCTATGATGGAAAAAATGTGTTCCCTTTTCCATTTACTGATTATGGATCTTAACATGCTATAAGTATTATCCAAATTTTTTTGATGCTTAAACCCCAATTAAATGGGGTGGGGATAGTTCATTGGTGTCATAAGGATGTATTGTCTTGGCAGATGTTGCCAGTCAGACTTTCTGATTAAACCTGCCCTTCAGGGCTCCTAAACTGAAATAAAATGCAAATTTAAGGCATGAGAGAGATATTTCTCATAGTCAACAGATCAGCTTTCTGGTTCTGAGCAGAATTTCCTCTCACTGAGTTTCCTTTTAACCCAAGGACCTGCAAAAAGGTTTTGTGAAGTACATGGCATCAACAGGTGGCACTGGATACTGAAAACCAGCTCAGCCTTTTTAATACAAATCAATGACTCCTAAGAGTAAAAACTGAGCAGCACTTTTGTGTGTATGGTGTGTGTGTCTGGCTCTCCCTTGGATAAACTGAAATTGAGTTGATCTTTCATGCTTTGAAATTTTGTTGATCTTTCCCTAAATGGAGGCATTTCATTTCTTTAATAGGGAATTTGAGGATATCTCCTTGCCGTTTTGTGCATCTCTGGGTCATTTGTCACAACTGCTGTTTCAACACAGTTGAGGTGTTTTAATGGTTTTAACCTGACTACCCCACATACAGTTAGTTATTTTCTGTTATTTTCCCCCACCTTCCCTTTCCCTTTCTGTACCTCTCCCTTCCTCTCTCCCTGAGCGCTGCCCTTTCAGTAGTTGGATTGCTTAGCACTGAGCCATTGCATTCCCTTGTTCTCTGGATGTTTCTCTCCCAGGTTCTGGGTCCTGTTGTATAAGATTTTACAGGTTGTATCCTCCAACACAAAAAAGTGAAATTATTTTTGTTAATTAATGCTTGACTTCTTATAGTAATGAAGCGTTTATTAGATTGCTTGTAATTATCTCATTTATTTCTCAGTGTGAAGAGACAATTTTTTTATTTGACTCAAAATTTAATCATATTTGAGTGATTTAACTAAGCTATTATTTGTGACCTTCATTTGTACAAGTATGCTTTGCTCTTTACTGGCAATACCTGTGAGGCTCTGCATTTTTTTTTTCTATTTATGTGATCTGATCTATAGTTGTGAAGTACGAAGTGCTTCTTCTCCCCTAAGGTATGCTTGTGTAAACAATTTTCAGTCAATTGAGAATTTCTTTACAGGATTTTGGTTTTTTTTCCCTAAAGTTACAGGGAAAACCTAGTGAAATTTTGGGCTCCCCAAATTCACTCCCTGTCAGGAGTGTAAGGTGCAGTCAGGGATCAAGCTGGCATTGGATTTCAGTTGATTGATGTGACTTCTGCTCCTCTCCTGAGTATTTCTCTCCCAGGTTTTTATGTTGCAAATTTAGGGCTACTTTGAGAGAGTCAGGAGTTCTGAGAACACTCCAAAAATGTAGCTTCCTACTGGAGCATTCAATTTTTGTATTTCTATAAATGTATTTGTGAATAAGACTCCCTTAATGTTTTTGTCTTACTGGAACTGGAAAAAAAAAGTGTTTTTCAAATGAGGATTACTGGGAAGTATCTCCATGTGAGGCCATTTGTCTGCTTCCTGTAATCATGGGTTACATTACTGCACATAATGCTCCTATGCCTGAAGCAATGCCATATTACAGTGGCAAAAATAATAGCAATGTCATTTTAATAGTTATATGGAGTTATTTCCCATAACAGAGAAGTTATTCTTCCCTTAGGTGGGGTTTTTTTTTGTCTTCTGTGGTTCTCCAGGGCAGAGCTTTTGTGATGTTCTTAGAGCTGGGTATTGTCCTCATGTTTTAAAACTGTTCATACCATGTACTCAAAATGCTGTCTTAATTTTTTGCTTGTTCTGTCAGCCTTCTATTTATTTTCTACAGCTGAAAAATAAAGCACCACTACATATTTAATTGTAATAATTCTGTGGGTTTTGCTGTTGTTTTGGGTTTTTGTGGCTGTTGCTGAAGAACCTGGTAGGAAGGAAATATTACCAGTGACTAGTGAGTGAGGCTGCTTTCTTCATCTGCAATAATATTTTCATGCTTCTCCAAGTATTTCTTCATTTACATTTCTTTTCAAGGTGCTTTAAAGACATTCTGACTTTCTTAATTTTGGTATGGATCGTTTTATTCAAATGAACTAAGTAGCAATAACTTTCAGCAACTTCAGTGAGAACAGAGACCTCTTGGGCTGGAGCCTGGAAACTTCCAGTCTCTACCAGTTCTATGGCACGAAGATCTTAGCTGAGACTTGGTGCTTTTAAGCAGCATCATTTTATGCAAGGCATCGCTATTTGGCACCTATTTTTACTTTCTGAGAGCTATTCAGTGATGAGCTTTCCCCTTGTGGGAGGAGCAATGCCATGAGGCCTTCTGTATTTACAGCACTCTGAATTTCCAGCGTTGGCGGAGTGGGAGAGGAAGAGGGAACCCAATCGCATTGCACTCCTTTATTCTGCCAAAAGATGGAGTAAATGATCTACTGAACAGCCTGTGCTGCTAATTGATTTTCCAGGCAACTAGGAACTTTTCCACAAGGAAGGAAGGTTTTCTGTTGCCTTACAGTTTTAAAGATTCATACTTCTCATAATCTGTCCTAAGTGTAATGAGGCAGTTCTTCTTAATGAATTGACCAAATTGGTTGGTAACAGATGGGTTGATGACAAATGGGTTAATTAGTAGTCTTATCTAATCAGTTTTTATTTCAATTATTTTTGTCTACTTGTGTGTGAAAGGGTTATTTTAAAACAGTCCTTTCACCTCTTGCACAGAAAAGTACCTGCTTTATTGGTTAAAGCAGTCCCTTCTACAAATATAGGGATCCTCATCCAATCAAACTAAAAATAGTATTGGCATGCCATAATTACAAGTGGAAAAGCTGGCATTTTCAGTGATGCAAGCTTATTTTAGACAGTTGCTATGGAACACTAAATTTCTCTGGCAAATAAACCCATGTGCTGTAAGTGTAGCTGGGTATATATTGTTTTTTTTCTGCAGATTTTCACTGTCCGTGCTCAAATTACCTGTTGGATTCTAGTGACTGAGCTTCTGCCATCAATTACACTGGCATGAAAGCAATAGGCTTTGTTATTTTCCTGTACCTTTGTCACTGTATTCACCTCAATCAGTGTCTGCCTTTGTGCCAAAGGACTCTGTCTAATCGACACTATTACTAACCCCTCGAGTTAGGGGCTGCCAGTCTGAACCACTGAATAAGAAGTGCTGGGAAGACTAATAAGGATAAGTTGAAGGAGGCTGAAATCACAGGAGACAGACTGTGCAATTTAGATTCATCAGGTAAATGAACTACAGACGTGTATTGTGGGTAAAACTGCTCCCCGAGTGGCCTTTTTAAACATGGTGATTTTCCAAAGGTGCAGCATGGTGAACTGCTGTTTTTAGAGCAGTCTTAAGTACATGTCTTGCATCTAATGTCTTGTGTCTTCCATTTCTTAGACTTTATTTTCCCCCAACAACCTCATTTATTTGTAGAAATCTCACCTGTAGAAGTGGTCTCGTTTGACTGCTTCCAGAAATTCCCTTTTTCAGTCCTGACTTTGTAGCTCTTCAGAGAATTGAAAGATGGAGGAGACTACTTTTAACTTTGAACATTTCCAGTAATGCAAGATTTTCCCCTTTAAATGTCAGTAACTTGCAGCATTAGAAGAGAAGTGAAATGCCTGGTGGGCGGCATAAATGGGGCAGAGAGGTTAAATTACTTTTTTGGATGTACTTGGGAAGTCTGTGTCAGAGTGCAGTCCAGAGAAGAGTTTGGATTTTGTATCTATGTGAAGTTATAGATGATTCTGGTATCAACCTCCTGATATGAAATTTTAAACATGACCCCTTGATTCCCTCATCTTCTACAAAAAAACCCCACAAAATAAGCACTTAATAGATGATAATGTGAAATGCAGTGTGGGAAGGTGAAGGAATAACATCACCAAATTGGAAGGTCATTTTCATGATTCAGTGAATTTTGTACGTTTTGGGTATTACAAACACTGGCAGCTCTAATTGTGTCTTACAAGACTTTATTCAGCTTTCAAGTGCATTTATATAACTTTCACCCGTTATCGTAAAAAAATGCAAGGTATTCTAGCTAGATCACAGGTTCACATTAAGAATGCTCATACTGAGAGGATGAGGAGGAGAAAAGCTTTGATTTGACACATGGAGATGAGTTTTTTCCTGAAATGGAGTCCTTTGCAGTTCCATATTTGCATATTGCACTGTTCTCGAAATAAAAAGGACTCTTGGGCTTGCAGCAGTTCGTATTTGAAATACCCTGACTTTGTTGCCTGTTCTATATAAGGCATAACTATCTGAAAGAACAAACTTAAATGTTAATCAATTCAACTGCTTTATCCATTCTATATGTATTCATTTTAGGAGAAGTGGAAGGTGAAAGGAAAGGGAGTTAAGGGAGGGAAAGAGAGGCTTTGTGTAAACCAGTTTCTTCTAGAAGTAGATTTTTCTCTTCAGGTCAAAGTACTATTCCAGAGGCAGTCAATATGTGTAATGCACAGGTTTGCTCCTCTATTGCTTAAAAAAAAAATCAGTAAATAATCAGTAAACTCAGATACTGTTGAGGTGGGCAAGGCAAAGTAAATTTAAATTTACGGGACACAAAGCCAAACATTTGTGACCTGGAGCATGTTGTGCAGAGGGGTGGCCAGTCCTGTGGTGCTGTGAGGCTGGCCTGGTGTTAACTCTGATTGCCACTGCCCTGTGCATTTGGGGTGTTGTGCTGCCTGGGAGAGGCCTGCCCGCGTGGAGATGACCAATGTAATGTTTGCAACTTTAAGGTCCCAGGTACTGTAGATGTTGAAAATGTGCTTTTCCCCTGACATCCCCAATGGTTCCATTTAAATAGTGGGAAGCAGATTTAATTCACTGAGGTAGACCAGAGTATGGGGAAGTCTGTCTGAAACCCCATTGTTTTGCTTCTGCTCTGTGCTTGTTTTAGCTGTGCTGGGAACTCTCTACAAGCTCTGTACATCATTTTATCTGTGGTGGGATGCAGGGATGCTGCTGAAATGCTCCCTCTGGAAATGGGCACTGTGCAAGAAGCAAGTACCTCTGGTATCTGCTTGTGTGGGCACAAGGACTTGATTTAAAAGTTATCTGTGGCTGTCTTGGTGGTACAGACAAAAAAGGAGTGGTCTCACTTCAGTAGTTGTTTACACCACACACATAAAATGTTCATATCTTCACACGTGCTGGCACAAGGCACTAGGCAATGATAAGATTGTTGGTATAAATACCTTTCTTTCAAAGCACTTTAATGCCTTTAAGTAAATTGACTTGGGATACAGGATTAGTCTGCAATCTGAGCACTCAGAAGTTAGTTAGACACTCAAAAGCATTCTCTGACCTCTTTACAGAGGAAATTGCAAGGTGCAAGTATAAGTCTCTTGGTTTCAGTTTGATTTCTGGGTGTCCTTTTCTTTGAGCTGCTGAGAACAGGCAGAGTCATCCCATAGCTTTGGTTCTAGAGTGTGTTAAAGGGGATTGTTTCATCTCTCATTGTAGCATAAATCTACTGCTGAAAAGAAGCACTAAGTGGTGTAATCACACATACCTTGATTATATGCTAGTTTTATCTGATTGTGCTCTTTTTGGAGTAACAAAACTGTCTTTGAATTAAAGTGGATTTGAACTTTAAAATAAGTTCTGTCTAAAATCCTGTGTCATTATATATATATATGTGTCTTACAGATCAAAAAGTTATCCTTTTGGTGTACTGCTTTTTAAAGCAGTATTGCAATGTTGACAGTGCAGTTTAAATTGAGGTGTGCGTTTGTGGCAAGGTTGAGTGAGCTCCCACATCTGTCTTTTTACCCTAAAATGTTGACAGTAATGTAATCAAAGTTCTAACTTTTTATAGAAGGTTTCCTGAGGCTGTCTGTCAGAAACATATTAAATCTGAAAAAGAAACAAAACTATACCCTGCTAAGGCTGACTTAAATGGTTGAGGAAAATCCAGATCTCCACTGAATCTCTCTCTTATTCTTGACATGAGACTAGCACAGATTTTGTGAGCTTTTCCACCTTTCTTTCCATGTGCTTGTTTTTCAGAATTTTTAGAGAAGAATGTACTGGAAGACCCTAGAGCTGTTAATGGCTTTTTTCTGCCCCTCTCTTTCTCGGTGTTCTGTTTAAAACCATCCACTGGGGCTATTCCTGCCAGGGCCTTTTCTACTTAAATCTTTAATATTCCTAATGTAAAGACCCACTTTTTCTAATGAACTGACTTTTTAAGCATATGAATTTGTTTGAAAAAAATTCAAAAGGAGCAATCTGAAGGTTTTTTAAAAGTATATTACCTTAATTCCTAGATACAGTGTGTACTTAATGATGGGAGCAGGGGCATCGATGCACATCTTCCCCTTAGCTGAGCCATGACCCTTTGTGTGCTACTTTTATTCTAGCCTGGTATACATTTTAACCTCCAAAGTGTCTGATATGCTAATCACAGAAAATTGTGCTTTTAATACATTGTGATTTTAAGGAAATTCTTAAAAGTTTCTGTCAAATTTTTTTAGGGAGAAGGCTCCATTTGCAGGAGTGTCTGTAAATAAATAATAAATGTTTATAAATAGTCTTCTATTTGCTCAGTTGTGACTTCTAATTTAAAAGATATTTCTTGCTGAAAGCCATCTTATGGTTGGTTGCTCAAACTAATTGAAGAAAGTGCTTTTTTAGAAAAAATACTTCCAGTGGGGTGGTTCCTACTTGATATGACTCTGACTTGCTCCTCATGACATCTCAAACACACAAGAAGGAGAGTCCATTCCAGTCATAGGCAAAGTTCTCAGAGGTGCCTTGTGTTAATGTCTCAGGTTCGTGAAGGTAGGACTGGATACTGACCTTTCCCAAATAATTAAAACTCTCCACTGTGTTCTTTATGTTAAAATAAAAGTTAGTTGATTGGCCATGAATACAGCAACTCTGCTCAACCTTCTTCCTCAAGCTTAGGGCTTGCTCATCTTGTTTTCTTCTGTACTCTGCTCTGTCTTGAGAGCATCCCATATTCCCCTGCAGAAAAGGGAGGCGGGGTTGGCAGTGAATTACTGGTTTTCCTTCAGAGCAGTTATTTAGCCCAGGTGTTTCAGGAGGGGGGAGAATTCAAGGAGTGTTCAGTGCCCCTCACGCTGCCCCTGCCGTGTGGTTCAGTGCTGGCAGAACAGTCTGTGCTGCCAGGGGGCCCTGCCTGCTGCCACCCCCGTGGTGGCACTGCCAGCCGCGTGTCCTGTGGGGGGCAGTTTTGGACAGTCCTTCTCCTGCAGGTGGAACGTTTTATCTGTGTCAGGAGTGTTCCACATCTGTAATTGAAGAGGAGCTTTTTGTTTACCTTTACTCCCTGGCCCATTACCTTGTTTTCCCCCCTTTGCACACGTGGAGGGATCTTCTCATGTGCTGCTTGTCCTGGACGTGGGCTGAGGGGCTTTCGCAGCAGTGGAGACCCCGCTGTGGGAAGCAGTGGTGCTGCAGAGTGTGGAAACAAAATCCTTGGCCCAGCAGAGCTTACAGCCCACTGAGGGGCACCATATAGAGCCAAAGGATGGGACATGATGCTCAGCTGGCTGAGGTGAAATTGATATTCAAGGCAAAGCAGCAGGGCAGTGGTGGAAGCAGAAATAAATCACAAGTTGTCTGAATCACAGGTTTTGTTGCTCTGTATCCTTGCCTTCAATGTAGGTAATCCAACTTGACCAAATCAAAGCACCAACTCCAGAAGAAAAGTCTTTTCCCTTTGTTGGGAAGTTATGTGGCCGCTATACAGAGAGTAATGTTTGCTATTAAATACAAAAATAAAATTGTAATACTCATTCTACCACTTTTGTTAGGAGACAGTAAACAAATATTTGTTCTGTTGCTTTAGTTTCTCTATCAGGTAGTGACATTGGACCACTTGGCTCTGGACACTTTTGTTTTGTAGGCAAATTGTTGCTTTGAGTTGATTTGATTTCATTGGAATATAATATAAATGCAATATAAATGGAAGAAACAAGATGTTATTAATTTCTAACAGTATCTCCTATAGACTCCTGTGGTGTCAATGCTACTGGTACTATTTCTGGCTTCAGAGCTGAAGTAAGGCTGAGAACATGTTTGTTGCTTCAATGTTAATCCTGGAAAAGTAGTCATCTAATAATTCAACAGCAGCACTTTTCTATATATTAAAAAAACAATAAATACAAATAAAACAAGGAATGTTATTAGTACTCGGTAGGAGAAAAAATCTGATGAGGAGAATCATAAACCCTGGAGCTGATGGGCTATTTTCTCCTAGGTTTAGATCTCTAATGTTTCTGGACTGAGATAAACTTTCTTGCTCTTACCTTTATTGTTCTGTTTTCATTATAGTTAATATCTTAATCTGCTTTCCTAAAACTAGAGGAAACCTTTACGGCTCCTATGTGCACATTGGAGTTGGTGGCTGTGTGATTTAGAGTTGGGCAAGGTCTGCTGAGTAATTTTCTTCTTACTCTTCTAGTGGTGCAGAGGATAAAAACAACATTCTGTTACGAAGATTGTTGAAAATTGTGTCATCTAGGCTTGTTTTCTGATTTCCTGTAAACTCCTCAGAATATCCTGTAGTGCTTCATGTGAGTTAAGTCCCTTGCAGAATGCAATTCCCACATGTTGTGAAGTGAGTTGTAGTGTGCTTTTTTGGCCCAGTATAGTCTCATTCAGGTTGTTTTCCAAACCTGGATCCAGTTTGTAGCAATGCTTGGGCAGATGCCTAGGAAAATGCTTAAGAGCAGGAGAAGGACGTAACAACACTTCCCTCGCTATTCCAGTGATCCACTTCATTTCTGAACCTTTGTAAATTTTTATATCCTAAGGGAATGTGTTCTACAGTGTAATTACATAGAGCAATTTCATTTGAAATCCTGTAGCTCTTGTGTTGTGAGAGTTATTGAACACTTTTTTCCTATCCAACTTTCCCGTCTTCTAGTATCTTAAAAATCTTCATCATGCTCTTCTCTGCCTCTTTTTCAGATGTAGTATTGATATATTTAGTTTGGAGCATGCTTATTCCTTTGTTAATAATTCCTAGTATTCGATTTGATTTTTTTTAACTGCTAATGAAGTCTGAGTTGAGGTGTTTACAGAAGTGTAGATTGTGACTCCACAGTCTCATTCCCAGCTAATAGTTTCCAAGTCAATCATCCTGTGTATAAAGTTAGGATCATCTTTCTCTGCATGCACTACTTTGAATTTGTAAGTCTGTTGTTTTATCTGCTTTTCTATCAGTCACTCAGCACTGTCAGAACCCTCCACAACTGTGTGCAGACAAGCTGTATTTTTATTAATACAGATGCTTTCTCAGCATATGCAGAATTTCTCATCTTGGTATTCACCCCTTTTGCAGATGATTTATGAATATGTTGAAGAGTTTAGCCTTTAGCAGAAATCTATGCTATGTACGATCTCTACATGATTGCTGCTGGAGCAGTGGGGCCACACTGGAGGCTTCCTGGGTTAGATGGTGAATTTATCTTTTGTGTTAGATGGTGGATTTATTTTTGTATCATTCATTTGTGAACACTTAACCAATTTAACTTGCATATTTCTGCCCCTCACAGATTACTTTAATGAGAAATTTCACCAATATGTGTGATCAGAAGCCTTATGGAAATCCAACAATGCTGTATCAGGCAGATATATCTTGTCCATATGCCTGTGACTCTTTCCAAGAACTCTGGTAGCTCACGAGTCGTGATTTTCTTCTAGAAACATTGTGTTGCCTCTTCTTCCATATGCTCTGTTTATGCATGTGTCCTTAAATTTTCCTTCACTTCTGGCAGTTCTCCTGCAGCATAAGCCTGGGGTTCTGGTCTGTATTTCTTTAAATTCTTTAAATCTGAGTGCTTTTAAAAATCGACACTGCAGTTTGCTACCTTCAGTTTCTCTGGCATCAAGAGCAGCTTACATCAAAGCTATTACATTTATTTCCCTTAGTACTCAGGTGTTTGACTTCTGACACTACACTTCTTTTTGCTTACTTCTACACAAACAAAAGGAAGATAAAATAACTCAGGTTTTATATTATTTTAATGTGAACTGGATCAATACCACAAGACAAATGATCCTCGTCTGTTGTGAGAATATTGGGATAGAAATAGTTGATGTGTGCAGCTAGTTGGGACAAAAAAGGAGAAGCCCTTATTGTTACTGGCAAATTATCCCTTCTCACAGAAGGCATCTTAAAATTCAATAATCTGTCTTGTGTCTGTGATCAAACAAGGGTTTTAATGGGCTGAGTGAATCCAGCGTCCTGGCACAGGCAGGGGATTGTTGGGCAGGTACGAGCTCTGCCCTGTAATAGCAATTAGCTGTCATTAAGAGGGAGAAAGAAGGAATTGTTTTAAGTGGTTTAAGTTTTCAAATGGAGAGAGGGCAACTTAGCAGTTTCTAGGACATGGATAGATTGTGTAGATTTGTGGAGAGCTTAGTCCAGCTGCCTAATGCATGGCTTCACCCTTGTGCTGCAGGTGTGCTCTCGGGGCGCATGGCAGAGCATTTTACTTTTGTGGAGTAGTTTTGGTCCATGCTGACTCCCAAACAGTGTCGTGTTTGTTTGTGACACATTATTCCTGATGAAATTTCTTACCTGTCTGTGCCAATGCTTCTGTAACAGCAAAGTTTTTCCCAGCCAGTTGGTATGCAGAGGGGAGTTAATTGTTTGCAGTGTCTGCAGCCACCTGTGCCAGTAGAGAATTGGATTTGATAGGAAACAAATGAATGCTTTTCCAAAGTCAATTCATAATAATTTTGGCCTCATTTTCCTTTACTTTGATAAATACTGTATTTTTTTCTCTTTTTCAGAACAGTGGCAATGAGCAAAAAATAGGTCTTCCTATATATCTGTTTTCATTAAAGAATTGCATCTGTTATTCTTTTTATTTATTCTGTTTGTGCTGCAGACAGAATAAATACTTGTGGCAAGCTATCAGAGGTCTGGATTCAAGTCAAAGATGGAAAGAATGTTATGTAACATGAGATATGGGCAATTGGTTCATGTAATTTGGTGTATGAGTGGCTATTTTAGAGACAGATTTTTTATGTTTCTATTTGAGCTCTCTCTCAAGATACATAGTATATATGCACTTTATAGCAAGAGTATTCTGGTAATATTTTGTCTATCGTATACACCAGGGAGTGAAAAAAATACCTGTATTTGTTTAAAAAGAAGTTGGATATTTTTGAATGCAGTTGAATTGGAGTTTTTTTTAAGCCTGGTAAAGTTTTGAGTTCTTTTTAGGCCTGTTTCTTTTTGCCCTGTTTGCCCTTGTCAGGACTTTGTTCACCCAACTGCTGAAATGTAATGCTAATACCTTTATAGGCTGTGGATCCCATTTACAAACCCCTTTTCAGTTACAGAAAAGGATAGGATCTTCAGGGGTAGAACTGCACACATTTATAAAACACACCACCGGAAAAAAAAAACCAACCCTGTGCCCTTAATAAATTCTTTCTCAGCTTTATACTGTACTATAATTTCTAAGTCTGATGCTTGCATTGTGACAGAGAATGGTTTAGGATCTGCTTGCCCTATCTGCATGCAGCTGGTTCTATTATCTTTCATGTACCTGATAGCATTTGTATTTTATGCGATTAAAATGACAATTTACAGTTTGCTCAAGGCAAAGTTTTACAGTCTGGTTTTGAATATATTCAAGGACAGAGGCCCCACAGGGGATGTGTAGGTATACAAACGTGTGTGGGGTTCATAGGAGCACTTTCATGGCACCGTCACTGTGCCAGTGTGATTCTGATGAACTAATTAGCATGATGTCATTGTGTGCCTCCGAGTTTGAAGGTGCTGCTTTGAGTGTTGCCAGATCTCTCTCCTAGTCTGAGTCCATCTGCTTCTGCTGGAATACGTTTTAGGACGGCAACTCTCTACAATACCTCTAAAATAGATTTGTTTCTACAAAATGGGATCGTGTTGGTGCATGTTACTTTTTATACGGTGTTGTTATTGCAGCCCCCAGCAACAACTCTCTTACTTGCTTTGTACTGTAGCTGACTCTTCTCATCCAATTCACTGCAACATTTTGGCCATCCACGAATACAGGGTTGTTTGTGTTCCAATCTGAGCAAATTTCAAGATACACATTTACTGTGTAAAAATCTTAATTTTGTGCAATCAGTCTAGTAGGAACAATCTGTAGATACACTTGTTACTTTCTCTTCACATAGCACACATGCTGAAACTTGATAATGCATCAGAGTGCATGCAGTGAGATGTTCATGCTTATTAGGATTGCATGTTTCATAGAGAGATTTTCATAGTCAATATAAAAAATTCAATCTTAGCTAATTGTGCTGTCACATGTGCTTTTACCATTACATTGATTTTTAAAAAGCTGGTGGTTATGTTTTCTGTTACACAACTCCTTTTATCTAGTTTCTGTGTTTAATGAATTTGAGATTCACAAGCATTTAGAAGTGTTATATTTAGTTTGCAATTGGTTGCCTGACAACACAGGATCAGTCTTGTCCTTCCCCACCAGAGATATGGTAATGTTCTTGCTATTCTTAAGAATACCTATACACTTACACTGAGAAAAAGGATATCTCAGCAGCATATTACAGGTTTCCATCTGTCATTTTTGGGTACCTTGATAAGGTGTACTTATTACTTTATTAGTAAAAATGAGGGTTTCAAAATGGAGCATTTAAGTGTTGGGGAACAGCAGGTTTACAGCTGTACTTGTAATGTACAGAACAAGGAGGGAGCCTTGTACAAAATAAGTCTCCAGTTGTACAAGGGAAGGCTATTAAAGCTTGGGAATGTATAAAGAGAGAGAACTGACCCAACTCAGGGAGGTTCTGGCCTGGTGTGCCTTCACTTGAAAACTTGATTTAGATATTAATTCAGTCTCTCAGCAGCTTGCTGCTTTCCATTCTCACACACACACACACAAAAAAAAAAAAAAAAAAGCAAAGCAAAAGCTGTCTTGTGCAAAGTGTTGCCAAAGAGCTCGTGGGAGATGGGCAGAGCCTCACCCAGGAGCACTTCCAGCTCCCAGCAGTGCTGGGGATGAAGGTGTTGGTGTTTGGGCAGCTCCAGGCCCAGCACTGCAGTCACGCTGGCTCTTATGAGATGAACAAAAGCCAATTTTCCTACTTGAAGTCTGGTCTTTCCTGCCTTGCAAAGGCTTCCTGTAAATAATGGCTTTCCATTCATCAGGAAAGGTTGTTCAGTAAGTGATAATAATGCTTAGTTTTCCTAGAAAAAACCCTGCTTTTGTTAAGTTTGTGGGGAACCACGGCTTCTCATAGATTGATGAAGTGATGAACAATATGGTGTTTTACACTTGACACATGAAAGAATTAAAAATAATTAAGAAAAATGGAACTTCTCTTAATAAAAACACTATTCCAGTTGAATTTCTCTTTCCTTAAATTAAAATGTCTGTGCCTTTCCTCACCCCTTAAAGTGCATGAAGGAAGGAAAGGTTTTAATATCCTTCTGAAGAAAACAGAACTAGGCCTGAACTCTCAATTACCTTCATGTAATGTTTTTCTGCCATTGAGAAAATACGGCAAACGTTTTTGTTAGCAAAAATAAAAAAGGTTTTTTTTCATTAAATCCAATTCCTCAGTGGGAACATCTGTGTTGAGAAATTTGCCAGCTTTATTAAGAATTCTGATTATAATTTGTTGTTGACTTCTCACTTTAATATATGTAATATGAGGCTATCTTCCCTTACAGTGCTCACCAGTCGTTTTCTTATTCATATCCAGAGGCTGTGCTGGATCCTGGACTTGTATCACCAAGAATCTCCTGTTTCACAGTAATTCAAAATCTGAAAATTAAGAGTGGGTACTGGTTTATTTCAGCAAATATTATTTTATCTAGAGGTTTAGGAAAACCATTCCTTAAATCCGTCTCATTTTGATAATTGCTTTTTAAAATTGTGATACTGACAGCACTGTAAATATCTTTGACTTTGGTAAAGATTCTCTGCCATGGGACCCATTTATTAGAGCAGTTGAAGGAGAAGTATATTAGGAGAGTTTTCAATGAGTAGCTTATTCTAGAAATTGATACTTTCCTTGGGATTTGAACTCTCTGTCGGTAAAAGTTTGAATCCCAGACCTTTAAAATGCTTTCCAAGGTTATTACCATTTGACTGTGCTGTCACAAACCTGGAGTAGCATCACCTCTTTCTTCAGGTCTTCCATGGAGTTTGGGTTACAAACTCAGGAGGGTTTCCTCAGGCACAGAGAGCATCTGGCCTCTGTGTGGCTGGCAGAGACACTGATGAGATTGGCCTCTTGTGCACATGCAGAGTGTTTTCTCTTTAATATGCTTTTCCCCCAGTGCTAAGTATTATTGAAACTACTGAAAAGGTGTTCAGTTATGAGTAGTAGCAATAGAAGTAACTTGTAGATCTGATTAGAATATCCATTCTTTATACCAGGGGAAATTTGTGTGTGGGGATTTCTTAGGTGATGAATCTTTACAGAAGTGTGAAAAGTGTGACTTGTGTAATGGAAATAATGTTTCTCTTGAAAGTATTCTTGTTCATATGCTGCTTGAAAACTTTGTTTGCAGTAGATTTGGTTGGCAACGAGTTCTGAATTATTAAAACAAAGAGCATCATGGAAGCCAGTTTTTTTTCTGCAGTTTTAGGCTTCAGCTTCATGGTGTGCAGTGTTAAATATTGAGCTGATTTTATTCAAAGCAATGCAAGTCCATCTTACTTAGCCAGGGATTGCATGGTAAGTGGATAAAAAGGTACCTGAGTGAATGTCAGGAAATGCAGAAATGAACTGTAAATATGCATCTAATATTCCGGGTAGTACTTTGGACCTGTAAGGCTGACTAGAAACAGATGAAATGATCTTTTTCAGGAGACTTGATTCTTCCCTTTCAGGTGCATATTGAATACCCCAGAGCAATAGCGGTTCTTTATTGTGAAAAATGGTAACCCCTGACGGGGGAAAGTGGTAATTCTAATTGCATTTTTGATCATGATTGTATCTGGGTGAGCAGCAAGTTTGGCCTCAGTTTCTGTATATGGACTGTTTTGTAGAAGATTGTCTACATATGCACATATACAATATATATGTCATGGTTGAATATTGTTGTATCTATGGAAACATGCATGAGTTACTCCACAGGTGTGAGCTGTGGATTTTTTATGTGAGGGCTCAGTAAAGAATCTAAATATCATTGCAGGACCTGACTCTCTACGCATAAACTATAGCACCTTCACACCAGCCTAATCTGATGAAAAATATTCTTTCCAAGAGAAACTTGTTTAGCTTGTTTAGCAAAAATTGGATGGATCTTTCTTCTCTGCTCTAAACAAGTCCTCTGGAAAAGATTAAATCTGAAATCTAAAAAGAAACTAATCTCTCAGTAATAAAGCTCAGTCTGTAAAATATACTAATTTATTATTAGCTGTAGTACTAAAACCTGTTATTATACACTTATCTATTTTTAGGGAAAGAGGACTGGTTACAAACCCCTGATGTCAGTAGTTTCTGTGAAACCCAGGAGAAGGCTTTGTTTATTCTGTCCCTTTCACTGGCAGCTCCTGCAGGGACTGCTGTTGTCTCCTGCTGGGAAGTACTCTGAGCTCATGGACAGTTTTCTTCCTACCTCCTCTTATGAGGAGGATTTGACAGAGAGGAAATAGTAATTTCAAAAGAACATGCAACATTTATGTGTTCTACATCCTCTTTTGGATCTTCAGTGATTTGACAGATCCTAGGAAATAGTTTATCCCACTGTAGAGTTAGAGAACGATTAAAAAACATAACACAACCAAGACCCTTCTCCACACAGTACTGAGCATGTTTATGAGTGCAAGAAACAGAAGTTTGTAGGGATGTGTGCCAAGTTTTTCCTTGCTGCTGTGCCTTGATCTGAAAATAGGGAGCTTCAAGAGGGAATTGGCCCCTGTGCAGCTGACTCCGCTCTCCCTGTCTCAGTCAGGAGCTGGGAAGATCTTGGTACTGCTGTCAGTGCCACTGAGAACACATTCATGCTCAAAGACTGGGGTGAAAGGCGTAAGGAAAATAACAAAATCTTGGGGATATGGAAAGAATGTATTGGTTTCACTTTACTAACTATTCAATTTATTAACTTCAGGTTTCAGCAGACAATACTGTTCTTTGTTCAAGGCCACAGTGAGCCCTAACCTAGAAACAGTCCCAGGCAGAAGGCTGAGATGAAGACAAGAGAATGGCTAGAAGAGGCAAAGCTGGGGCATGGGCAGAGTAGTATTATAGGGCATTGCTAAAAAGGAGCTTAATCTGCTTATGTGACTCCAGAGACTCTCACCAGTCATTTCTATTGTGTGGTGTGTCTGCACGAGCTAATTGAAGAGAGGTGGCCTTACAAGAGAGAGCTTTGAGTTGCCTCTTGAGGGCCAGCAGCAGTGAAGAACAGTTTCAGATAAGGAAGGTAGTTAGTTTGACATCTCTGGTCATGACCTTGTTTTCTTCTTTAGCAAGCAGTGTTCAAAAAAAAAGGGGAAGGTTTGCTAGAAGTCCTTGAGGAGGGCTGCTTATAGGCTTCCCAAGTTTAGAGCCACACATCATTTTTAAATCCATCAGTGAGATGACATTCTGTACAGTGCAGCTGCCCCTGGACAACAACATTTTTAACCTATTTTTCTAAAAAAAAATTATCTACCCAAGCAGATGTCTCAGATAGCTAATGCCACATTTGTTCAGGAATCTGGTGAGCAAAGGCTGGAAGACATCCTGAGTGGACAAATATATGCTGTGCAGCCTTTGGAACTCCAGACAAAGTTTCTCTGTGCAATGTAGAGTATTATCAAGAATTCTGTAAAGTTTCCTGTATGAAGGTCTTCAAAAGTTTACAGTTGATGTCCAATGTATTATTTAGGCAAACGAATATGTTGTTCTTTAAACTTTCAAATAATGTCCTTCACAGAAAGTGATGGAATAATGAAGTCACTTCGTTGTAACACAAGACAGAGTCAAGTGATTTCATGGTGTTCACAAATAAATCATGTCGTAAGTACCTCACATGAGCTTTAAAATTTGGTCTTGAAGAGAAAATCTGGTTTGCAACAACTAAGCTAGTTCATACTCTACAAGAACAGGTGTGGGTTTAGGGCAGAGTTTCAAATACATGGATAGCTACTTTTTCTTTAAGACAGCTTTGAATGGTCCAAGGAACCAGTACCTGTTTATAATGCATTCATGTCAAAGCATGTTTTTCCTAACTAAAAAACCCACATGCTTTCTACATGCAGGTTTTTGCTCTATGTGTTTTGGTTTTGGCTTTGGTGTTTTTTCTTTCAGTTACAGAGAACTTAGAGGATACTTCTATAAGAAGTACTCTATAAGAGTACTCGATAACTGACCCTGCACAGGACAACCCCAGGAATCCCACCACATCCCTGAGAGCGTTGTCCAAACACTTCTGGAGCTCTGTCAGGCTGCTGCTGTCACCACTGCACTGGGGAGCCCACCCCGGTGCCCAACCACCCTCTGGGGGAGAAACAGGTTTCTAATACCCAACCTAAACCTCTGTGACAAAAAACAAAGCTATTAATGTGGCAGCTGAATGTTTGTAGTGTTTGTGTGTCTCCTCTGCTGGTCCCGGTTATCACCTTCAGCACACTGCAGTTGTGGATTGTGGCTCTGATGGAAGCTTTGGGTCATTTTGCTGCTTTAAACGTGGCCAGGAACTGATCGGCTGAGGGAGCCTTGAGGTGGCATTAGAGACCTGCTGTGAGAGGAGGGGAGAGTGTCCCATGTGACAGGTGTCACTGCTGCCAGAAAACTGAGCTCCATCTGCCAGTATGTGAGTTGGTAGAATGAGATTGGATGTGGTGGGGTGAGTTAGTTTGTGTGAGGGGTGCTGACCTGCTTGGAGCAGGAAGGAGCATGAATTCTCTAGGAGTGCATCCTGTGTGTGGCTGTGGTACTTGGCTCCTTGACTTCGTTCTCTGGAAGCAAGAGGCCAACAAATACAAAATTCATTCTTGTCACAAGTTATTTCTCTTTGGTAAAATGAGCAGCTACATCAGTTGCCCTGTGTAGTCCAAGTGACAAGGCTCCCATGATGATAAGGAAGGTGGTTCTGGCTTCAGTTCTGTGTAAATGAATGTCAAAGTTAGTGGTGTGATTTCCTCACATACCCAGCGCTGGCCTGTTGCCTGAAGGAAACAAGCCAGGCTGGTCTCCCCTGGCCCCCTGGGAGTCAGTGACAAATGACGTTGAACTTCATTTCCCATTTTGCTTGGGCAAAATTCTCTTCGTAAAAGTATCCTCTGAAGTTCTTTCAACTTTGACTGAACTCGTTGGTGCTGGGGTAGCAATAGACTTGAACTGATAGATGTAATAAATGTTATTGCCTGTAGAAAATGTATCTTTTGCCTGAGATGCTGTTTCATGGTAGTAACTCATTTGATTTCTCATCCCTCGTCTTCATCATTTGTGCCTGTTCACCAGATTCATTCGCTTGTTCTTTATAGGCAGTTTTGATTGGCAGTTTATACACCAGTGTAATTTAAGGACTCCATAAAAGTGCTTTTTACACAAATAATGTTCTATAAAAGAGGCACATTTCTTCAGGGTAATTCCTCAGATTCTTAATGAGCCACGTAGATCCTGTATTAGATCATGGCTCCTTGTAAAGGGTTTGTAACTACGCTCAGATGCTTTGTTTGGTGTGTAATCAGCTTTAATAACAGCTGTGTAACCATTCAGGGATGACAAAAAATCCTGTGCAAGGAACTAGAAGGGACTATAGAAACTTAATTAGAGTATATAAACATTTTTCTAAATACCTATAAACACATAAAAATCTGAATTGCTTTATAACTCTTTGCAGTCATAGCTGAGACGGTGGAAATGCTATTTAACCTGAAGGCTTTAGCCATCAGCAGCTCTGCAGGACTCTGAGCTGCTGCCCTGTGTGTGGCTGAGGATTTGTGCCTCTGGCCCCTGACTCGCTCTGCGTCTTTGGACAGGGGATGCCAGGGATGAATCAAGCACACAGACACCCCTGTGGCAGCCCTGCTGTCCTCGTGGGACATGGGCTGGAAAGGGAGGTTTGAACAGAAGTCAGTCTCAGATCACTCACAGAAAATGTTCTTGAAATAATATACTTCTTTTAAAATTTCATTGTTTTAAAAAATACTGGTTTGTTGTTGCTTCTCTTCCACTCTTCAATTATTTTTATATTTCAGTGTGATGTCTTAATGTTCTCTATGGTATTGTATTAATTCCTTAAGGTTATGCACATAACAGACATAATATATGCAGGAGTGTGTCCAGCTGAACTTTTCTGAAGTTTTCTATTGAAAAATTCTTCTTCAAGTGACCATAGCTTTGCCAATTTATTAAATTAGGCTCAAGGTTAACGCTAGTATTTTGTGTGCCTAGTGTGTTGTTTTGTTTTGTTTTTTAATATATGATAGATTTGGAGATTGGGAAAAATGAAAAAAATAATCTAAAGTGGTTGAAATATCTGGCACTGATAAAAGGCAAGATTGTATTGATTTTTTTCTCACCTTTAAATCTTCTTTGAGGTTTAATTTGAGGTGCTAAGGTATGTTTCTAATCTGAAGTGGGGACATGAAATATGCAAAAGAGGAACTTTGCTATCTGCAGACTTGTGTTTTTTTGTGTAAATTTGTAAATCCAACCACAGGTGACCAAAATATAAACCTCTATTTTCACAGGCAGACTTCTGCCAGGGTGTGATGATAAATGCTCTGAAGCTCTGAATGCTCTGAAGCTGCTCTCTGAGTGATCCCTTCCATCTGCAGCTCCTGCCTGCTGAGCAGGCTCCGGGAGTGCTGGGTATGGTCCATACTGGGGGGTTTTTGCACCAGCTTGTGCTGCCTTCAGTGCCTGTGACAGCGTGTGGTGACTGAAAGGGGCCCTTCAAACTGCTCAGGGAATTAGAGAAATTAAAGGCTGTTCTGAAAAGCTGGATTGTATCCTTTCTGATCCCAAAGAATTCCTGACTGACTCTGGGTGAGGCACAAAGCAGGAGGAGCTTTGCAGGTGGCTGTGGTCTGCCTGGCTGTGCTTTGCAGGGCTGCTGAGTCCTGGCTGTGACTTAAAAAATGAAAGAAAGTGGAAATCCAGATGACAAGCTGAAATGCCAAACCCACTGACAAAGTTTTGCTCCTGGTTACGATGTGGTGTCTGCCAAGCAGGTGTCAGTGCTGTCTGGTTTGGTTTCCATGTGGGTGAAATAATACCAGTCTCGTTTGTAACAATGCTGTAAAAAGGAATGAAGTCTATAGTGATGAAAGTCTATAGGAAAAATGCCTTTTTTACCCGCTGTAAGATGGAAAGTACACACTGTGTGTGACCATGCAGGACAAGCACCAAGTGCTGATGTTGTCTGTGCAGTGTTTTGCAGCACTTGGTTGTTTAAATGTTCAATTCTGTGTTTCATTTTCTGATACCTGTTATTTTTTGGATTACTTTGAGGTAGCCTGTGAATATGTGGCAAAGTCCTACCTGTCCAAGGAGCAGGGTAGAGTTGACATCAGGAGTTGAGGGAGCTGTGCTGGCTTAGTGAAGAGAGGCTTCTGTTGGGTTCCTCCCTGGCAAAGAAGAGAGTAAAGCATGACCCAGAGGCAGCTTTGCAGCTGCCCCCCAAGAAAGAATCAGAGCTGGAATTTTCCTCTCAGGACTGGTACAAGGGACAGCGCCCCAAGCCCAGACTTGGTGGGGTCAGATTGTGCCACAGGAAAAACTCCTCCCATGGACAGTGCCACCTTGGGAAGGTCAGCCAAAGGACTCTCTAATCTCAAATATCTTTTATAAGGGCTATTTTTTCCTACCTCGTTATGGGAACTGGGGGCACTGAAAATCTCTTTCAGTAGCAGCTCTTTAGTGCCCAGGTCTCAGAACTTCTTTTACTTCCTTGACAAAGGGTTAGGAAAGAAAATGAAGCGGGAGTTTACAGCAATAGGTATGATAATTGGGGGAGGAGGGGAGTGCAGGAGTTTGTCATAATTTATGAATGCAGCGGGTTTAACTTCTGTTAGTGTCAGGTTTTATTAACAGCCCTTTCACTTTCCTTGCGTTCCTTCTCTTTTCCAGGAACAAGAACATGCTGTGTCTTCTCTGTGGCTCTTTTTCCACTGAAGGGCCCTCCTCGTTCCAAGGCAGAAATGTCATGAAGAGGTAGGTACAAGTGAAGAGATTATTCCTCACTGTTTCATTTGCTGACAAATGTAGAACAGAACACAGTTCTGTTCACAGTTACCAAGGACAGAAAACTGAATTGCCTGTAGGCATTCACTTCATTGTGAATTTATGGTGTGACTGTAATATTTGCATTAATCCCATCAGCACAAAGCATACATAAATGCATCCAGAATTATTTTGTCTTGCTCGTACAATTTACATTACCATCCATATGCAGAATTGTATTTTCACAGCAAGTTTTACACATAATATTAAAATTTTTTCTCCTTTTCTCCCATCAATAGGTTGCATATTTTTAAGTCTAGATGGGCTCAGTGCCAGCAAGAAACTATAAGGATCTATGGCAACTGCCACATTTGTACTTTTCATTTACAATTCAGTAACTAAACCCTCATTAAATATTCTTAACCAACCTGTTCAACATATGTTTGCTTGGGTATTAGTACTTACAAGTTGAAACAAATTAGATCAATAGCTAAATTTGCTTCCTAATAGCCAAAGATATTTGAGAAAGAATAGGTTTTGGAAGGTAGAAGTGGAAATTCCTCCTTTCTGCTTCATTCTTTTAAAAATGAGATACTCAGCTCTGCTCAGCAAAGTTAAAAGGGGGAAATTTGAACTCCTTCACATCTTCCTTCTGTGGGGAGACTGGCATAGGAGGACCTGTCAAATGAGGCCAGTAAACATCCACTAACTAAAGTGGCTTTCAAATTAGGTTTTGTTTTGAGATACATTTACTTCTATTTCATTAATGTTTCTGCCTTTCAGACATCCAATAAGTACATTTTCTTTTTAATACTGGGAGTTCTGCTTGAGGAGAACCATTTTCATCTTTGACTTCTAGGACTGCTGACACTAATTGCAGGAAGAGCCACTTAACAAAAGAAAGTGCAAAATCACGGATGTTAGATCATGTTATACCCTTAAAAAGGTTATTGCTTCTGCTTAAAAAGCTATTTCATACACTTGCAAAAATTGTTAATGATGAACTTTTAGTTGATGTCATTTTGTTATCAAAATCACAGGGCAAGTCATATTCCATGCAGATTTATTTTCTGCTCATAAAAACCTGTATTTCCATAAGTGGAGGTTGTTAGCAATTAACAGCTTGGGCTTTTTTAGGAGTTTATGGTTTTTAGTTGTATCTTTGTCCCACTGAGGAAGGTTAAAGTATGACGAAGCCTCTTCATATCTCTGGAGCAGAATCCTTCAGGAAAAGAGCCCTTACTTTTTGCTCTATAACCCAGCACCCTGACAAGCCTTTCATTTTTTCAGTAGCCTTGCCCCAGCCCCGATCTTGCTTCTGATTTTCTAAGATAAGGCAACATTTTTTCCTGGAGAGACCTGGACACACAACTTAATTCAAAGCCAGAAGAATCAGTTGGGAAGCGTGTGCTGGTGACAGATCCTACTACAGGGAAATAGCTCTTTGTGTTAGCTGGATGACAGTTGGGAAGCATAACTGAAAATATAACATACAACAGTCTCTGATACTTAAAATGAAGGAGCAGCTGAATCCCTCTTTTTAAGGAAAAAAACCCCAGGCATGCTTGTTAAGAGTGAATCTTAAGACACTGACATGCAAGTGTGCATGAACCAGTGGGAGGCACTTGGTCCTAGCAAGAGACTTCTCAAATCACTGGAATTTAGAAAATCATTTTGATGCTTTTGTTTTTGCTCAGGGCACAAACTGAACTGCAGGGGAAGAGCAAATGCCTTCTTTTTGGCTCATCTTTGGAAGCAGGTTTTCCTGTCTGCTGCTCTGAGCCAGGCTGGCCTGGCGTGGTCAGGGTGTGCCCGGCATCAGCAGCTGAGCAGGGGGGAAGAACAAAGCACCGCGCAGGAAAATGCTGAAAGCATGTTTGAGACCCCTGTACCTGCAGGAGGGGTTTGTTTGTTTTATCAGCACATCGGTGGTGAGAGGAAAGGAGAAAGCAGGAAGCCAAGCTCCAGAGCAGCAGTGCAGGCATTAACTGCACTTCTCTGTGCTAAAGTAGATTACTTGCAGTTTCTTCAGGTGAAAGGTTGATTTCAACATTTATTTTCCTTCTATAGGCAAGATGTAACCTATTATCACCAAACAAACTGAAATAGATAAAGAATTATTTCTCATTTTCAGAATGGACAAGTTTGGTTTTTTATGACTATGTTTAAAAGAATTTTCTTTTCCTTTACAACTCTGTGGGGCCAAAAGAAATTTTTTCAAGTACTACTTCATTGTTTTAAGAAAGCCTTGGGAAAGTATCTCTTCAAGCTCTCTCTGCAGTGCTTCAGTGACACTAAGCTGTTTTTCTCACCAAGACTAACAGAGCAGAAGTGGTTTTTATTCTGATGACAGTTTGCATATTTAGTTTCTGCATTTTTCCATACTGGTTAAAGCTTGTAAATAAATCTGTGATGCAGTGCAAAAAAAAGTTCAAGGCCTGCAGGTTTTTGAAGAAATAACAACTTTGGGTTTTTTGTTTTTGATTTTTTTTTTTAAGAATCGTAGAATTTTCTTTATAAATGTGTTTAAATGTCAGTTGCTGTCAAGCTCCAATACATGCTGAATGTTATTTGTCTGAAAATCAGAATAGTAAAATGCAGCAGTTGGCCTAAACCATTTCCATTATTTCCTGCTGGCATAAATATTCTGTGATGTTCATCTAAGGTTCTTGCCTTGTTGATTTTATAGGTACTTATTACACACCTGCAGACAACACACAAAATTGGCAGTACTGTGTTTTAGGCAGTGATTCTGGATTACCAAACTTGTTGTTTGAGATATGAAAAACTATGTTGAATGATTTATCTAAACTGCTTTTCTACATGCGATTGGGCTGGAAATCTTGAGGACTGGGTTTTAAAGAACCTTCAAGCTTTCCCTGTTTCTGACCAGGTCAGAAATATTATGTTTTGCGATTAATGAAGTTTTAGCACAATGTTTTGTAAGCATAGTTGAGTCTTGAGTATCTCCAGATCACTTATTTCCATTGTAAGTATCCTTGCTTTTCCTGGCTCTTCACAACTATTTTTGTCATAGTGAAAAGTGTGCCTTTGTGATGGGAGGGAGGAACAGCAAAGCAGAGCTGTTTGCTGTTTCTTCTAAAGAAGTCAAAACAAGACTTCTTCAAAAGAAGTCTCTCATCATCATCCATAGTTAGAGAGGAATTATTAGTTTGGGCACTGTTTGGGAACCAGGTGACCTCTCATGTTAATGCAACATTAATTACAAAGTCAAGTTTTTTAAGGGTTTTGCACTATTTCTGTGCAGTTGAATTACTCTATAAAAAGCTTACATAAAAAAACCCCCAAGTAGTCATTAGTTAATCCGCACCTTTGTTGTTGCAGTAGGTTTGATAAACCTCTGCAGACAGTTTCTGCCACTCCAACTGGACTGTGTGCAGAGAGCTCTGGGGAGGTAGCAGCACCAAGCCCCTCTCTGTAACACCTCAGAAAAGCAGGCGGTTTGTCAGCTGCACTAGTATGTGCCTGCTAATGCTGCAGGAGGACTAGGCAAGTATCCCAAATGGAAAGCATTTAGGATTTATGATGATAAAATAGTTTTGGTTTGGTTTTGGTTAGCTTTGTGGCTGTTTTGTTTTGTAGACTGGCAAGCTTGCTGGGAGGAATAATAGTGGAGCACATATGTTTATTTAAACCTTGACAAAAGCCCCACTGCCATCTAGGAATGCAGTTTCATCTGTAGTGGATTTCTCAGTGTTGCAATGACACGGCACTGTTCATTCCCAGTAACAAACTGTGAATGGAAACCTTCCAGGGAGAAGTCACACAGGAGTTACATGTCTATAAATGCACCAGTAAATAATAGGGAGCTGTGGCAGCAGCTCTTGTGTGTATGCAGCCCCATTATAAAAAATAGCGGTTACTTATGCAAATGGTTGTGTTCCTTTCCTTCTTCACCCTCTAAAATTCACTCTACTTATTCAGTGTTGAAAGAGATGAGGCAACCAGTAACTTTAAAGTACTTAAAGTAGCTATATAAATCAAGGGGTTTGTATTATGTGTGATGCAAATACCTAGCCCCACTCTGTGTTCTTGAAGTCAGAGACCAGGGTCTCCGGCTATTTGGAAAGACATTCTGTGATCTGAATTTATTAATTTATCACCTTTGCCTCCATAAGCTGACTGAGGGCTGTGACACGTGTTGAAGTGTGCTGATTTAACTCTGTTCCTTGAGCCCTCCTTCTCCCTTCACAAGTCACTGCAAGTCCCTGGCCGTGCTGGTGACTGACTCTGAGCTCATCTTGGAACACCTCTGACCTGCCTGCTTGGGTAAAGTGTGACCTGAGCATTTTTTTTTTATTCTCTGTATAGTCTTGAATATGGCCCTGCTTCCAGAAAGGAATACTTCACAGAAATTCCTGGGATATTTTCCATGAGCCATTCTACTTCACTTGTGGACCCTCCTTCCCCTCTGTCATGGGGCATAGAAGCACTTTACATCTAATACTTACCAAACCCAAAGGAAGATGTACTCAGGTTTAAGCTAAGTGTGAGAGATGCTGGCCATTGCCTTTAAAATTGCCCAATTTCAGTGAGGTAGAAATGCTCAAAGGGGGATTCAGCCAGGAGAAACACACAAGGGGAATTCCTTTATCTGTGTATGTATACACTAGATATATAAACCCAACACCATTCTTTTCTATTTATATGAGGTAAAAAGAAAAGCTAAAATTGTACCTGCATAACAAATTGCCATTGGACAACAGCCTTACTGGATAGAGGAGCTGTTCAACATTCTGTCAAGCATCAGAGATACTAGAATGCTGAAAAAACTGAATGATCAAAGATTTACTAGAAACCTAGGAAAAAATCCTTCTTGCCTGATTTGCAGCTTGAGTGATACTGGCAATGTCCTGATCAGTGTTAACACTCTTTAGGGAAAGGGATGTATTTGGGCTGTATTTATTCCTATGAATAGGCAGAAAAGGCAAGTTGGCATCCATTCTTTCAGTTTGCAATCCCAAGTAAAGTAATAAATTGGAAAAGTGAGAGAATATAATTTTAAAAATTTAGCTTCTGCTAGAACTGATGAATTCATTCAGTAGAACTAATTCTGTTTGGTGTGGAAGCTCAGGGCACTGCAAAGAATTAAGGAATAAGCAAGCTGCATGTTTCTCCTTGAATGAAAATAGGATAAGATAGTCTTTCTTGACTAATCTAGGCTGAATACTGAACTCAACAAAAAAGTGTACATGACCCCAAAAATTCCAGAGAGAATCACAGGGCAATTTAACTTCTGCTCTATTCTCTGAAGAGAATAGACCAACTGGCTGTAAAGCAACCTCAGAGCCAGGAAAAGCTGCAGAGGAGACTAACCCTAGCTAGTATTCTGAATTCTTTTTTAGGAAGTTGTCCTGTGGGTGTTGGAGTCATTGTGGGGTTCTATTTAATTTGTAATGACATGTAAGAGGGATTCCTGCCAGTTGCAGCAGCATGGGATGTGCTTCCTTTCTGCTCTTGGAGTTATGGGTGGATTTTATCCTTTCCTTGTTCTTGCTGTAACCTCAAAAATCTTACAAGTAGCTAGTGGAGCAGTGCATATTTTGGTATATCTACTCTGGTTGGTTTGGACCATCAAAATCTCTCTGACAAAGCCCAAGAGAACATAGCACAGTGCACTTTCCCTTTGGCAGCCTCAAGGCTGGCAACACAGAAAGACAAATAGAGGTTTTCATATTTTATCTTAGTAATTACATGCTTCAGAAGTCACAGGACCATATTTAATGCCTTTAAGTACACTGTGTAAATAAGGAAGAGGAGTGTGGTGTTGGAAGAATTCCTAAATTGAAAAAGCTTTAGCCCACCTTTCAGCCCATATATCTTTAATCTTACATTACTGTGCACTACAAGAAGAAAGAGCTTGTCCAAACTGATGTTTTTCAGCTTCTCACAAAATTGTTCCTGCAGTTCTGAGATAGCCCTTCTCTTTACATAACAAAATTGAGTTTGTCTGTTGTGGCAAAAGTCATAAAATATGAAGCTAAATTAATAAAATGTACAATGGTAACCCACATATGTTCAGCTGCCACTGTGAATGAAAGTTTCCTCATTCTCCACTCCATCAAATACTTGGGGCAACAGATGTTTTCTGCACTTGATAATTTCTTAAAAGTAAGAGCTTTGGCCACTTTATTTAGGGAAGATGTGAGATGATGATGTGTGAAGTCTTATGCATGTGAGAGAATTGTGTTAAGTAGGTAAAGTGATTTCAAAACTGTGTTTCTCAAATGAATGCAATATGTTAGTGCAGACAAAGATGCTTAGTTTACAAGATCTGTGGTTTTGCTTAGCTGATTTCAGATACATTGTTTAAAGAGCAGTCATGCAGAAGGAATTTTAACTGTACAGGTTTCTAAACAGACTGAATTCAGTTGCTTCCATGTACATTGCAGATTTGACACTTTTTGTTACTGATGAGCATTTACTGCCTTATGAAAGAAACAATTAACTGATTTTAACTAGGAGGGGAGATAAGCAGCTGGCAATTTATATATTGAAAACTGCGGCCTGCACCTCAGAAAAGTGAGTAAGACTATGATAGGATATCTTGTGCTGGGATTAATCTCTTGTAACTCAGTCTCTCAGAATTAAAACCTGGCAGGCATAAGGTACTGTTAGAGTGAGATGTGATTATAATCTCTAATACTGAGCTGACTGATTTAGTAACAGCTTGAGGACTCTTTTTGCCCTAAAATCTGGGTATACGAGCTTCTTTTGTAATGAAACCTGAAACTAAAAATGCTTGTATGTTTTGAGCTTCATTAACCTCTATAGCCTGTGGTAATTTTGGAAAATATCTCAAAACAGTTTTCTAGTTTCGGTGAATTTCATTAAAGCTCATTCTTGATGGTTTACTAATGGGGATATTTAGTTTTCTCTAATGATCAGCATCAGATTCATAACCTGGGATTTTGTCTAGAGCTGCTTATAGTAAAGCATTTACATGGTAAAGATAGTCACAATTTTATTTTGCTGTCAGTCATTTCCAGCAAGTGGCACAGTTTTTAATGTGGGCCTTGTTACCGTCCTGACAACTGTATTATCCTTTAAGGAAGGTCTGAAACCTTTTAAGCCCCTTGTAAGTGAATTTGCTTGGGAGGTGAGGGTCGTGTTGCTTGGCTGTTCTGTGGAAGATAAAGCAGCACAGGACGTTCATGTAGATCAGCACTTCACTCTGACAGACATGATGTGTCAAGGAATTAGACAGCAACTCCCTGCAAGCTTGTTTGTATTTACTGGAATACTGGAAGCGACCACCAAATGTTATTAGTGCTAAAAATACAAGATTTGCCAAATTACAATCTAACTGGAGTTTGGCTGCTTCCCACATTTCTCTGTCCTCCCTCACAGCTGTAATTACAACTCCTCTCTCTTTTGTTGGCGTTTTCCTCACTCAGGTTCACCTCTTCTCACTTCATTAGTGGGTTGCTGTATTTTTTTTCTTACTGAGCTGCTGGCCTATGACTACATTCCCTTTTCTTTAGCTTACTCCTAACCATTGCCATGGATACAAACTTAGTTGAATTAAATTCTGACAACATGTTCACAAAGAAAAATGACCCAGTGATGTACACGACAAAGCACATTAGAAGTCAAAGTTGTCCTAAGAAGGTTTTATTGAATACTAAGCTGGGTATTGGAAGGTTCTTGGAGGGATGTCTTCCTAGTACATCTGCAGAGTTGTGTTGCCATGCCCAAGTTTCTCTTACAAACTGCTGTGCTTAGCACCTTCATCTGACCTTGTCAAACTGTGTTTTGTTCATAGTTTAGTGTCAAATGCAAACCTAAATTACACATATGAAGACTACTTGGCATTTTCAAAAAGCTGCCTTTTGTCACTGTACCTTAGAGATATTAATTCATATATCTAATAAGAAAGTAGTTTGAGGATGAAAAAAAGATGCTGAGGCCCCATAATTAAATGCAATTTTCTTGGAAAATAATGTCAAAACCAGTTCAGCAAAAACAAAGCCATGTTTCTGACCTGTCTGGGACATTCTGAGTAGGTTTTGCCTTGGTTAGCTCAGGGTGGTGCGGGATGAGTAGCCCTGGTGACCAGCACTGCCCTTGTGGAGCTGCCTTTTCTAGAAGGGTGCACTGTCCCACCCACCTTCCCGAGAGCTGAGGCGGCTCCTGAGTGAGTGGAGGGAACACATTCAGCTTCTCACCTTGTGAGTTCTTTTAACTCTCACATTAATAGTGAGAAGATGGCAGGATTGTGGGTGATTTACTGCCAATCCGTGTGGGGCACAGCGTAAACTGCAGCCGTGCAAACTGCTGCCTCAGCCCAAACTGCGTGTCTTGGTTCTTCATTTCTCACCTTGTGGTTGGAGGAAACCCGGAACAGTCCTGTCTGTCCTTGGAAAGCCTCTTTTGTCCCCCATGAAACTTGGCTGAGTTGCCTTTGGTTTCCTCCCCAAGGGCTGCCAGCCCTGTGCTGAGGTGCATTTCCCTTGCTGTGCCCAGGGTGTCCCCAGCAGGCTCGTGCTCCTGGGAGGTGGCACATCCTCTGCCTTCCCAGTCTGTGAGGTTTAGTGAGTCTTAGAGGGGCATGGCCCACGGTTAAATGACAAACACCTGAGGCACTAGGCTGTCTGCCACGTTCTGACCACGGGTGAACGAACATCTTCATCACCATGTGGTGATGAAGCTTGTGCTGGTTTCTAAGTGCCCAGCCTTGTTCTGCCTTGACAATATAGTTTGTAATTATGTCAAAGATTCTGCATTCAGGAATGGCCACGGCAGGTCAGAAAGAGCTGGTTGTGCTGACACTCAGAATTACAGCTGTTCCCTCTCTCTGGTACTGCAGTTCTCCACGTGCTGTGTCCTGGTACATCCCCCTGGCTGAAGCACAGCATTGTGTGTTTGGAACCTGATACAGCTCCCTCATGGCATTTACCCTTTTAAGCCTTTCTAGCATCAAACCCCTGAGAACTGTGAAAAAGACACAAAAATGGAGTGCAGAGATAATTTAAGGAAGAGTATTAACTGTTCATACCAGCTTTAGCTATTTACCAAAAATGCTGTTTCAAGACTAATTTATCTGTTTCCATCTTCACTGTGGTAAGGTAGGGTATAACATCTAATTTCAATGAACTTTTCTTTTTCTTCTCTCTCTCTCCATTAAATAAACTTCTGACCTGAAAATATAGTTCCCACAATACAGGAGAATGAGGAACTTTGTGGGGACTTCTTAGGCAGCCTGTCAAATTCTCCAAGGATGTGGCTATAAAATGTCATCAAGTGTGAGCTTTATTTATTATAAAAAGTGAGCCTATTTTATAACAAGCTGGGAAGTACCTGAATTAAAGTTATCAGTTTTTGAGAATGAATCCAAGGTTCACTGTTTCCCACAATGAATCTCAGACCTGCTGTGTTGTTTCACATCCACAAATTTCCTTACTTATCAATAAAGGCAATTTTTTGAAAATGAAGGAGGAGAGATGAACAGACTTTGAGAATTTGTAGGTAGTCAGGGAGTGGGATGTGCCCTGTAGTGACTTACCCAGAACCTCTCTCAGCACTGTGTTTCTGTGGTGGTTTGGGTGGGTAACACAGAGCCCTGCAGAGCTGCCCACCACTAAACCAGGAACTGGTTTAAGGAAATTTAACTTGTCAATTTTTGGGGTGCTAGTTATTCTCACGCAAATATTCCCTCACGCAAATGTTCTGTAGTGATTTTTACTGCTGTGATAATCTCTTCAAGGGAAACCAAACTGCTTTCAAGTTTTGTGATTGAAAAAAAGTGTATTTGACCTTGCTGATTCTGAGTGATGTGTGAGAGCTGGGCTCTGCAATGAGTCCTTACTCCCCTGGAGCCACTCAGAAGCCTGGTTAAAGATACACATTCATTAATCCTTCAGTCTGTATGGGACTGAGCAGTTGATTGCCTGGCTATGTAAACATTTGCATTTTGAGAATATTGAGTGCTCTTTATCAGTAACAAATCACAGATTGACATCAACTAGAGATGTATCAGTGTTGTCATCCAAGCAGACCACCCACTGCTTTGGCTTTTATGATTTCTTTGTCAGATATTTGCATAGTAGAAGACATTATAATGAAAATCTCCTTTGAAGGGAAGGAATTTCCCTATTTGTACAAATCCCTGGAGCCTGGGTATACCCTTTATTAGATGTGGAGTTTAAAACATCTGTGTTTAAACTGATCAACTGGCATTACTCCTGGGAGAATAAAGCTATTTTCTTATTCCTGATTTTAACCTTTCATGAGCCAGTTGAACATACTGCTTGGAAATGGAACATGTGTGCCTTTCTCAACCCTTCTGTTCCAGACAGCCCAATTAAAGTGAAATGTGAGGGGTGATTGCTCCAGATGATGTGCTGATCCAGTATTAAACAGCTAAAAATGTTGAGTAGCTTCATTATAGCAGGGTCCCATATGCTTCTTGCAGCAAATAAGGGATGGTTTAAATAACAAAATTCAGGAAATAATGAACTTGGTAGATGTTCTGAGGCACCCAGTGTGAGATTTCTCATGTGCCAGTAAGGCTGTTGTGTGAGATGTGCCATGGCAGACCTTCACAGACCCCCATGCAAACCCCAGCAGAGACAAATGGACTGACTTCCAAACCACAGCAGCAGAAAGAAACTTTGCCTTCCCCAAACAAAGGAACTATGTGTAAATTATTTATTCTTTGACCTTGGGAGGAGCTGGAGGAGTCACTTGAAGTGTCCCTGTTCCCCTAGGACTTTTTTGTGTCTGTAGTTTGACTCTGAGCAGTGTTGTGGATGCTGGTTCAGGACACGCTGCTTCCCTTTTGGCCCCTGCTGGCCTGTGGCTTCTGCTGCTGCCATTCTGCACTGGGAACGCAACACAGTAAGAGGGGTGTTGTGTCAAGAGTCCTGGATTACCTCTGCAATGAGAAGCAAAATCTCAATCAATTTAAGTGTCTCTTCCAATGGCATTTATGTTGTAAAGGGAGAGGAGGCTCTCTTACCTTGGAGCTGTGAGCCAGCATGGAAAGCTTTCCTGCCGTGTGAAGGGCTCATCACTTAGCTACAGTCTGTGTCATAAATCTGTCTTCTCTGAACACTCCAGACTTACTTTTTCCACGGATGGTTGTCTCCTTTTAAAACTAGATTTATTTGTTCGTATTTGCAGACTGCTTGAATTCCAAAGCAAAGAGAGGCTTTGGTTATGACGTGTCTGGCATTTTCTGTCTGTGTTACTGACCCACTTCCTTGGCTACTCATGTCATTATTCCACCCACTTCCAATTCACAGATACTTATGACAAATGAATAAATATAGGTCTTAAAAGGGAGCAGGAAATGCTGATTTTTGGTATTTTCCCCAAGGTCCCCAGTATTCAGCTCATGGCATAATGTTGAAGCCTTGGAGTTGAATTCTGTCCTTTTGGTACAGAAGGAGGGGGTTGGAATGGGGTGCAATGTAGCCATGGAAAGATATAAGCAACCTTTATTTCAATTTAAGTTGTTCCTGAATTTGGGACAAAAATTTCAAGTGTTTATTGCAAATTTTGGTTGTGGCCTTTAGAGCAATGTACTGCTAATTAGTTGTCTTCCTTTTTAAACAAAGATCTTTTTACTTACAGTCTAAACTTCACCCTGAATAATGCTGAGCTCACATTGGTGGCAGCAGCTCTGCTCAGCTGGACGTGACCTACTTGAAATTAATATTTGTAGTTAAGTACAAGCCTGAATTCAGTATCACAGTGCATCTCTCCAGATGTGTTTACCAGAATGTGTTTATGAGACTACAGCCTAGGGCAGGAGAGAATGCAGCTGCACCTCAAGCTGGAGAGACTCCTGTGAGCAACACATGCAGAAGTTTTCTGTATTAACAACTCTCCTAAAATGCACCCACAGCAGGGTCTAACAGCAATTTCAGGTAATGTTTTTAGAGATGCTCAGCTGTGAAGCAGCTGCAGTTCCTAAGGTGTTTTCTGATTACTTATTGATGCTTTGTCCTGATGTATATTAACAGCTCCACTGTTCTTTGAAGCATGCAAAGAAAAAGAAACACAAGGCTTTTCAATTTGGCTCTATCAAGCAGCAGGTTTAAGGATGAATAGGCACCAAAAAGAGGCATTTACAAAGACTTAAGGAGTGTTAAGTAGACTTACCAGCTTTATTAATTGTAAAGATGAAAGGGCAGTTAAAAATGGGCCAGCTGATTCAGTCAGTGGAGTTAGAGATATGGGGAACAGGCAGTGAGAAGGAAACACACCACTTTCTTTTCTTCCAGATGCCTTTTAATAGCTCCTCAGAGATGTGGCAGCATCCCAAGCCTTGCTTCAGTCACAAGAACTATTCATACAAAGTTACACTTTTCATAGTTTTCAGTTTTATGTGGTCTCTAGGAAAGCCAGAGATTATTTCTACTATGTGTTCCTTACCTGGGTTTTCAGGGAGATTGTGAGCTGTGTCTTGGGATAGCCCACTGCTTTTCCCCTTTGCCTGGTATTTAAAAACCTCTCTGTCTCAAAAGAAATGCAAGGCCCAAAGGTCAATGTGAATGAGATACGAAGGAAAGATCTTAGGAACGCTCTTTGTCCCTTGGCCAGGTTCATTTCCAGCTGCTGTTGTTTTCCGAAGTTTATGTGAAGTTTGAGCTTGTCTTGTGCCTGCATTCCAGCCGTGGCACTCCTGCCTGGGAAGGAAGGGCAGTTGCTTCACTTGCCTCATTTTGCCCATTTCCATGCACAGTTTTATTCTGTGATCTCTGTCTGCCCATCTTAAAAGCACAATATTTAATTTCCCTGTTCTCAAGATCCCTGCAAGTCTAGAAGACTCAGAATTCTGTCAAAGAGTTTTTTTTCCCCTCAGACTTCTATCTGAGTAATTTATGGGTGAGACAAACTTCCTGGGAGCTGTGTCTGCTACCACAGTAAATGTACCCCAGGAAATAAGGGCAGCTCTCAGCTATTCTGCATATTCTTTTATGTTTCTTATGGTGGAGTCTGTTGAATGATTCTTACTGCTCACATGTTATTAGCTTTGGCCTGCTGTGCAGTGGAAGCCAGAACCTTGATGTGGGAGAGCATCTTGCATTCTGGCCTCTTAGCAGTTTATTCAATCTGCACCCTGTTATTTTTGATGGATGGAACTGTTGAGAGTGAAGGCTGACCTTGGGATGTGTCCACCAAGACCAAAGATGCCATTCTGCAGGGTCTGTGCCTTAGCTGCAATTAGCAAATTAGTGCAGCTGCCTGTCTGCTCTTCGCTGCAGACCGACCTGCCTGTGCAGTGTGGAAACAATTGTATATGAAGGTGATGATCTCCATAACTTTCATGTTCCTAAGAAATGGAAGGGAGGAGAGAAGCCTGAAGAACTGCTGGGAACCAAAAGAGAACTACAAGCAGGCTGTAAAGCAGCGTGTCTCCTGCCCAGTGATGAGCACAGCAGAGAGCGCGCGTTCCTTGCTGCACAACTGATTATGGTGCCTTCCTAACAGCAGTGAATTCCCTTGCCCACCGTGTCAAGCAATGCCCCATTCAAGAAAACAGTTATATAAAATATCTTAACAGTGGAAATTGGCTCTTGATTGTGTCTCATAATATTTTTGACACTACTCAACAGTCAATTCAGCGAGTCGTGTCTCAAGGGACTTTTCTTAATAAACTTAGGTTGCATTCCAGCTTGTACAGAGCTGAGGGATAATTTATACAGATATGAAATGGCTTTTTCATTTTTAATGTGTATGGTTTGTGTGTATCTTTGCTTCAAGATCAGTTATTTCTCACGTGGGAAGTAGCTCAAAACCAGCAAGGGGCTGCAAGTGGTTTGGTGGTGTATTAAGTGATTGGTGGCTGCATTACATTCTGTCTGATAGGAATAAGACTAAAACAAGGCAAACCCATTTTTTTACTTGAGTTTTCTCTTTAAGCATGTATAAGAATACTTTGCTCTTGTGTTCATCCAAGAAACAGCAGAACTTTGTGTGGAAAAACGAGAAAATATTGCAGTGAAGGCACTTAGGTTGAGCTGTGTGCTGATACTCTACTGCTGTTTCTTTAATTTTTAAAATATTTGCTGTACCTCTTATTTTGTCACTTTAGGAAAGGTAAAAAGAAAGCATTGAGAGTTACTTAGAAGTTGTTACTGATATTTTTTTCCACTTGCAACTGGTGAGACACTGTAACAGAGAAAGAATTGCTCTTGCTTGTTTTTTCATGTAAACCCTAATACAGAAGGGCAGGGGGAAACATCTCTGGGTTAAGGGTGATAAACTCAGTTGTGCTGGGTGGAAGTGGCGTTCTGTTAAAAACAAATAAAGAACAGGTAACTTACTAGGAAACTCTTAACTCTAAATGTTTGGTAGGTCTCCAAGAGGAAGCAATGGAGTGGTTTATTATTTAAAATGTGGCTGAGAAAGTTTCCTGTCTAGCCCTCATATAATACCTGAGGGTAGAAGTTTCTGTATCCCTTACAGTGGTGTTTGATGTGTCAGACAGGTACTTTGAAAGCCAAGTGAAAGGCATGCCAAAATCCCTGTTCTTCTCCCAAAAGCCAGGATGTAGAAGTTTGCCTTCCTGACATGGTGAAGAAATATCCACTAGACATTCTCTTTGCACCTCTGGTCAACTAAATGCTTAAAATGATGTATGTTCCTCGTATTTTATGTTTCAGAAAAATCAATTTAGCAGCTTACTGCTGATGTTCTTGCCAAGTGAGACTGTAGATCTCTTTTTAAAGCACAGAAGATGCTGTGGAAACAGGTGACTGAGGAGGTTCTCTGCCCTAATTTCTGTGTGACCCTGTGTTACAGAGCAAATGAAACTGGTGAGGAGCAAGTTCTTTCTTGCTTCTCATTTTACCTTTTTGCTCTAATACTGTGTTTTTCAGATTCTGCAGCGCTGGCTGCACACTTTAAGCACCAGCAATTCTGTGTATCCCAGTTATGCTGCAAGCAGGAATTGATCCCCAAAAGCACTGCTACCTGAATCTGTAGGCTGAAGGTTGTTCAATCCCTTCTTCAGACATGTTTACAGAAAGCCAAAGAACTCCTCATGATGACTTTAGAATCAGGGGAGGAATCAGATTAATTCTCAATTTATTCAGTGCTAGTCAGGTTGAACTAAGAGAAATCTGTAATTTATTACTTGAATAGAAAGAAATTATATTCATCTGAAGTCACCGCAATTTCAAGAGCTTTCTGAGAAAACTTTTGTAATGGAAAATTATTGGCTTACAGAGAACAAACCTTTGGCAGAAGCAGATACTCTTCCTCTCAGTATAGCTGGGATTTCTGGTCACATCACCTCTGCATGTGATTTATAGCAGCATGAAACCCTGATACAAGAACAGGGCAATTTTTTTTGGTATGTTGTACATCTTGACCAAAGGAGATCCTTGAGTAAGAAGGCAAACGTGGGGAGTAATGATGACTGAGCTTTGATGATTGGTACCACATCTGTCAGTAAAACTCATCCATGTATGTATTTATGTCCATAGTCATTCATGTTTCCTGTTTGTTATATTTGCATACAAAAGCCCCAAAATATCTTGCAGGAGCTATTTGTTTTGCAACACTTTTACATTTTCGTTTAATCAGCAATGCTGCAATTGACAGTTATAGGAACAGGAAAGAAATCACATGGAAATCACATGTTGAGTCTCAGGCTCAACACTATTTTTGCTAAACTTGTGCAATTTTGTTCCTCCTTTTAACCTGGATTTTGTATTAAGTAATATATGGTTTTAAAGAGTGACTGCCTTTCAGAGCATGTCAGCTAAAGGACTTTAAGGTGTAAGGCAACCTCTACTTCTTACATTAATATTTGTATCACTTTCTGTAAATTTTAAGATACCATTCAATCATTTGGCTACTTTCTATGCTCTTTTCATTCCACTGCTACCACAGAACTCCAGCACGAAAAGAGGAATAATGAAGGCTTTAAAGTTTAATGTGAAGGAGTATATGGAAAGATGTTTAATTTGTTAAAAGATTGCAGTTCAGAGATCTGTAGAAAGCTGGGGTGTTTTAACTGAATCACTATCTTTGTTCTTTCTGGCAATTACATCTTTCATCTTCCACAAAGACTCTCTTTTATATTACTGAGCTCTGAAAAGGATCCCTCCCAAACTTACAGACACCCTCAAACTTGCAAACTGGAAAAGCATTTGGGCCTGAGAGGAGCCTTTTTGGTTGGAGCCTGTCCCTTGGCTAAAGAGTAGAGCATTTCAAAATGGTGCTAAGGTAAGGTACGGGGGAGTATTTGGGAGCTCTCACATATTTGCAGCTCGATGAACCTTGCCAAGGTTCCTTTTGCTGGGTTTTCTAACCTGGCAAACCTGATCGAGGCTTGATCACCACCTAAATCAACTCTGTGAAAGTTCCACGCCTGTGCACCCCGCTGGAGCTGGAGCTTCAGTGCCACTGGGTCTGGGGATAAAGCACAACTCAGAAATTGTCGTGCTACAATCCAGGAATGACAGGGCAGGGTAAAACTGCTGGGCTGCGGGAGCAACTCCCACCACTGTCAGAAAGGCTGGCAGAAGGGAAATTACAAATATTTGGTGAAGAGGGAGAGGTGGTATTAGAAGAAATCCTTGGTGATAAGACTTTTTTCTTTTCTTTTATTAGCTCAATTTGCTGAAGTCAGAGCCAGTCTCTGACCTGTGTGATGTAAGTTTTATTGATAAAGATGTGCTGACCATATACACATGTTATTCTCTATTTATTACAAATCTGATTATTTGGTAAATTTATTTTCTGGGAAAGCAAGCACAGTAAAACCCACTGCATTTAAATGGAAGATTTCAGAATAAGGTGGTTCTGCTAATTTTGTAGATTGATGCAAGGTCGAAGTAGTCTTCAAAAAGTGTTTGAATCCAAAAGTTGAATCGGGATCCAGATATGACTTTTTTACCTCTGCTTATTCTGCTGGCTGGAACAAATTAACTGTAGTTTTCTTTTGAAGAGGACTGTGAAAGAAAGAAAAAAGCCAAGGAAATGAACTAACATATGACTCAGAATCTCAGAGTTTTATTTTACAATTTTGGCTCATTTCGATTCTCTTTATATCTTCTTATCTTGAGTTACACATAAAATAGTCTGGTCTTTTGTACTTGGAAACAGAAACCTTGACTTTTCTTTTGGGGTTGTCTGGGCTAATTCCATATGAAACTAAAGAAAAAAATCAATTGAAATGACCAGAAATTTTCACCCAGCAGAGCCTAACATGTAGAAATATTTTCCATCTCATTCATATCCTCTGAGTTATAATTTTGTCTTATGTTGTTTGTAGTCTCTGATGTGGATTTTTTCTACTAAAAACAGTTGCCTGGAAACTTGGAGCCTGATTTTTTTTTTTCCGCCCCAACTTTAGTTTGACAGTAAACTGGGGCTTGGAACAGTTTGTAATATGGTTTCATTATAAAATCCTAAAAATGTCCTATCTCATTTTCTGTCATTGCTGAATTTTTGCCATTCCTTGTATGTAACACCATAAGCATAGTTTGTCATTCTGGATTTTGAGGGAGGTTTCTCTCAGCTCATGAGCAATACGAGTTGAGCTATCCAGAAAATTTACTTACACTCTGCTTTTTCCATGCATATTGTTGTGTAAGTAAAGTTAGATCAGGTAGTAATTTAGTAGATTTAGTATTTAATTTCTAAAAGCCATTAAAAGCTCTTTGGAAACTTGTGGAATTTTCACTGCTATAAAACAAAACTCCTGAAAGCCCTGCTTGGTGATTTCCATTAGATAAGAACTTCACTTCTTTTAGTACGTGGTTGATGTGGTTAATGACTGGTGTTTTAGAGCGTGAATGAATTTGACTGATCACTGCAAGAATAAGCAGCTTGCCTAAATTAATATGTTTCAATCAGCTTTTGCTGCAGAGATGTGAGTGCCACATCGCCCTTCACGCTCACTTCTCCTTTTTAATTGTTCTCCCAATGCCTTATGCTGTGGGACAGGCTTTGTAAATAGCATTTAGGGTTTAAATTATCATCTCCAGTTCAGTATAGGTGGGGATGTTAAGTGCAAGGGTGAAACGGAGCAGAGTGAAGTGGTGCATAGGAATAAAGAGATGGCATTAGCCAAATTTGTAACTAAGCTTTGTTCTGTGGCAGAACAGTGGCAGCTTTTCTCGTCTCTCTGAAGGGATTGATTGTGATCCCTTGTGCTGTCCTTTGAGGACTTGGGTGCTCACAGCCTGCTGAAGGGGCTCTGGAGATGGACTTGCTAGGATTTGGAAATGCTTAACCCTGAGATACAGGTGCCCTTTTGCCTACAAGCAGAAGTTCTCTGATGAGCATAAAAAGAAAACAACCCTCTGTACTTTCTTCTTTTTTTTTTTTTTTCAAGCTACTGACCTTCTCCTAAAAGATTTTTCAACTTAAATCATTATTCTAAGAAACATCAAGCACGTGGAAGGATTGTATCTGAATGAGGGATAAAACAGGTTTGAAACCAAGCACTGATATTGGTTTAGGGTTTTTGTGCTCCATGCTTTTCCCCAGTTCCTGGACTTCTGAGCATGTCTTTTTGTTCCCAGTGTAGATATGGAGATTCTGTCCAGGCTGAAACCTGTGAGGGCTGAAATTTTGGGGAATGATTTAGAGAGGCTGGTAAGATAATATAGTATATATAATTAATAGTTTTCTTGAGAGAACAATATCTCCTGATATGCCCTGCCCTATTTTCTTCTGGTTTTTGTCAGTGACATTGGGATTTTTTGTTAGTTCTCTACACTCAAGAATAGGAATCTGGGTGGTTTTGGTGGAGTTTTATTTCCCTTTCCCCCCCACTCCCAAACTTTGCACAGCATCAATATTTTGGAGCACTGTACAAAAAACCTGCAAAGTTAACAAAACCAGTGGTATTAGATGGGACACTTATTTGGAGTTCTGCAGAAGTTGTTGAGTTTGGCAGTTTCTCGTACAATAGGAAACTCAGCTTGGTGACTCAGCTTTCACATTAACTGCTTTATTCCGCTTTTTAGCCTCTTGTAACTTCAACCATTAACTCTAACCAGTGCAATTGCTGTTAAGATTTAATCAAATCTCCTGATCTTGAGATATTCTGTTTGTAACCCTGCAGATCTCTCATTTTTAGGAAGCCTGGTAGAAGTGCACTAACATTTTGTGATTTCCACTATCAATATCACTCATCTTCGAAGCTTTACTGCCAACCAGGTTAAATGTCATTCTACCATGGTTACTCACGATTTCAATCCTTAGTATTGAAATGATTTATGAAGTATTGAAGTACTTTATTGTACTTTATACAGATTTTACCTTAGATCTGTCTCTGTGGTGCTCATGTTCTTTGTACCCTCTGGTTCATTTTTTAAAGATCTGGGTGAACATATAATACAGGTGAAAAAAGGCAATAGAGATACAAGAAAGCAAAACTGCATAATTGATAAAGGAAAGCCATTTTTAACTATGATGCAGTCTTTAAAACCTTCTTGTTATCTGGTCCGCTTCTCCCTGCAGAAGTGAAGTACAGAGCAGTCCGTACTCAGGGAATCACGTCTCCTATAATTTGGTTGCACTCCACTGATCCTGTTTGTTTGCATCACTTTAAATCTTACCCCAATCTCCCAAAAATGCAGTTACTCACACGAGGTCATAGGCTTCAAGGTAAAACAGCAGCACCAAGGTTATTTGAGGCTTGGCCAGACTGTTCAACAATCCACACCATTTTCCAGGAAAATATGAACAGGGAAAAGCAAGCACAGCACGTGGTGGGCTGTATGCAGACATGAAGGACTGTTCCCTCTCTGCCTAGGAGTTAAACCTCCACTAGCTTGCCTTGTAATAGGAGGTTATAATTTTAATTAATATTTCACCTGTTTGAAGTAATGCAATGTTCTTTCTGTGTGTGAAGCACTGACCAAGGGAATCTGCTCGTCAAGTGTTTCTCAAAGAATTGGAAACTCAAAACTGCTGTGAAGCGTGACCAGGAGTAAATTAAGAGAATTATCCTATAAATCTACAATGATTTTCACTCTGGGTAATCCACTGTGTGAAACATTGCCATTGGGTTATAGTTTGCAACTTTAGAGAAGTATTTGACATTTAGTCAGGTTTAGGATGGAGTATAAATTAATTTAAAAAAATAATTCCCAGCAGTTTTAGAAAGAAGACAAGTCCTTTTACTCTCCTTTCACTCTTTTCTGAAAGTGGGTGTTCATATTAGCTGATTTTTCAGTGTCAATTAGACGTAGTCTCTAACATGTGTTTAATTCTTTATTAACCAGACGTTGGTTGCAATAAATACTGCCACAAGTATTCTGCTTTTGCTAACTTTCCCAGCATTGTGGTGTGGGTCTGTGGCTGCAAGGAGGTTAAATTGTTTGCAACAGCACTGGACAGACACTGCAAAGTAAGTCTCTGCTTAAAGTCTCTCTGCCCTGTCAGCTTCCAAATTTAATAATGATGGAATTTGGGAAAGTACTAAGAGTTGCTATCTGCTGTGTATGTGCAAGAGATAAAGTGCACATGCAATAATAAAACACACTTCAGAATCTGATCTTTGGTCTGTTAACATGCTGAACATGCCTTTTTGTAACAGCAGTGATTTATAGTCCAGCATAACCATGCAGAATCACTTCATTATATTTGAATAATGAAAAGAGTGCCATCAAGATGGCATGTCTCAGGGGAGCTTTCTGAGGCAATACTTGAAACAAATGACTTTTTAGATAAATTTATTATGAAGTGTGATGAAAGCCATTTTTCTTTGCAGTCACTTCTTGTGAAATCAATGAGGTTTGTTGTGCTGTAATGTTGGGGTGGGTTGCTTTTTTTAATCTCTTCCATAAGTAAAGGCTGAGTCCATAGGAATGGTGATTGGTATTTTGCTGGCACCATGGAAAGGAGACACACTGCTGTCATGGGCAGCTGTAATCCTGTCTGCTCAATATTTGTGGGCCAAACTTACAACCTAGTACCCCAGTTGGCGGGAAGTTTATTAGTTACTTTAAAAAATAATTTTTATGGGTATCCATGAGCACTCATTCTGTTCTGTTATTCAAAAATGTGGTTTTATGGAATAAAAAAAAAATTACACAACAGAATTGGACTAAGACCTGTTCTGTCAAAGGAGTACTCAGCCTTTGTACTGGCAATTTGTTAAATTGTGTTATGAAGAGTTTACAAAACCACCCAGAAATAACCAATATTGTTATTTGTGTAATATTAGAAATACCATTTTGATTCTTCTGGCATATTTAGCATCCTTGAATCTCTTGTTTTAATATCTAACATTTGATTACTAGTAAGAAATAAACTATTCTTTCTCAAATCTCTACATTGGTTTTGTAATCAAAGTTGTCCTAGAAGCAAATCTTTTCTATTCAGGACAAGTATGTATTGAATGAAGACACTTCAAGCTGTTTCTTGGAAATCTCCATTTTGAGATGTGTTTTCACTTTCATAATATTATTTGATTATTTTTTTGTGTCTTGAGGTGACCCTGCCTTGGCTCTTTTTTAATATAATATCAGTTCAAGAGTAGAATATGCTTTAAAGTAGGCTGATATTTTTAAGAGATGGAATTATGTCTATATGACATATAGAAAATTCACTGGCCTTTATCTCTTCTGTAACTACAGTAGTTTTCGTGCTCCAATCCGGATATCATTGCCTGAAATGCATAACAAACATGACAGTAAAAGGATGTTGATTGCAACTCAGCACACCTGGATTATTTACCTGAAACAACCACTGAGTGTCCTTTAATCACTCCTTTTCTGTGCCTTGAAAAGAGGATATTTTCCGCTTCTTGTGAAGAGCATTGAGATCTAAAACTCAAAAGTGCCATGTGATTGTTATGTATCACTAATATTCTCCAGAGATTAAAATGAGGGGTACAAAAGATGCTGGGAGAATGAACTTCTAGAGCTGCAGCTGACGACTTGTGTCAGTGATGAGGATTTGCAGCTGGGTGGTTACCAGCCAGGGTGCCCCGTGAGAGCAGGAGGGTGGCAGCGCTGTTGCTGGAGCTGCCAGAGAGCTCCCACGGGTAGGAGAGAGGAGGAAATCTGTGCCTGCCCTGTTAAATGCTCCTTGATCCTCCTCACCCAGACAGATTTCACCCTGTCCCTGAATGGAGCCTGCAAGCAAGTCCTGAATGATCAGAGAGAAAAGTCTTCTTTTCTGGCAAGTTTGTTTACAATTTCAGTTAAAAAAAAAATTCAAAACTGATTTTACTAATAAAGAGCACTAAGAACTTTCTCCCTCTTTAAGGGATAAATCTTATATAAAATTCAAACTCAGTAACAACTGCTATTGGGAAGTTCAGTAGCAAGTTGCAGTGAGGTCGGACTCACTGAACCTTAAGTAAATGGATATTCTGTTTGTGCCTGCATTTGAACATTCTGTATCTTGTTGCATTAACTTAAAAGATATTCAGTCATGAAGAAAAAGTAATTGTAGTCCATTTTCCATTTTTGAATTCTAGTTTTTCCTACAGTAAATGCAAAGCTGGCCATGCTTAATTCCTCCTAATGGGTTAATTGATTCTGCAGTCGCCAAGTGTGTGACCTGACTTCTGGTTCACTGAGTCACTAAATCGAGATGATGCTTTTATTTCTGTTTCACTTGGTGAGTGCATTTTGATCAGAGCTGTGAAAGATGTGAACTGGTGGTGTTAGGAAGGAAACCTGCCCTTCACCTGGGCAGGCCCAGCAGCAAAGTGTGCAGGGGCTGTGCAAACACGGCGTGTCCCGGGTACGCACGTGTGCTCCGCACGATGAATCTGCCCTTCACTTCTGTGTTGGACTTGCTATTGAACTAATTCATCATTTGATTTTTGACATCTCAGTAATTACTCTTAGAAAAAACTACTCATTTTAATGGTAGCAATATACTGCAAAGCACATTTAACTTTGACAGAAACTTCGAATGACTTTGCCTCAGCCGCTTGCCTGTTCTTTGTGGGCACTTTTACAGTTGGCTGAGGACTCGTACAGAAGCCTTTGGTGAAAGCTCTTTGCTCTCAGCGACTTCATTGGCTCCATCAGGCCAGGGTGTGATTTCAAGAGGTCGTTAATCCCTCCTGGAGCTGACCTTTTTCAGGCCAAACACACACCAAGGGACGTGCACAGTCTGATTTCTGTTGGATCTGATTTCCTCTAAATCCCGAAGACCCTTCAAAAGCTGCTGTGATGATCTGAAATGACCCCAAGTGGAGACCTTTTCTCCCCTGAAAATCCAAAATGTTTAGCAGCAGCTTTTCTCCCATGCCTACAAGTGTTGTTCTGCCCAAGCCTCCCTCCCTGTGTGTTTGCTGCCTGCAAAGGGCACTGGCAGAGGCTGACACAGCACAGGTGGAGGTGCTCAGCTCTGACGTTCACTTTTGTTACCTGGCTGAAACATCAGCCCCCAGTTCTGGTGAGATCTTTGTTAGGCACAAAGCAGAATTCTAAGGAGCACTTCCTTTAGTGCTGTAGCACTCTCAAGCTTCTGGTTTGTAATTTTGGTGACAGTTTGGAGCTTTTCAGTGCTTTAGTAGCCAGCAAAGAAAAATCTCTCCTCCATAAGGACAGATTGTTTTTCTGGACTAGCAAAGTGCTTCTGAAGGGGTTGGAGCTGCTGTCCATTCAAATCAGGCACCTGTACAGAAGACTTGGTTAAGGAAAAAGAAAAAATTAACTTCTGAGCTAATACAAGTTTTTCTATGTGTTTGGAGGGAGAGCACAGAGTTTAAAAGAACAGATGAAACATTGATCATTCTGATGACCGCCCCTCAAAATATCAAGAACATACTTAACATACTTGAGGGACAAATAATAAGGATAGCCTGAGTTCTCCTTTCTTTTCTTTCTGCTCACAGATCTGTTTGTGAACATTTAGATTGTGACAATACCACAAGCCAAATTCACTGCAATATAACAATGGATTTCTGAAAGCATTAACACACAGCTGTCAGTAATTGACATCAGCTGTATTCAGTTTACAGGGACTTGAACTGTGCTCCATTGCTCAGGATAAGGAATTGGTAAAGTTTCTGTTGTGGATACTTCTGTACACTTAGAGGTGTCTGAGATTGTCCTGATTATTAAATTTGGCAACGTGCTCAGCAGTGATTTTGGGAGAGGGATGTTCATTTGGTTATGTTTGTCTGAGCCCACTTTAAAGGCTGTTTCTTAGGTATTTGCTCATCTCCCTCTTTCCTGTTCCTGAGTGTCCCTGCCCCTGCAGCTCTCACTGACAAGGGGCTGCACACATGTGGTAACTCAGGTTAATGAGAACTCCCAGTCTCCAGCCAGTTCAGGATCAGACAGAAAGTGTTTCCATATCACCAAGAGAATAAAGCCAGGGGAATCCTCACAGTAGTCAGAGAGACTGACACCTGTGAGAGTTACTTTTTGAGGTATCCAAAAACAATGAGCATCAAATTGTTAATAATGTCTTTTGGAGTGTTTGAGGCTATGTAAATTCTACTGAGTTTGTGGCTAGCTGGGGTTATTTAGGAATATCTGATATGAGGAATGTGATGACTGCAGGTTGGATGGAAATGCAGGACCGAATGTAGAGGGACGTTTTATTTTATATAAATATTAAAACATTCTGTCCATACTTCTGTGGCCTCCAGCATAGGTTAAAGGGAGAATTTTGTCTATTTAGTCAGATGTGAGTGCTCACTTTTAACACTTAATAATTTTTAATAGGTTTTTTGGATGAGAGATCTACAGTATTCCTCCGTGTTTATTCATTTAAGAATTGAAAGGAGTTGAGGATTTTGTCATGCCAAACAGGTATTTCCTCTGTTGTACATATTTTAGGCTGGTTGATTTTCTGTTTTGTTTTGTTTGTTGTTTTTATTTGGGTTTTGTTTGGTTTCATTGTTTTCGTGGGGGCTTGTTGGTTTTTTTTTTGTTGTTGTTGTTGTTTGTTTGTTTCTTTTGGTTTTTTAGAGGTTCAATTGTGATTTTGGAAAAGAATTGCCAAATAGTTCTTTAGAATGAGGCAGGTGGCTTGCCTGTGTTCCTCCAGTAGGTTAGTGCTGCTCATTACATCGCAGCATCTCTAAGTCCTTTGTTGTGCTTGTCATGCTGTAAAAGATTAATTTAAAGACATGCTTACAAACTCAGATCCAGCAATATATGCACTTCAGATTTCTGCAGAATGTTCCTCATGCATTCAGGATGCATTTCAGTCACAATATGCCGAATGTGAGGCTGACAGCAGATTAACCTAGGTGGTTTAGATTGTGTAAGGCAGGGATTACAGCTACATGTGTCTGCTACTCAGGTAGATGATGGAAAGAGGTTGATGTTCTGAAGCCACAGGATTATGTCTGGTTAATATTTGATCCTATAGTAAAATGCTTACCCAGACCCTCCATTCTTCCTGGCTTAAAAATGTCAATATTATTTGGGTGATGTTAAACAGCCTAAGGAAAAGGTAGTGGAACGATCTCTGCCTGTTGGGGCTTTCATCTGAAGTCCCTGTTCAGCAATTGCTCACGTACAAATGCGATGAGAATGAAGTGAGTATTGTGAGGTTCTCCTGGCTCTGCTTTGTGGCTTCAGCTTTCTTGTGTGGAGAAGAGGTGAAGTAAAGGGGAGGGGGGGAAAAAGGGTGCTGTGGATACAGTAGAAAATGCAACTGCTGTGGAGTTGAATTGCGCCAGAGAGAGTAATGGAAGCTGGGATTCTTTGGATTTCAGCAGCAGGGCTCTGCTCTGCGGATGCCCAGGAAGGAGCACAGGGATGGCTCTTCTTGGTCACGGTTTCCCTGTGGGCAGTTCCAAGCTCTCTGTAAATAACTTGCTGGTTCCAGCTGCAGGTGATTTGGAGCAGCTCCTGGCTAAGGTGTCTGGGAGCTTCAGGAGACACCTTCCCTGTGGTGGGATGAGGGCAAGCTGTGCCAAGGGGAGCTTTGCTTAACCAGAAAAACCTGACAGAGGAGCTGTACCATGGTCAGTGTCCGACAGGCACCACCAGGTCATGAGCTCCTGAACAATGCCAGCCTGGTTTGCTTTTAATCCTCTGGGAGCTGATAACCAGCCCTGGTGTAACCATCCTTCTGTCTGTGAATATACAGTGCTGTACTCAGCCAGCAGAGGTGGTTTTGTTTTCTTGTTCCTGAAGCTTTGCAGCTAAGCAAAAAAGCCAAGCAAGAAAACCTGAACCCTCACACCTGGGAAGATAACAGGGGGTTCCGATAGCTGCCAAGTAATACCAACACATGGATTTCATGTGGGAGGTTCTGTCAAAAACTGGTTTTTAAAAAAAACCACAGAGCCCCTAGTCAGCATTTAATCTGGCCTTATTATTGCTATGATGTGTGGCAAGAAGGTTACCTGAGATAATTTGGAAAATGTAGTCTGTCTTTTACTATCAGGTAAATAGAACGTGCTTGAAATTATAAGAAGCCTAAATTCGGTTTTAACCAGTGACCAAAGAGCCACCTGTGACTCTGAATGAGTCCTAGGCAGGCCTAGGGATTCACTCAGTCATGGGGATGCACAGAAGTTTGCTTCAGGAACTTCTGAATGGGATTAGGTTTTTAACCAGCCCCATGTTATGTAGGGAGATCTTGAGTATCTGTTTTACTCAGGAAACAAAACTGAAACTTTTGTGAAATGGAAGAGAAGAAATTTAAAGTGACGTTCAGGAATATATTAATTGAACAAAAGCTGTAGTTCATGAAATCCTAATGTCAGTAAAACCCTGTGAGGTGCAGGCTGAGATAATTTGCTCTGTGGTGTTTTCCTGTTGCATGGGTGTGACTTTAAATCCTGTGCCTGTAACTCCATGAAATTGTTGCTATGAATTACTAAATGTATAAGAATGCTTGAACAGCATCTGTATGTGGGAGTGAAAATGAGCTACTAAAAACATTGAAAATATGAATGTCTGAAATTAGAATGAGTCACACTCTTTTTGGTTAGATTTGCAAGTCTCCCACTCAGAGAACCGTTAAATACTTTTAATTCTTTAGCCATCCTTTAAATTATGTGTGTTTCAATGTCATTTTTCTAAGCCTTCATTATTCATTAATAATTTTGTTAGGGATTAACATATTTGGTGTTGGAGTGTTTGAATTGATTTAATGCTTGTTTCCTTTACAGCTGTTGGTTCAGGTGACTGGCGACTCTGCAGGTTTGTTGGTTTTGGCTTCTCAGCTCAGCAATTTCAGTGATGTGAAGATGAGGTGTACTCAGCAATTTGAAAAGAGATTCAATTTTAGTGTCCTCATTTGGATGGCCAGAAATCCCAGTAACTTTATAAATGTAGGCTCAAATATCTTAGGGTGGTATTTGCCTTATTTAAATTTAAAGGGATTAACACTATATGAGCATTTCAGAAGCTTATTCCAGGAAACTCAAGGAAGGCTGGTGTGTTAATATAGATGTATTTTGAGGTTTTAACCTATCTTTCTCTTTATACCTTATATGAGTGTGAGTGGAAAAACTTAAACCCCCAATACTCTCTCCTTTGCAGCAGATCCAGGGGAATGGGATTCTGCAGGGAGGTGCCATGGTAACTGAAGTCACTGACACAGTTGGTGTCGAGCTATTTATTGAGAGTGCTGTATTTAAGCTTTGGTTTACCCCGGTAAGAACAGCATGGAAAGTTTGTTTGGTGGTGTCATTTCCTCACCTTTAGAATTCAGAAATGTGAGGTGACACAGAACACAGGATTGTGCTGCCTTTGCTACTCTGCACGTGGAGAATTGGCCCCTGAAAACCCGGGCTGTCCTCTGGAGCATCTTCCCCTCTTGCCAGATCCTGTGGCATCCCTGCAGCAGCTGCACTGTCTGTGCTGCTCGGTTAATGATTCCTGGCCTGTCTGCAGGGAGTTCAGCACCTGGCACAAGGAGAGGAGCCTGTGCTTTGTGATCTTCCAGCTGGGAAAATACCAGGAAGGTCTTTTCCATGGGAAAATCCATGACTGGAATCTGTAAGAGAAGTGGAAGTGGAGTGTAGTGGGAAGACACCCAACCTTTTTTTTGGACACGGTAAACAGAGCCATCATGCAGGCTGTGAAGCCTGGGCAGGGCAATAGATCCTGTTAGCAGTGTCTTTTCACAAAAACTGGTGGACTTCTCTTTCTACCTCTACAAGAACTTTTTAAATGCCAGAATAGGAAGTGGAGTCACATTACCAAGGTCTCATTTTGCATGCTTCAGTGCAGCTCTGTGTACACTGATGTATGACCATAGATTAAAGTGCAGTCCTTGCCCAAACGTGCAGAGAGGCATTGCAAGGCAGTACTTGGTACTTTGCTCATTTAAAATTCAGCCACTACTGCTCAGACTTCATTGTTAAGACAAGGTAGTGCTGCTTTCAGAAGGAAATAATCACTCTTGGAGCCAGGTTTGAAACACTTTATGAATTAGATGAGCAAACCAGAACTCTTTTAAACTACTGGGAAACTTGTGAAGTGACTAAACCAGCACAGCTTGGGTAGGAACAGCTCAGGTGTGAGCTCAGCTCAGGACAGGTGACGGCCGTTCTCTCCTGCAGCGAGGGAGACAATAAGGAAGCACAGTAAAGAGAGCCAGATAATATTGGAAGGAAAGATTCAATCAATAATAGGGGAAGAACTTTAACAAAGTGATTATCTAGATAAAAAGCTGGTCTCAAAAGACCTGAGGCTTGACATAGGAAAAATTAATGGAAGAAAGCAGTAGCAAATAGTTTTCTAGGAGTGATGTTGTATTGGAAGGAGGATGGATAAGATATTTACCAAGCATTTAATTAGGTTATGTCCAACAGCATTATGAAGTAGGTGAGTGTGTGGATTGATTCATCTGGTTTGGGATTTTGTAAATAAAGAAGAACAAATTCAGCTGGAATAAAACAGAATGATTAGGTAGGAAGATTTCATAACCCGTAAAAAATATTTTGGATCAGAATATTGATAATAAATCTCTTTACTATCGCTCATTTTCTACACTGCTATTTGTAGTTTCCAGGCAAAATAAAAAAAATACTTAAGTTTGCAGCGCAATACCTTGTCAGAAGAACCCAAAATCTATTTAATCTTGGAGAAATAGGAAACTGTATCTAATAGCTGCTTTATTTTTTTCTATTTGTTTTTTTTTGGTGCAAGTTAACATAAACCAGACTTGTTTATCTGATTATATCTATGGCCTTGTACTTGTTTCTGTGGTGTGCTATTTATCTCTGCTTTACAGATTCAGTTGAACTTTCAATGTTTTACAGCGTTTTGCAAGTTCTCCTGTCTTCAGAGAATTGTGAAAACTTTGTGATAATGGTTTCACATTGAACTTGCAGACCTTAATAATAAATATTTTGGGTTGGTGTTACCTGAAACTACCAGTTAGATCATGGCAGCAGACAGCTGGTTTCTGTGCAGAGGAACTGTATGATTAAAGCTCACTGAATTTAAAGCTGCAAGGAGCTGGTGAGTGTTTGTACACTGCAACCTGTAGTTTTCACTGCAGAGCAAGTGTGTTAATTGTTTTACATAGTGGAAGGAATAAAATGTTTCTCAGATGCAGCGCAGCTGCCAACGAAGGTATAAAAAGCAGCAGTTCATGTTCATACTTTTAGTGAAACAAAGCAGATCAATTCCTGCTGGGATTGATAGGCTACTTTATACAGTGGCCCCTGCTACGTCAGGAATTGAGGCTGTCAGAGTGAATTAAGCAATAAACAAGTCTGTGTACGTGAGATTTCATTTTTGGATTGCGGTGGAAAATACTGTAGAAGCTGCTCACAAGTGCATTGATTGTGCTTGCTGGTTTGTGCAGCGATGTATTTCATAGCAGCCCTGGTATATAAAGTTTCTGGAAGCCATCCTGCATAACACACAAACCAAAGCAGGTACCTTTTTCCCCTTAACTACTCCAGAAGAAAGTAGATCCCTTTAGCTCATATGCAGTAACTGCTGGGTTAAATCTCAGTTGTTTTTGATAATATGTATAAATCATTGAGCTTGTGCAATATCTGAACATACAGAACAAGTACATCCTCCTTCACTCTTGTCATAGCTGAAGAAATTTGCAGCCTTGAGTCTGTGTCTGCTGTCTTCCAAGGTGCTCGACATCCTGAATTCAGTTGCTGGTTATTGGTATTTTTTGTTCCCCCTGTGCTGCCCCCCCTTAATCACATGTAAGGCTAACATCTGTCCTAGAGACAGAATTCCAGCCGGAGTTGGACAAAGTGAAAATGCAGTGGAGAAGAGTCTTGAGTCACAAGAGTTAAGTTCACTTCTGTAAAAAAACTGAACAAGCAACTTAAAACCACTCTTACACAAGTGCACCCACCTGCATTTCTGGCTGTGCCAAAAATCACTGCTGGGTCTTGGTCCTAATTCGTTGCTGGGATCCTGAGATTTGGAGGTTTGTGGACTTTGCCAATGTGCTGTTAGCAGCTGCTTGAGAACCTCAGGATCACGCAGGCTTCAGGGGGCTGCAGTGCTGCAGGATCCTGGCTCTGCTTTCGTCAGGAGCTCTCCTTAGGAGCTGTGGCTCTGCTGGCTCATTGCTCTGTTTCCGAGTTTGAGAGAGACCCCTGTTTTCTATGGTACAGAGTGAAGGGTGCAGGGTTTTTGTGCTATGAAATGCTGCTGGAATTTTGGAGCTCAGATGAAAGCTTTTATCAGCTCCCAAAATACAAAGCTCCTGTTCATGCTATTGAAAAATCTTCTGTTAACAGCAGCTGTTAGTAATGGGCATCGCTTCTCTGCAGTGCCTCAAAGCAGGCTAGCAAGTAATTAGAAAAATTGTTGCAGGATTCAAGAAAAAAAAGGCTACTGGTACAGTAGTTGGAGATGTGTCACAATAGGAAATTTCTTTGTCCACCTGCTCAAGTGTGACAAGAAAATGTATTTTAAATAATATGTACTGTGGCAGCACTGAATTTCAAAGTGTTTAAAAACACATTAATGGTCTCTTGGATGTGACATATTTAGCAGGAATTAATAATAACAAAAACTTGGATTAAACGATTTTTAGATATCACACGTGGTGGCTGAATCAAGCAAGAAAACTCCTTAGAAGGTAAGAAGATAAGTTTTCTTTCACTTTTGAATGAGCTTTTTCCTTTGTTCTCCAGTTTTACCTTTTGTTATCCATTATTGCTGCCTTCCTGAACATGTGAGGAGCAGTGAAATCTATCAGGAATATCAGAAGGGAGGCACAATGCAGCTATCACCAACCACCACATCCATCACTACTTGTCTTCAGTGTTGTGACTGAACGAAACTTGTTCTCTCTCCAGTACCACTAAAAATTGTAACACTATTTTACCTTGTAGCTGACTGAGCAGTGTCCCATATCTCATTGAATAATGTAAGCATTCTGTACAATTAAACTGCAGCACTATTTTGCTCTATGTGGAAAATCCATATGAGTATGCTTTGGTATTTATAACATTAGCCATGAGTTGATTTGATACTAGAAGAAATGTAGCCTGTGATGCTCAGCTGTGGCAGAAGCCACATCTGTATCTGTTAAAATGTAATGTGCATTGCTACAAAAGCAGTTTGTTTCAAGAGGCTCACATGCAGAAATGCAAAGAGTTCTAGCTGCAGTAAACAACATAAGGTAACTTCTTGTGACCCAAAGCCCTTGTAGAAGGGGCGATTTGGCAGTGAAATATTTAATAGGTTTAACAGCAGTAGTGTGTCAGAATACTCAGACAGAATACAATCAGTGAATTGATCGTGTTAATCTAATCTGTTCTTACACCTCAGCTCCCTGGGTGTGCTGGTACCCAGCAGCTTCTCTTGCTGCCTGTCCTCAGCAGAGAGAGCACATCCACTTGGAAGGAAGACTGCTGGAATTCCTTCTTCATTTTAGTCTCTTTACCTTGCCTTGGCATTATTGCCATTTCTCTTCACTAGATGGATCAATGGAGTGTATCTTTGGGTGCTGTTGCTTGGTTTATTCTTCCCTTGCAGAGTGCTCGTGTGGACAGTCACAGCTGGATGTGGGCTGGAGTTTTAAAGCTCTTGCACATCCATTGCAGCTCCCTGCAAGGTTACCTGTGTGACTGAATTTACACTGAACCTGGCAGATGGCAATACTTGTCATATACTCAATTACAGAAATAGGTTTTGGGGGAAAAAAAATAGGATACCAGTGTAAATTTCCAGATTAATTCTTGAAGTAAGCACTTTGGGAGCAGATACACAACATTTACTGCATTGGGGAAAAAAATAAAACTCTCAAACTTGTCATTTATTAACTTATTTGTGTAAGCCTATATTTTGCTAGGAAATAGTTCTAGGAAGTGAAAATAACTTTGGCATATTAAATTGAAGGGAAACACTCCTGTAAGTGAGTTTTTTCTGGAGCAGAAACTTGCTGGTGTTTGTGGCTTTGGGTTGGGCAAGAAGCACAGGTGGAGGGGATTCCCTTCTCAGTGGTCAAGGTCATGGGGGGAGCTGTAAAACTACAACGTGTGAGAGAACCATGTGCTGGGAGCTGAGAGAAGGCTGGTGAGGGATTTGAGGGGGACACTCAAGGGATCCCATCCTGGTTAATGGCAGCCAGCATGCCCACCCTGCCCAGTGTCTGGGAAAGTGCATCTTATTCCCTGTGCAGTCAGGGCTAGAGGAGGGAATCACTGCTGGAGATGGGCCAAGGTCTGGCTCCAAGTGTTTATACATCTTCTCAGCTTTCATTGTTTCTCTGGTGATTGCTTCCGTATATACAAAATCTGACAAATAATTGCAGTTTGAAGGGCGTGCTTAATGGAGGGCCATAAAAGTGATTCACAGGCAACTGTAAGCGGAACTATTACACTAAAGGATAAAAAGCTTCCTTAATGAGCTCTACAAAACAGTTATGATGTATTTATGAAAACATTTCCAAATACATGTAACCAGGGGAATTAAAAGATAAATATTTAAAGATCAGCTGACAGTTTTCACATATAGCAAAACTCCAGTTCCTCTATTCGGCAGTAAATTTATAAAAAGTATATATTTACATGATTTGTAACAAAGAAGAAACAAAACTTGCATTAAACCCTGATGTTTTTCTCTGTAATTGTGTTTTTCTATTCAGATGAAGAGATGAAGCATGAAGAAAATGGGCGGATGAGATTCAGAATATTAATAAGGTAAACCAACATTTTTTTTCCTTCCAAATAATTTATTAGAATCATGTCACAGAACTGTATTTAAGAGGATGAAGCCTAACAGCAGTTCAGAGTTTGATTAAGTTTCTTTTCATCCCATCATTGCTGTACACAATTAGGTTATTCAAGTGTGATCCTTAAGTGTTCACAATATGAGTCATAGCCTTGTTCTTCACACTCCAGAGAGGGAAAAATTGGTTTGTGGGCACGAATCCGATGAATATATGGATCAATGCATGCCCTTTTAATGTTTATTATACACACGCTCTTTTAGTTTGGATAAATGATTATCTCATTGTGTTACTTGCTCTTTTTAGACGTGCTGTGTTGTTGTCTGAGCAAAGCTTTAGAAGCATTTTAAGCATTCAGGGCTGACACTTGATTTGGCATTGCCTTGTCAGTTGAGATTACTTTTATTCTTGAATGGATTAATAATCGATAGGTGTTAAACAATATGATTTTCCTTGGGGTTACAGCTGCTGTGTTGTGCAGCTCTGACATAAAGAATGAAGATGTGGCTCATGTTTTTAAGTCAGCTTTAAAGCTTTTTTTAGATGTACCAATTTCTTAGGTTTATTACACCACAGGGCTTATTGATGGAGGCTGTCCCAAGGGCTGTAACTCCTTGAAAAGAAGGGACAAATGAGGAAATCAGGTGACAAGGTGGCCAGTCTGTGCAAAACATTGTCACCAGCCTGGATCCTGCTCAGAGGAAAGCTACTGGCAGTGCTTAAGTGCTGTAATGGAAGTGCTTCAGTCATGGGCATCTCTTCTACAGCATCAAGAAGTTTGTGGTGAAGCTGAACTTAGCCCCAGGTGATGATGCTCACCACATTATCACTTATAGAAACACCGAGTAGATAATTTGGCTAAAAGCATTAATTAACTTCACAGATGTTAAGGAATCATTTAGTAGCCTCCACTAGGATTTCTGAATCTTTAAAAGTGTAATGCATGTAATTGATTTTAAACTTTTTCTAACTTTCTGATGGGACACTAGGATTTGTTTTCTTTTTTTCCCTGACATTATTTGATTGCTTTAAATTCTGCTTTTGTGAGAGATTTTTCTATTCCACTTGCTCTATTAGGATGCAATTGTTCTAGTCCCTGAGAGTCACTGGCCTTAGAATGAAAGGTGATTTGGGTATTAGGGATTCTGTAGACAGCTATTAATGATAGGTTTGTTTCTACATGAGAATGTGAGGGAAGGAGAGTAGAATCAGAATTCTAAACAATTAGTGAGTGGTGGAAGCACAAGAACACACTCAAGCCTTGGGAAGATTTTCAGTCTGGCTCTGCACACCACGTGTCTGACTCTTTGGATGGAACAGCCTGTGTTAATTATGTCTTTAATCTCTCTTGCACCAAATTGTCAGTGGTTGAGAGAAATAAACCCATTGATCAAAGGCAGAGTTTTCAAGCATAATAGTAATTTGTAAACCCAGTACTTCTACACCAACAGTTGCATCATCTCCATTGGTTGCAGATTGTTGTGCATTTCAGAGCACAAGTAAAGCTGCTTTTCAGTGGCTGTTGTGAAAGCATCTATGGATTTGATTTCTTGGTACATAAGCATAATATATTTGATTTCGCGGTACATATGCACCATTAAAACTTGAAAATTTTTATTTAAATACAGTTTATGGATTATGTACTCCAACCTGGGCAGCCTTTCCTCATACCCCTATTTTTATGACATGCCTGCTCTGCACCAGGAAACTCCTGCTGCAGCTCTTTGCTCAGCTGAGGTGCCTGTTGAGATCGGCTGGTGGAGGTGCCTTTGCTCTCATCTGGAGAACTGGGACATTTTACATGCAGAGAGGCTCACAGCAACAAGCCTGCAGGTGAGAAGGGAAGAATTCCTGAATGATTGCCTGAGGTTGCCAAACTGTGTTACGTCCCTGGTACTCACTGCTTTGCCTGGTTCCTCTGGCACACTGTTACTGTCAGTGCACCACAGAGGACCCTGTGTTTCAGGTACCCGCGTAACATCGGACCCTCCTCTGTATTGATTTCAGAAAATAGAGTGTGTGCATTCTTTAGCAGTTTCAGGTGCATCTTAACTCAAAATTTGGCCTTTGGAGAGGAATTTATGTTGCCCTGCAGCTGCTCAAAATGTCATAGACCGCTGTATTTGCCCCACCAAGGTAATCCTTGCTTCCTTCCTGCAGGCTGGAGCAACGCGCTGCTCACGGGGGCAGAGCTGACACGGTGCTGGAACTCCAGCTTCTCAAACCTGCACCTTTCCCTGGGCAGCCCTGAGCCTTAGGTGAGCATACAAAGCCACTGAGATGCACTCAGGTTTCTGTGGTGCCCAGATTACCCTGGGCAGCTGTTCTGTTCACCGAGAGCACACACAGACAGGCAGATTCTGTCTTCCCCCGGCAGAGTAGTTACCGTGGCAACTATCGCAGGGCATGAGATTTTCCTTGCTGGGACGGAACACAGGAGCTAAATCTGACACGTGCTAGGTCACACTCGGCGAGTTCCTTGGATGGAAGCGTGTGGTGGCGGGAGAGCTGACACCGTTTGCAGTGTGATGGGGTGAGCTCGTGACAACAGCACTGCTGTGCTCAGAGTTTAGGTTCATTAGTGCTGCCTGAAATTGCTCTGGGTGGTATTAAAAGCATAACCAGCATTTTTCCTGGAGGAGTTCAATGAGGGTGAACATAAGTAAAAGCCTTTTGCCTATGCCCCTTTAGTCAAAGATGCCTTATTGAACTTTATTAGTATAATAATAAGGTTTTACAGTTCCTGGAGAAGCCTCTTAAAACTTGGATGGTGGGGGTTGGATTCACTTAAGCTGCTGACTTTTTTTAAAACCTCACATCAGTAGAAGAGCGTGTGCACATTGTGAGTTTTCAAATCACCCTGAATAGTGTGCAGTAATATCTTGCCCTTTTTTTCCCTTCCTTCTCCTCTCCAGTCTGGGGCAGCTGTAACTCCCAGGAGCATCAGTGGTGGTTTGAGGTGAGGAAGGGCTTGATTGGTGCTGACAGATGGCACAACCACAGCTCTCAGGACCTGACATGCAAGCCTGCAAGTGCTTTGCTCCTTACCACTGCCTCTCATGCTCCATGGCAAAACATATCCCCCTTCCTGAGGATCTCAGGGTTCACGATTCTGTTGTTTGGGTGGTGATTTTACAGAACATCAGTAGGGCTTGTTAACAGAGGTGATCAATGAGACTTGGGTGGGAGAATCATTGAAAAGATCAGTTCTGTAATTAATCTGAAGGGGTTTTTTTCTGATGTAGATGCTTCTTTAACAGCAGAAAGCTCAAAGAATGAATATTTACCGGTATCAGGGTTGCTAAGTCATTCCTCAAGTGCAAGGGTTTGGATGCAGGTGTTGCCATGAGTTCCAGGTGTTCCATGGTCCTTAGAGCTATTAATGATTGTAACTCCCTGATACAGATTTCAGAGACCCAGCTTTTTCTTTCCTTATATCTTTCATCCTTTTAATATTCTAATCACCTTCTTCATCTTCCTAGCATCTGAATTAATGTCATCCTAATTATTCTGTGTGGATTTCTATCACATTTGACATTTGTTATCAGTTTTGATCGTTCCATTGTTTTCAGCAGATGGAGAGCTCACCTAGAAAAGGCTGCAGAGAGAAGTCAGTGTCTACCAGAGCCAAATTCAGACTTGGGCTTACACCAGTAAGATCAGGAGAGCTGGGCACTGATGGAGTTTTAGCAAGAAATTTGGAAGGTTGAGGCTAAAATCAGAGATGCTCAAAGCAGAAAAATCTCTACATCCTCCATGGGAAGGTAGAGCTAGGAGAAGGATTCTTGGCTGACTTTGCTGAAGGTCTCAGGAATGGGGTTAGCTGTATAAGGAATGCTGATGAGAATAGGACAAGGAATGCTGATGCTGGGTGATTCTTATTTGGTAGGTTTTTTTTTTTTAGATAGAAGTTTGGAAAAGGTTCCCTAAATAAAAAGAAGATTTTAAAGGTATTTCTTTTTCTTTGTAGTTATTTTTTTATTTAATATATTTATCTTGGAGGGGAATCTAATTCATCAAAAGAAAACCCAAGTGATTTTGCATTTTTCATTTAACGAGCGCATATTCTCATGTCTTTTAAGGAGTTGTTGGCTTTGTTCTCTTCAGGAATCACATCTAGAAGAAACAGCAAGGTGTGGTCACCTGCTGATGTGAAGTTTTCATATTGTTTGTCTTGTCCTAGCACAAGCTGCCCTACCACAGCTTGGTTAATCCCTGATGAAGAATTCCTGTGCTGCTGCTAGAATGGGAGGAAGAAGCTGTTGGGTTGGGTGGATGTTTCTGAAGCTGTAACATCACTGCCCAGCTAATATGCTGATTTCATAATAAAACACTGATGATAAGGCCAGAAAGTACCTTTTGCATTCCTGCACGTGCTTTTACAGCCAGGAGTCTCAAGGGAAAACTGAGTCAAGTCTATAGACAAATGAAGGGCACTGGGGGGAGGATTCTTGTTGTGTAAATTCATTGTTATTAAACAAGGGAAACATGTCAGGTGTTTTGCAGCGCATCCCTGGGTGTGGCCAGTGTTGCTCAAGTGCAGCACATGATCGGGATTGCTTCCTGCTGTAATGGGCAGACCGAAAACTTCAAAAGGAGATTTCTGTCTGTGCTGTGCTGTGTGTGCTCACAAGGCCTGTCAGGCTGTCATTCCCATTTGATTTAGAATGATGAAAGCAGAAGCAAAATCAAACTCAGTGATGTGGGTTTGGTTTGATGGGATTATAACTCCCGGTGCTCTGGGGAAGGAGTGATGGTGCCCGTGGCAGGTGTGATACAGCACTGTCAGATCTCACCTGGCACTGGACAGGGGCCTCAGCACTGCCTGTAAATATGGGCAAGAGCATTACAACTGGAGCCTAAGTCTGAGCTTGCTGCCTCTGGAGCTGTTCAGTTCTTGGATTTTTGGTTTGGCCCACCACAGGGTTGATGCTGGACATGTATATTGCTGCTTTCCCAAAGGTTAGGATATCTGCAACTCTGATTTTTCGCACTGTATGGCTTTTCTCACAGGTTCAGCTCAATCTTTGGGTAAACAGGTTGTTTCCTATGTGTGCTTCTAAGTTTTGTGGAGTTGGAGACTCTCCAGCCTCAGACCATGAAACAATTATTGAAAAGAGAAACAATCCTATTTTCCAATCTTCCAACACCAGAACATTACAAATTAACAGTAATTTACTCTGTTCTGCCCAGGTCTGTGAGGAACTCATGAAACTGCTAGCATGAACACATTAAAATGAAATATAGGTTACCTTTTTGAAACCTAATCCTTTATTCCTGGTAAAGTATAGACTGCATCCCAGAAACCTCACACAGTGTTCCAGCTGTCGATGGAAGGACCTTTGCACCACAAGGGTTTTTTCCAGCTATATTGGTTTTATTAGATATGTTCCCTCCTCTGAACACTTCTCCTATTCCTAAAATGCCAGGCTAAAAGTGCTCCTCCTCCATCTCGTTGCACACTGGCATCTGAGTCTGTGCTGTCGCACTGGAAAGAGCAACATCCCCTGCTGTGAACCTGTGAAAGTGCTGCAAATGCCTTGTGGTGGATAACATCCACTCCATTATACAGAGAATCTTCCACAGTTCCTACAAAGAGAACAACAGAACTGGCAACCAGAAATGCTCAGTAGAGTGGGGTTCTAGTCCTGTGCACTGAAGAACAATGACAAACAACATGCTTGCTGCTGTATTAACAGGTTTTATTTCACTACAACTCTTACATCACATTTTTCAGCTTGTCATCGTTTTTCTGTACTAATCTCTGCTGGAAGGATTTGCTCACATCTTCCCCAAGCTCTGTCCTTTCTGATAAATTTCCCAGGAAATGAAACAGGATAGAAATGCTGGGGTGGTACTAACACAACAACAGAGGCTCTTTCAGTGAGGAGGAATGATGCTGTGATTCTTGTCTTATTTGGTGTCTAGATGTTGAAAAACTACCAACAACCCTGTGTGTAAAATTTGAAGCTCTTGCATGAAATTTGTTAAGGTGTCTTCTGTTTTTTTAGTCTGAATTTGTGTGTTGTTTGTATGTTATATGCTTCTGTGATCTTTGTTTTTAACATACAGTTCATACTTAATGAACTGCATTTGAAAACTGAAATCCAGACTTAGCTCTATAGATGAGTGTGAACCCTATTATGTAGGCACAATCTTTCTTCCTTTAGTTCAACCTCATTTTCCCAGTACTTCTAACTATTAACTCTGCTCTCAATATCTTTACATGGCCAGTGGTGAAAACGTGTGACAGTCTGCTTTTCTCTGCAAGGCTAAATGAAGTTAAGCCATTTTAACTTACATCATTTGATGATCTAAGATTGTTATTAATGATGAGAGACTGAGAAAAGTTTCTTACCAAGGGAAAAATCAGAATATTTCAGAAACTTCCCCTACAGGCAGATCTCCAGCAGCACATACACTGTTGATGCTGCAATGCCTGGCTCTTTTAATTTCTATACAGAAACAGAAATCTGGCAAGTGGAACTGCATTTGTTAGATCATCTGATACTCAAATGGAAGATGATTGAAGCAAAACATTGCAGAAATGTAGCTCATGAAAACTTTTGGTTCTCCCAGAGCAATGATTTTTGTCTTTGCATTAGATTGTAAAACAGCTGGGTTTTAGGACAGTTCACTTCCTAAACACAGCTACCAGGAACATATTTTCATTTTTAAAATCTGCAATTATTTACTTATTCTTTATGCGTATTAGTTATTTTGGTGGCTTTCTTAGCCTGTTCTGTATTGTAGGTTTTAGTCATAGTTCAATTTTGTGCAAATAAAAAAGATTTCTCTGCCATAAAAATACAGTATTACCTCAGACAATTTTGACTTTGGCACAAGCATAATTCCTGAACAGGCACTTAATAAATTCAAAAATAACTGAACATGAAGGCTTAATATTTGGTTTTCAAACAGGTGCTTGAATGCTGAAGCATTCAAATAAAGTGAACACAGAACTTTAGTAATAGTGCCTGGGCAATTCAGGTCATTAATGTTTTTGGTTTTTTTTTTCACTTTACCATCATTATAACTGGCAGTGATTTCCAATTTCACACTTTTGCTTTAAGAATGACTTTTAAAACAGCAAGTGTCTGTTCCATGGGGATCTTTTCCCTCTGTTTATACTGACCCTTTAAATGTATAAAGTGGTCTGATGTAAATGATAGCTTTTGGACTTTGCCCCAAATAACCAGCAGGATAAGCTATTTTTGTTTTCTTCCTGCAGTCACCATATGAGTTATAACTCCTTATTTTCTTCACACTAGATTCCTTGGATTTCACTTCTTGGTGAAGCAGTATTTCTGTGTGTCTGTGAAGGAACAGACTGTTTTGTTCAAATCATCATTGTTTCTTTGTGCAAGAGGGAAAAATAGAAAAAACCTAATTTTAATGAATTGTAGTCAAGTATCTGTAAATGGCTTGGGAAAATGGCACGTTAAGGAGTTACTGCAATTAACTGAGGCCCTGATCTTGTAGGAATTATTGTGTTGGTACTTTGCTTTATGGCGATGCCATTTACATCAATGAAATTGTTCTGGTTGTGTGAATTGAAGCACACGGACTTCTGGAGGCTCCAGATGAACATTTTTTAGGTACTGCACTTATACAAGTTAATTCATTGAACACCTTAATGTTAGTGGAGAGGATTTTATATCCCTGTCCTTAAAGGTGGGTTGGGCGTGCTGCAGGGATGTACGCAGCTCATCCCTGCAGGAGCTTGGGATGCTCGGGAGCCGCGGTCCCGGGCAGGGAGCGCAGGCTCCGCATCCCTCTCCGGAGCCACGGAACTCGGCTCTCCTCTCGCACGGTGTGGGCATTCCTGATGAATGTTTGAGCACTTTTCTGCTTACAGCTCTCCGCTCGGCTGAAGTAACCCCAGTGACCCGAAACTGGGCTGTGTGTCCCACAGCAGTGAGCGTGCCCTCGCAGGAGAAGCGGTCCCGGAGCCCAGCAGCAGCGCCGAGGCTGCTGAGCCATGCACGGCCCGGCTGCTGCGGGGCTGCTCTCACCGGCAGGGGCCGGGAATGGCTCTGAACAGCACCTGCTCCACACTGGTGCCCAGAGGCAATTGCTGCCTGCATGATGACAGTGTCAATTATCACCTACAACGCTCCTGCGAGGAGTAAAATGGCACTGACAAAGATGCAATTATTCGGTCATTTGCTTCCTGCTCCTCTGATAGTGCCAGTGTCCGACTGCTTCTCTAGTGATGCTCTGAAGACTGTGATGTCTTGCAACTGCAATGTGTTGAAAGCTACAGCTTCTCCCACTGCCCACGGGTGTTTGGCACGGGGAAATGTGCTGGTTAAAGAAAAGCTCCCACCACTCTCTCACCTTTAACTTCAAGCACCCTGGTGATTCTGCTGGGTGAGGTAAATAGATCACAGCAATGCAGTAGCCAAATCAGGGTCTGAGGGAAGGGTGAACGCACAGGGGAGGGAGTTTTAGCACCGCAGTTAGCTCACTTTTGCAGTGTTATATTTCAATACTAGATAAATCAATAACAGGCTGTGGCTGCAGGGTCTGCAAGTGGCAGCTTCTCTGTGGCTCTGGGCCAGCCACGGCCCCGTGTGCTGACGGAAGAGGAGGGAGAAGTGTTGGGGTGACTCCGTGTGGTGCCAGCTGGGACCCACCCAGGGCAGTTTGCCCTGCCGGGAGCAGTGGGGACCAGCGGGGAGCACCCCGAGTTCAGTCCCGGCTGGCTGCGACCGCTGCGCTGCCGGGAGCTGCGCACAGAAGGGTCAATGGCCTGGCACCCTGTGCCGCTGGCTCCTCGGGCTGTGGCTCTGTTTCGTGGACAAATGCTCGTTCCTCTCAGGCTGACCATTCCACCAGCCCCGCTCCTCAGAGTGCCCCTCTCAACCTCCACGGCTGCTGCCAATTGGTGCCACTTAAAGACGGCCCGGAGCAGCGGGCACAGCCAGCTCCGCCTGCTGCTGCTTGAGCTGCCCGGCCACACCTTCCCTCCAGGAGCACAGGAACCTGGCACAGTTTTAGGACTTAATTTGTTTTAGGGAGACAAAAAGAAAAAAGAAAGAAAAGGAAATAGCTGACAGCTTTATTTCTTGATTAGTTTCCTATTTAGAGCATGTACTAATGATGTATTTAACAGAAAATCTGGAGCAGTTCTGAGTTCATTGCTTAGTTGTTTCCTTACCACTGGTGAAGTTTTTTCCCCCCCCAAGGGCATCCCATCTTGCCTCTAGGGAGGGCTAGTATACCTTTTTCTGCGATTTTCTCTTTTGGAAGCCTCTGTTGTGGAAGCATAACCTTTCCTCAAGAGTCTCTCCCTTTCAGTAGCAGACTGTCAATTTAAGAAAAACTGAAGGAATCTGATGATGGAGCTGAAACATTTTGTTTGATCATTTTCAGAATAGCAGATCTGGGGAATGTATTCCAAGAAAAATTTATTGCCTACACTTACATTGTTACATGGTCAAAGAGAGTGGAAATCGGGATGAATTCCCCTGAAGAGTTTTTTAATGTCATAGGAAATGTTTTTATTCTTTTGAATTGTAGAAAATTTATAAGATGTAAAACTTGCAGAGTCTTCTGGAAAATTGCAGTCTCTTGGAAAATTGCAGGGGTGTCTTATAGCTTTTACTAGTAACAGGGACGAATGTTACCAAAATGATTCTTTTTTCACACAATTAAAATACTGGTTTGGGTTTCTTTATTTGACCTCTTGGTCTCCCTTTCCAGCAAAGGCTGGTGTAAAGAAAACATGAGGGAATAATGGGCTAATCTTCACCAGGAACTTTCTTCTGGACTTGGCAGGATAAGTTATCTGCCAGCAGGTCATGATCAGCAAAATTGCACTGCTGGTTGGAAAAGTGAACATTCATGGAATGCTCTTCAGGACATAATTTACTCAACTCCATATATGTGAAACTCTCATTCACAAAATCACCCCAACCCAGTGTCAATCACGTGAATTATTTATGCAACAAAATGTTGCTTGTTGATACTGGCATTTATAAACTGCAAAGAAACTTTTTATCCTTCCCAGTGATTAGGGCTGAAAACCTAATTACAACATGTTCTAACATCAAGTGATGCATTCCTGCCGCTCTTGCTGCCTTTGAGCACAAGTAATTGGCTGCAGAAGCAATCAGAGTTCTTGTTGTAATAGAAAATAGCAACGTGCTCTGAGAGCCTTGGTGAAAGAAACCTGAGATAGCGGCAAACCCTCTTAGTGACCTCGGGGAGGTTTCTGGGGCTGAGGTAATGCAGAACCCACTTTCAGCCATTGTGGTAGGAGAATCTGACATTATTATTTTTGTTTTAAAGCCAAAACTAACAGCAAGACCTGCAATTTACTCCTGGCCATCAGCACACACAGTGAGGTCGTGTTCCCCTTCATCTTGGAATAACCTAGAACTCAGCTCACTTTGCTCTCTGATGAATCCACACAGACAATTTACATTAAACACTGGCAAAACTTGGTCTGTGAGGAAGTCAATGCTCAAGAATGGCTGTTGCTGACATAAGGAGATAAACCTTTAGTTCCATAACTATGGAATATTTGTTGTTAGTGCTATAGAGGCACCCCAGTACAGAATACAGGATTACTCTTTTAAAAGAAAGCAGCTCACCTGTTCCGTTCACATGTTTAAGTGTGTCAGCCAGAGCACAAATGTTTGATGGAGCAGAAATGGCTTGTTGATTAAATTGCACAGGAACACTTCCTCTGGCACAGTTGTTCAAAACACTGCCAGGTGGTAATCAGAGGGATGCACTCCTTACACAAGCCCTGCAGCCATGGATTGCTCATCTGCCATGGAAGCACAAAGGAAATATTCTGAATGTGTTAAACATTTGGGAAAAATACTGCTTAGTTTTATCGGTGCTCTGCAGGATCTTGGAGATGCCTTTTGAAGGATATTCAGTTTCCTGAAAGGAGCTAGGGCAGAGACACTCTTGACATTAGTAAGTAAGAGGGAGTAAATAATAAGTGTTATTTGCACAGGGAAAAATGATCTGAGTATAACGTAAAAAGATAATAAGGAGAAATTAAGTAGTAAAAAGATTTTGGTTTAATAGCAAAAACTGCATGCTGAAAATTTGCCTATTAATCTAATTTCACTGCTAGTTCCCCGTGAAACTTCTAGTCTCAGGGGGTCATTTGTCAAATCTTCCTTTAATGTTTCATTAAAAGTAATTTAAACTTGTGGAGAACATAAGTAAAATTTGCAAGTGCACATTATCTCCCCTCAGCTTCAGGCTGTCCTGACCCTTCTGGCTAACTTTGGCTGCTGCTCATCAAATATTGAGGAGCTCTTAATGGAATTGCATTCACTCCACAGCCCCATGAAAGAAAATCAAGCCTGGGCAGGCCAGACAGGCCAAGCAAACAAGTGGAGCTAAAGAAATAAAACACCAATAAACAAAACAAAACAAAACAAAAAAAAAAAAAAAAAAAGAGAAAATTAAGAAAAAAGCTCTTGCCAACATATTACATCCTGAGCTGGGATTAATGTTAATGAAGGTAACCCTCACTTTTCCCTGGCAGGTGTCACATCCCTCACTCATCCCTGTTGTTCCAAAGGTCAAAAAGGAGGTGAAAGTTCACTATCAACTTTGGAGTTTTTCATGCTGCTACTCCTGTTTATCAAGAAGAAAATATTAATTAGATCATTTTAAAAACTAAGTATGAGCCTAATTCTTCAAAATATTTAATAATATTTAATTGGAGAGAGGTTCAGAATGAGAGAGACAATGGGGATGGAGTTCAGAAGACCTGTAGGTGTGTTTGGAGGGCACACCTGGGAGAAGTGTGCAAGTACAGGGCTGGTCCTCACTTGTATTTGATGTTAATGGACATTTAAGAGGAAAAAATGTTACTTAACAGACTATTTCTAAGTACCTGGGCTGATATTTTCTAAGACTTAGGTGTAGGTATAACTTTAATTTTAAAGAACGCTGTGCACCAATTTAAATGAAGATTTTTAGTTTTCTGATCAGGTAGGTGAATTATAATCTCTTTCAAGATGAAAAGACCCCATCAAAGGTCATAAATGATCTTTGATACTGCTGCACATAAACTGTAGTTTGCATAGATTTATCCCATTAGAGACAAGCTTTCCTGGCACACTTGAAAACCATTGTACATGAGTTTGGTGGTAATGCATTAGCATAATTGTAATTAGCCTGATTAACACCAGCTGATCTTAATTTATTACATCTGTGGTTAGGGCTGGGATGTGGTGTTGCGTCTGTTTCCTCACCAGTGTGCCTGGGAAGAGCCCGGTCTGGGTTGGGCTGGTGTGTGCAGAGTCTGTCGTGCCCACTTAATGTCCGTGAGCAGGAAATCCATTCCAGCAGAGCCAGGGAAGGAGCTTGCAGTAGTGCTGTGACAATTGCAATTAAGGGTCTGAGAATGGTAATTATGTTTACATACCAGCCGTCTGATTAAATGTAAACTAATTATGTGACAAGCTTAAACTGTGACCTGAATTACTCTTGCAGCATCGCAGTTGAATTTCAGCAGAGTTTTTGGATAATATATTAGCATTACACAAGCCTTCTTTTCTGTACATGTGAAATATTATGAATATTACTGGAATAATCCGACTTTCCTTACTTTCGCCATCCAGCTTCAAGTATAACCTGTAGCTGTTATTTATTTCAGCTGTTCAAAGCCCTACTCATAAAGCAGGAGGTATTCACAGAATAGCTCAAGTTGGAAGGGATCTCTGGCGCTCGCCCAGTCCAACTCCCGGCCAAGGATGGGTCACCCAGAACAAGTGACACAGGAACACATCCAGGTGGGGTTTGGATGTCTCCAGAGAGGGAGACTCCACAACCTCCCTGGGCAGCTGCTCCTATGCTCTGCTCCTCAATGTAAAGAAGTTACAAAATCATTGTCAAATAATTCCTCCTTTGAAACAAACAGGAGTTCAGAAGAATTTCCTGTGCTGGCTTGAGAGGGTGTCAGGCAGGTGGGATGGGGCCGTGTCTGTGCCCAGCTCTCTTTGCTGAAGCCTCTCAGTGCCCTGAGGAGGAGGGATGATCCCTGTGGGTTGTTGTGCAAGTTGGTCAGCTGAGAAACAGAATTCGTGACCCTCTCAAAGCCTTGGGAAGGCAGCAGTTGAAAGAAACTCTCGGGTATTTTAAGGACCAATTGCACAGCTGGGTACTGTAACCCTGGCGGAGGTTTAATCTGTTTAACCTAATCTACAGCCTGCCCTGTGCTGGAGTTCCAGCAGTCATCTAGAACTACAGCCGTGCATTGTGTGTGGGTGTGACATGATCTCACACCAATATAAACTGCAATTCTGAACCACTAATGCACAGCAAAATGGCAGAACTGAAGAACAGTGCAGGCTGGAAGGACCTTGGGAGATGCCAATGCCTACTCACTGTCTCTGTGCAAAGCAGGGCTAAATTCAATGTTAGCTTAGGTTGCTCAAACTCAGGAAGTCCTGCAAATTATATCCTTTTAGCACTCTGTTGTAGTTCCAGAGTTTCCACTTGGGGACAAAGTCCACTGGGTTTGAATGGGAAAATCTCTGCATCAAAATGTTGTTTGGTTCCCAGACCTTTTTGATACAATATAAATCAGTCTCAGAGCCTGACCCACAGTCCTGAATGTAGCATCCTGTGATCCTTTCAAGGGATTTCAGTATCAACATCAAAATACATAAAAACCTGAGGTGTTTGTCTAACACAGAGCATCATCCCAGATTTGCAAATTCTGTGTCTTTATTTAAATAGTCATAAAAATGTGAACTAATGTGGCAACGAAGAAACAAATTCAACTAGAACTGACTAACTTTATGGTATTGTAAGAAGATCCTATCTTCTCAACTGGAATAAGGGATTGTTCTCTTGGTTAAAGGATGACAACACTTCGAGTTCTAAAAATGTAACATTTTAAATTGATCTGTGAATAAGTCTCAGAGTAAGTCTGCATTTTAATGTTCTTAGGCCAAAAGGAGCAGAGTCTTGATTACCTGCAGTGGTTTTGCTTCTGTTCTCCCAAAGCTGCTCCAACAGGTTGCTTGCTTCTATATGCTGTAGATTACAGACAATTCCCACAGCAGAAAAGAATTACAGCAAATGATCTTATTTTCTCTTTTCTTCTTTCTTCAGGAATTTATTTCTGGCTTTATTCGTTGCCTATATGGAAGATAAGACAGGCAGTAACATTGTGCAGAGATTAAATATAACCACATCTCCATTTCTTTTCATAGCTTGTTTCCAATATTGTGTTTAAGCATCAGTTAAAATACCTCTCTGTCTTTTCAGAGGTTTTATTTATTCTTTAAAATCAAACTTTCTGAATTAGTTATTTGGTCTCTACATTTTGCATCAGAATTATTGGGATTTTCTGGGCTCTTGGAACAGCAGTTTATTGTGAGCAGAGGGGGCAGAGAAAAAGGGAATATGTACTTGGTGTTTTAATATTTAAAGAAATAGCTGGGTTTTACAGAAACATCAGTAAATGTTTACTTCTAAAGTAAACTGACCTTAATACTCTTAAAACAAGTTTATATCAATATTGGGAATGTGGATTACGGCAGTGAAATTTGTAGGGCATAATCCATTAATTATAGGAATTCATGGACTTTAAAGCCATTTGGTAGCAAAGTGCTCAATTTCTAGCATTGCTGGCAAACAGCTTCTTCTGTTGCATGGGAGAACGTCTGTTTGTGTTTGTGTACTCGCTGCTTTTTTGTGAGGGATAATTTAACACTGCTGGAGATAATTGAGCTTCAGGAAGAGCATATGCAGAATTTTGGTCATGCAGTGCATCTTGTGGTTTCTGCTGTGTTAAAGAACTGGCACACACATATACTCTTTCCAGCCTCAGCTTATTTGATGCTCACACCAAGGCCTTGCAAACCTTATGATTAACCTTGCAAAACCAAAACCTGTTTTATTTTCTCCCCTGCAGCCATGCATCCATCAGCCCAGGGAGCTTCTCAAGGCATCTCTGCTGGCCATGGTTAGAAAAATTGGGGTGCAGAAGCAGCCCCTCTTTTCCAGCAACTACTGACGCCTTTGTCACCAGGCATTTCACAGTTCTGGAAATCACAAATAACATCTTGGTAAGACCCTAGAGATCAATGACAATTGCTACATTTTTTCTTGGACATCTCTTCACTGTTTAGGCAAATAACTTCAAGGTGCTCCACTGTTTCAGATGGAGATGGAAAAGTGCTATTTCATTTTAAAATCCAGAACAGCTCTGTTTTTCTCTGTGTCTTAATTAAGATTTCTCCATATATTTTTTCTGATACAGTTACTTTTTTTATCCTTATAGTTCAGACTTCAGCTCTAGAAATTTAACTGTCGTACTGACTTTTAATATCCCCAGGATTAGAAGTAATCTGTACCTTACAGCTTTGATTTTCTGAATATTTGATAGATTTGATTAAACAGGTGTTTAACTAGGTACAGTTCATGGGGATTTGGACAAAATTCAACTTTTCCAATTAATAACCTTTAATAAATAACCTTTTAAATTCACTTCAAGTTTGTTTTAAAAGCTGAGGAGATTAATCTAAGCAGCAGTATTCTCTTCAACAATTTTCATAACTCTATGCTGGAATAAAAATAAACTAGTTTTTAAAAACTGATAGACTAGATTTTAGTCATCCAGTCTTGGGAAACTTTTCCATTCCACTTAGTATCAGTGCGATAAATATGTGCATATCACACAACAGATTTAGGCCTTGTCATCCATCTTTAATGAATCAGAACTTTGCTTCACTTTGCCAAATATTATGGTCTCCTTTTCACTCATGCTTATCAGAAGATTGTTTTGGTGTGTAATCAGTACTGACAATCTTAGAAACAGTCTTTTTAATTATTTATTGCTTTAGTATCCCTCCCTCTATTAGTCTTCAACATGACTGAAAAGACTTGAGAGGAAAAAATATTCATTTTTTAGGAAAAAACAGCAAAGAAAAAAAAAAAGAAAGGATTAATTCTTGTTGACACTGGAGAGATCAGCAAATCACATCACTCCACTGATTTACTGCTGTGGCCTTGTCAGTTCAAACCCAGTTTTCTTTCATCCTTTTGGTTTTTTTTGTGCCAGTTTCTTCTACTTCACCTCAGTGACGAGTCTGACTTTTCCCTGGTGGTAGGGCTTGGGGAGCACTCTCGTGCCTGTCCCTGTTTTGGCCATGGAGCTGTTGAAGTCACAAGCAGGGAGGTTTGTTGTAGCAGTGGTATTTTTGTTAGGAATGGGACTGAAAATGCCCTGGTGTTGGCATTTCCCGCTTTGGCTCAAGCGCTTGGGTTTGGTGCCGTGGCTGATGCCCTGGTGTTGTGAGGAAGGACCTGAGCCCTCCCTGAGTGCTGCCAGAGGGTTCTTTGTGCTGCTGCACAGCCCTGTGTCCATCCAGGCTGAACCCTGAGGAACAACCCGTGGGCTGCTCCAGGAAAATGTGTTTGATGTGACTTGGATGGTCCAGCTGGTGCTGCTTCCGTCTCTGCCCGGGATGGCTGCTGCCTGCTCTTCTGCCCTTGCACGGCTCTGACCCACTGCAGCAGGAATCAGAATCTCTTCCTAAAGTGTTGTGTTGCTTTCAGGTTTATCTGAACCATGCTGAGGTAAATTTAACACACTAGCTCTTAACACAAGGCTTTAAATTATTTTTCCACTAAGAGAGTTTAGCTGGGAGACAGCAGTTTGTTTCAAAGTTCCCAGACCCATTAAAACACCCTTTTTAAAATCTGACTTCGAGTGAAAGCAGTTTTGATTTAGCTCAATATGTTTGAAATGGTGTGACAGCATATGAGAGGCTAAGCTTTGAAAAGTCACAGAGCTGGATGTCGTCAACCTAGAAACGACAAATCACATAATGCTGATTAACAGCAGCACCTGGAGGGAGGGTAGTGATGTGACACCGCTCTAGAGCTGATCAAGAACCCTAAGGGATCCCATAAATAATGTCTGGAGAGGGCTGGAGACAGGTGTCTGATGCAGACAGGCATTGGTTTGTTAAACCAAGGCTTTGGTGCAGTGTGGCCTGTGGGATGCTGCAAAGGGCACACGAGGATATGAGACCCTACCATCAGCCCTACTAACTGCAGCCCTCTGATAGCCATTGTGAAACGCCACCAGATTGACTACATTAATAAATCATTAAAAAGCCCTGATGAGCCGTTTGTGTGCTGCAACAGCACTGATATCACACATGATTTCCCAGCAGAGATGACTCGTCACTACAGAGCAGTCTGAATAAGCCTCTGTTCTATCTTTAGTAGCCAGAACACAGAGCAAGGATTTAATGACCTGCTCTAATAATGTGGAGGGTATAAATATGTATTTAAATATGTTTATTAGATCCTCTTAGGCTGATGTTTCATCTTTCTAATAATTAGTTCCAGGGAGTGCATTTCCTGAGAACCATGTAATCACAACAGCAAATACTAAGGAATTTCTGGGAATACTGACAGGGTTAATGTAAAGCATGTCACCTGGAGATCTGGACTGAGAACCTTCTTACAAAGCAGCCTGAGACGATTTGAATGGCCATAATGAGAAAATAAATTTTAAAAGGGGGGAAAAAGAAAGGAAAAAAGAAATATTTAAAAAAGAAGAATGACAAATGAATCAAGTATTTCCTCTCACTGCTCATTTGGTTCTGAGAGATGAAATTAGGTGTTATCAACTCCAATCCTTGCATGACTGGCCAGGTAATATATAGAGGAAATGGCAAATGTGGGAGAATTAGTGAGAAGTGTTTGAAGAGTCATCTCAGCAACTAAACGGGGAAAAATTATGCTGATGCTATTAAGCATTTTCATATAGAGGGATGTGTATTCTTAATGAACTTGTTACTTTAGTATTGTTTACAGCTGATTGCTACCAAATGTTTACATTTATTTGAAATTCTTTCTGCATCCAAGAAAGGGTGAAGATCTAATGTTTTTATGAGCTCTCTCTGGGGCTGACCAATACAACAGAGAAGACAAAGTATAATTATGGTAGACGTACTCCAAACAGTGCACTGAGCAGGTTATTACTATGAGATGCCTAAAAATAGCATCCCAGAACTTGCCTGAAGAGCTCTTGTCTATGCTGAAGAAGAATAGATATGCCACTTAGAGCCTATTATTTAATGAGAAAGGCAATGTTGACACAAACTAAATTGCTTTAAAGCAAGGTCAGTCATTTTTCATAAAGAGAAAGCCCTGTGTTTCTACCAGTCAAGAGTTCCCACTGGTGACCTGATTAGGCTGACATAGATACAGGGATGGAAGAAATTATTCCACTATATTTAAACACAGATATGCTTCTGGTTTTCAGTTTAGCTGAGCTGAACAAATATTAGCTTGGAATGATCTGAAACTGAAGCATTTCAATAAATTGAATACTTCTTGGTGAGTTGAATGAAGAAGTATATCCAACCACATGTAAATTGAAATTTCAACTGCTCTTGATAGAAGCAAGAGGCTGTACTCATAAAATGGAAAATGCTGAAGTTAAGCTCTAATTTGGAAGGCAGTTCAGCTTGAAACTATTCTTCTTTTATTTGTTATGAATAAACCTTTCCCAAGGAAAAATCCTTCAGTCCTCGATTTCAAAAATAAATGCATGTATTTTGGGTGGAAAAGCAGAGTCCATGTTGCTCATTCAGTTCTTCCCAGCTGCAAAATACTGTTCTTGGTGGAGATGACTGTGAACCCTTTCTGAACAAGTTTCATTTTGGATCAGAATGTCTCCTCACGTAACAAATCACCTGCTCCCTTTTAATTTAATCTTTCAGAATCTGTCAAGACTCGAGTCTCGAAGTTGAGAAATAAATAGTAAAGTTGAGTGAAGGTGATGGTAAGCACTGCCTATTTCTCATCCTCGCTGCTTGTGGGGCTGCTCCTCGTTTTTTTCCTCACCCTCACTGTCAGGCACCACTTTCCCCTTTCTGAAGTACAGTTTTGGAGGAACAATGTGAAGGGAAAAGTGGTTTGTTCCCTGAGCCATGAGAAGGTATTTCTGATGGTTGCCTGAAAGGACAGAAACAGAATCGTGAGGGGAGAGCGAAGCACAGCCTTGCTCTTACACTGTCAGTGTCCATGGGAGAGCCTGTTCTGCATCAGAACTGAGCAATGAGACCCAAAAAGCTGTTCTAGGAGACTGCAGAGATCCAGCCTGTTGCAGGGCTGAGGAGATGCCGGAAGGAGGACGTGAGGACTGAGGAAATGTTCTAAATTATAATTGTGTGGTACCTCGGGCTCCCCTGCCCCTGATGAGCCCCCTCAGGAGCACTGGGCCGTGGCCAGGGCTGCACAGCATGGACAGCACTGGGAAGGAATGAGAATTGTGTGGTCCTAGAAAAAATGGAGTGAATACTTGCTGAGTTTTGGGTGGATCAGTCGAGTCCCCTGCACAGCTACTCAGGTGTCTTTTCTCTGTGGCATCATTACTTCTCATGAACCTTGGCCTTGTACTTTTTTCATTTGTTTCCTTTTGTTTTGGCAGACTATCAGTTTCTGAAGGAGAGCTGGCAAATCCAGCGTGGTCCAGAGCAGACTGACCTGTGCTCTTTGATCTGATCAGAGAGATGGTGCCAATTTCACCTCCTGTGTGTGCCCAAGATGAAGCCCTGTGACATCATTTTATCTGTCCCTGTTGAAAACTTACATCTGATGACTTTTCCAGCAGAAGTCAGGCTATCTGGGAATAATGGACAAAGCATTCACGGTAATTGCTTCTTCTCACTATTCATGGGGGCACAAGAAATCACAGTGCAGCTTTTCAAAAGGATTTGGACCCTGACATCATCACCTTGGGGCCACATCACTGAAAGATTTTCCTGAAGTAGCCAGAAATATTTTCTGGGGAGCTCGTGGTTTGAAAATTTCCTATCTGATGAAGTAGGAGAAATTGGGAAACCAGTCATGGTAAGAAGAATTAGTTACTGCACTTATATTGTTGTTGCTTTAAATTGTTTACATGTATTATATTATCTTTCTGTTGCTGGGTTCATTGAATATCAACTCTTCTACATTTTTTGGCAAGTCTCTTAATCTGTGGCAAACAATAATTTTTCCATTTTCTCCTTATCTGTACCAATTATCATTGGAAAGTCCTTTGCAGTGAGGAAGTAAGAGAGAATTTCATGTTTTCCATATTCTAATTAATAGCTTGATGAATTATCCTGGAGAAGAAATAGTTGCTGTAATTGGTCTAGAACTAATGAAAGAGGAGCTCTGATGAAACATATTGATATTTACCATAGTCTGCCTACAGAAGCAATTTCTTTCTTTTTTTTTTTTCTTTAAATTCAAATTAATCTGTGATAGTAAATACTAAACGCTCACCACTCAGAGAGAGGGGGATTTGTCACAGAGCAGTGTCATTGTGGCATTTGTAGAGACTTTTCCATCACTAAGGGATAATGGGTTTAATGATGGTGTGAACAGGTTGCTAAGTGCTGTGGTGAGCTTTCTGGGCTGGAGGGAGGAGGCTGGAGTCTGGCAATGTCAGCAGGCACCTGGCAAGAAAACACCATTGGTTTTCATACCAAATGTCACGACATTTTTGTTTTGTCTTCATTTTACTCGTGTGCTCTTGTTCTGAGCAGCAGTTTATTGCAAAGTGCTGTTGTATCACACTGGAGCTGTTCATTGCGACCTGAAAGACTCTGCCCGCTCAGGGCTTCAACCCAGGCTGGTGTCAGTGCTTGCACGCAGCTGCAGTGCACAGCACAGCCTCTCAGCTGCTTTATTCTGTGTCTCCTGCTGGATGGGGCGTATCCGTGCATGGCAAAGTGGGCACACTTGATTCTCAAGAAACCTTTATGAATCTAGCGCAATTAAAAATTTTAAACGTAATTAACAATTCTGTAGCATCATTGTCTGATGCTGTGAAACAAACAGCTGGGTCCATTTTTGTCCACAAGCTTCAGTAAGCCTCAGGACCTGTGAAATCGGAAAATGTCCAGACCACCTTGCACTGCCTCCTTCTGAGGTGAAGACAGAGATCAAAAATCCAACCAAAGTCCCCAGACAGCTCATCAGCACTGCAGGAATTAGGGTGCTTGTGAAATTCAGAAGGTTTTCACAGCACCAGGGATTAGTTATACCAAATTTCCACTTGTTTAAAATGTGTGATGGATGAAATTCAGAATTAACAAGCATTTCTCTAAAGTGTGGCTACTTAGTGGAGCCCTTAGACAGTGTCTGTGGCAGACGGTTTAAAGAGATCCAAGCACTTCACAATGAGGACCATCAGGAGAACTGGAAGCTTGTTGGGGATTTAACTGAATGCACTTTCTTTTCTTTTAAATTTATGGTATGTAAGACACTTATTATATATGCAATTAACCTTGAGTTCCTAAAATTGTGATGTATTCCTTTCCTTGGAATACAATTCCAAATGAGCTGCTGGCATAACTTCAGAAACGTCCTTGAGGTATTTAATACATATTAATTTAACAGATGATTTTATGTACAGGTGGAGTGCCATATAAATACCCATTCTTGATTATAAATATTAGATTTAATCTCGGTAAGGACACTTAAAATAAAAGTGAAATATAGGTAGGCATCAATTCCCAGGTCACCTAATTAAGTGGCATCCTTGCTTTGTAATTTTTATTGTGCTAAACAAGGAATGTGTGTACTAATTAAGATGACTAATAGTTATGTTCAATCTAATTATAGCACTGCCAGGAGGCACTATAATAATTAAGGGTCTGTCAATGTTTTTGCTACAAAATCTTGGCATTAGTGGTGTACAGCTGAGCTGTACTGTACTTGCTGCCTTATGATGTGGTAGAAGATTTCACACTGCATGTCCTGTCTTGATTTGAATTACATTTATTTACTTGAAAGGCATCTTTTTCTTAGTGTTTGAGATAGAAAGTTCAAAGTAAAACACTGTTTATTGGTTTTGAAGCACACACAAGCAAACTTCAAAAGTTTACATCACCATATGTTCTATTTGCATAAATATCAATATTTGGTTGTTTATTCGAGTGGAAATTCCTGTGTTAGCCAAACTGAACAGGAAATCCGGCAGGAGCAGAGCTTTGGGTTCAGTATTTCTATCTGAAATGGCTCAGACTGGCATAAATGGGAGGATTTGATCTTCATTTTATATGCACAGAAGGCAATGCCTTTGTCTTTACTGGGGCAGAAATGAGAACAAGGATATAAAACATACCTGGGGCTCACACAGGCCCTGCTGCCCCCCTGGGTGTAGGTGAAAGTCACAGGATGGGACGTTTTGAAATGGAATTCATCAAAATCAGTATTTATTGTCGTGTCCTGTCCTGAATGGAGAAGTTTATTGTTAGGATTAACTACTTCCCATTAACCTTTTTGGTTGTGGTCTACTGAGGACTCTAAAAATTGGCAATGATTAAATAGATTTGGTGAAGGATGGTAAATATGGATACAGAGCGATGTATTTAAAAGAGAAAAGCCTTTTATTTATTGAGACAGTGATATATCTCATGAGAAATCTGTTCAAAACTATTCATTACACATGCTGAAAAAATTATTTTGGTTATGGCTGCTCTACAACAGAACTGCAGAAAGGTACCAAGTCTTCTCAAAAAAGAATATGAGAGAGACGAGTTTCTTTTTGTTGGTTTGTGTCAATTTTGATATGGTGAAAGACAGGACAGGTTGGACAAATCTCATTTTCAAATAACCTAAACCAATATTCCTTGGTGCACCCGTGGCAAGGCCGTGTTCTCTCTCTAACAAGAATGACATTTTTCACCTGAATTTTCAGGGTAGTCATTGTCCAAAGGGGTGGCAGAAGCGATGATTGTCAGCTATGCCCTGGTGTGCATCAGTCCTGCTTATGCTGGAAAATTACCCAGGAGGAAGCTCTGCTCCGAATGAACAGCGTCTGTCAGTGGCAGGGGACTCATTAGCAGCCGTGTTGGGCAGTCAGCAGTTTCCACTTGTGGCAGTGGTGAGGGAGGACATTTCGCAGGATGAAAGGTTCACAGGGTACTTCATGAGCTGCCAGAGCCGGGGGAGGCAGTGGGGCTGAGGCAGGAGTGTTTTCCTCTGGGCTGAGACTCTCCACGGGCACAAGATCGGCAGGAGGGGTTGCTTCTTCTCCCTGAAAAGCTCACCTGGAGCACCGGCAGTGCCAGAATCTGTGGAGGGGCCAGCTTGGTTCGTTCGGTGCTTCTGGGCTGGCTGAGGCCGAGCCCCTTCATTGCACCCCCTGAGGGGCCTGGCTGCCTCCTGCCCCCAGAGCTCCTGCAGAGGCTCGGGTCTGCCTCATCCCACCCGCTCAGCACCTCTGGCTGCTGCTCACTCGGGGGGATTGTTTCAAATCATCCTCTGCTTTACAGCTTCCTCCTTCTCCAAGGGGAAGCCCCCTCTAAGAAAGCAAAAGCAGCTCATCAGCCTCAGCTGCTTCCTCGTTCCAGGTGTGGTGGTACCTGGTTATTGGCTTAGCAAGCACTCCCAGCGTGTGCTTTGCATCATTGTCACAAACAGACCCTTTTTCTCCACCCTCTCAGAGATCAAAAAAAGTTGACAGTTGGTGTTTAATGTTATCTTTTGTATGCTGCTTGCTTGCTAGAAGATTTGTCACCCCTGAGAGTGTCAGGTGTTTCATTCAAGAGATCATTGAGAGAGCTGTTGAAGAGAGAAATAATGCAATATAAGAAAAAGCCTCTTAAAATGAGCTTGGAAATTCACTACCAGCCTTTGTTCCCTTATGGAGTGTCTGGTGCTGCACAAAGAAAATACATGCAGTCGTAAGAAATGGTCTGCTGCCTTAAACATGAACCTTGTAACACATTCTGAATGTGCTTTTTTTATGTAAGAACAATAAATAGGAAGGGTTTTTTAACAATACCATCTAAAGAAGCAAATGGAATGAAGACTTACAGCTCTTCATTGTCAATAGTTTACTTCTCTGCCATAGGAGTGGATGCATCTCCTAAGTTTTCGCTAACTTTGATTTTCTCATGTCAGCTGTGTACATTTGTAACCTAGTAGACTCTTGGATTATGGAATTTTTTTACTCAAGGGGTCCAAGTTTGCCTTGAACTTTGTTATACTCACAGGTTTATTTGGTGCTGGCAATGCACCAAAACCACAGCAAAGGAGAGTGTCCAAGTAGCTGAGGGACTGTGCAAGAGGGTTGAGCACAGGGTGAGGATCCTTGCTCTGATGTGTCTCCAAACAAAAATTCAGTCATTGGACATCCTGCTTGGATATTTCAATGAGATTATTCTGATAGTTTCAAATGGGGAGGCCTAGGAAATTGAGCAGTAGGTGTTTTCATAGCCTGTCTTGGTGATGATCACTCCTGAATTTCATTTGACATGTCTCACAATTAAGTATAGCACAGCTGTGAGAATGTAGGTCAGTGGTCTCTTTATTCTACCTATGATTTGTTTTCAAGGGAAAAAAAATCCCAAACAACTTTAAAGGAACTGAGAGAGAACAAAGAGCAGAAAAATTACTTTGAACCAAACTTTTAATGAAGCTTTCTGTTACACACTTAAAGGAGAGGTATTGTGTTTCCTGGAGCACTATTTACATAGCTGAATTACCTTTACGTGCTGCCACTTTATCCTGAGCCTCTCCTGGTTATTGTGACTTTGCTGTATGCCACAGCCTACAAAAAATCTGCTGGGAAAATAAGTCCCAAGACTGTGAGTTAGAGAGCAAAGGGCTGCAGATTTGGTCTCTTTTAAAGTAGGGGTCTCTGCAGAATTAATAGTCCAGCTTTTGTAGTAACTCCAGCTGCCAGCCCATCTGCAGCACCCATCTTTGATGTCCCTGTTACATCCTCGTGCCCTGGCACAGCTGTCCCTGGATTCTGTGCTGGGATAGAACAGGAAGGGTTCCCCTCTGCCTGGGGGATGTGAGGGTGTGAGAGCAGAGCTGGATTCCCCAGGACAGGAGGAATCACGCACACCTGAGTCAGCAGAAACAGCCTGCCCTAGGAGGCATTGAATTTAAATTTCAGTTTCTTCCTTCTGCTAAGATCAGGATTACCCTGGAGGCACACAGCTGATGGTCTTTCCCTTATAGCAGCACAAGCCAACACAGAATGTCCATAATGGAAAACATGAAAATGCTAAACATTAATATTTAGTATGTAGCAGCCTGAATTAAGGACCCTTTATGCGAGACAAGACACAGAACAAAAGCACATTCCTGTGAAAACCCCTGTACTGTTGCTGGGAGAAACAAAAGATGACTGAGGCAGCAATAAGACAAGGGTTATTCCAATAACCAGTAGTCACAGCACACCAACTGCCCAGCACCATAGCAGAAACATTTTTGGGTTCTTTGAGAGCAACTTCCAAACATTTGCTTCTCCAAAAGCCATGTTTTTGCATCTTAATCATTACTTGGTCTGTTTTTCCATTCAAGGGATATCAAGGTACTGAGTGTAGAAATTAACCTGAGCGTGCATTTCCCTGGTGCCTGGCTTGATACCACAAAGAGATTGGAGATGAGTAAGCATTTTGTGAGGGAGAAAACTTAGTGTGAAATTGAATTTTCCTCTTTTGTGGGGTTTACAACACCCCTTCCCTCAAGTAAACTATGCTTGTTTTAAACAAGGTGAGAAATGTACGTGTAACTGGTAGAAAATAGCAGTCAGACAGCTGATTACTTGATTGATTGCCACTCAGATGGATTGGCACTGAGATGGATTAATTGATTTTCCTGCGTTTGGCAGGAGCCAGGTCTGTCGGAACAATTCTGAGCACTTCACAAACATTTGCCGCTTGCTGTCAGGTATAATTTTCCTTCCTATACAGATAGGGAAAACCCAGCAGTCAAGCATGAGTGCCCCAAGTGAAGCATCCTGCCAAAAGCAGATGTGGGTTATCACTGCATGCCACAAGGAGCCCTGTGTCTCAGTGGCCTGAGTTTTTAATTCATCTTTTTGTTTTGCGGGTATAGGGCCAGGTTAGACTGAGGTGTTTGCAGGGCACAAGGTATAGTTCTACAAATGCTGTCTCCACAGGAGTGAACCTTACAGCCATTTCCCTAATTCACAGCAATCATGGATACAGTATTATGAATCCCTAAACATAGTGAGATGTAGCCAGCCTTTTCAGCTTTAGACAAATATATAACTAGTTTGGAAGCCAGATGTTTCTCCCACCCCTATTTATTGTCTTTCATGTCCTCTCCTAACTCTGACAACAAGATTAAGATAGATGGCCTTGTAAAAGCCTTACAGCACTAAAGACCAATTGTTCTGGCCAGCAGAGTTTGCCTTCTTCATTAGATGGGGCCAGTGTGAATTATAAGCACATCAAATACAAATACATCCACAAGGAATCTCATCTCTGCCTGTTTTTACTCTCCTTCTTCCATTTTGGGCAGAGGTATTAATACAAAAAATGACGAGTGGGAAATCAATGTCAGATATAGAAAGTGTTTATTATCCATGAGAAAGCGAGAACTGCATTTCCTGCGGTGTCAGCAGTGATTGATGAGGCTGACACAGAGGAACATCCTCTTGTTTTGACAAGTTTGATAGAGCCTTTGACTTGATTTTTTTTTCCTGATGGATAAAAAAGAAACAGGTGTGGTAGGCTTAGTGTATGTAGAATTTTTTTTTACTGTCTGCTGAGAAATCCCAATCTTTGCAAACAAAAACCTTTGAGTAGCAAGCTTCTCTCCAGCTTCCCTTGCAATAGCTTTACACACTTTCACTTCTGCACAATCATCCTCTATTCTTCCATGCCAATGACATGCTCCCCTCTCTCATCCAGTACATAGAGGTAAAATCAATTCTTGTTTTACTACTTTTACAATCCCTGATTTTTCTTGCAAATTTTAATTGAGGAAACCCCCTCATTCATTTATGCTCCATCACATTACCTTCTCTTATAGCCTGTCTCTCCAAGTGAAGCTGTAGGCTGGTCTGCTGCATTCAGGATTATTAGTGTCAGTAAAAACTAAACAGTGAGCACTTACATGCTCCTGCTGCTGCTGGAGATCTCTGCATTCTAAGTGCTTCTGCACTTCTGCATGGTACAAGGAAAAGAAAAACAGTCCAGTTAAATCAGTCTTTGTTTAAAGCAAGGGATAAAATGAGATAGGATTGCAGAACTAGCTCTTAAATTGAACACTTACCCCTTTTTCTAAAATTTAGACTTTAAATATTGGAAGCACAAGGCTGAGTCCTTCTAAAGCCTGACAACACACAGAGCTTAGTGTGGGAGTGTAAGTGCTATGTTTATTAAATGTTTGATGTGCTGCCAGGCTGGTGGGATTAATTCACCCCCTAATGAAAAGACAGTTTACAAACCTGGAAGTTATTGTGGTCATTGAAACACTGAGAGAAAGAGCAGCCACGTCTGGAGACAGGGACAGAGCTACTTCTTGTGACTGTGTTGTGTTTTAAATGTTAGGAAAGCCAAACCTCTGGGAAGGTTTCTTATGTTTTCTGTGGCTGTGGAAAGGTGTCTGCCTTGAGCTCTCACTCACTTCTTTTCATGCAATGATCCAGCCACAGGAAGCCAGGAATTGCCACTTGGAGGCAACTGTCTGGGCAGCAGGACTTTTGGCTACTGGGTCAAGGTCCTTGGGATTTTGCAGCAAACCTGTTATAGGGACATGCAGCTGCATAGCTGGAAAAGGAAATCACCCTTCCTAGGCCGTGACAAACTGCTTTGCAGTCAGTGCTCCCATGAGAGTTAATGGCACAAAGCCTGCTGGGGGTCAATGGTGTCTTTAGAAAATACCTGCATTTCTGAAATGTCATTTTGGAAGAATTAATGCAACAGCTTGAAGGTTTTCTGGATTTCTTTGGTGGTCCAATGACCACAGCTACATCCTCCATGGGCAGTGCAAGGCAGGGTTGTATTCAGGCTTGTTCTGCCTGTGTTTGGAGCTGGGTGATTTCAGAGCTTATGATGAGTGCTGTATAGTTCTGAAGAATGGAAGCATTGGGAAGTTGAACTAAACTGATTCGAAGTAGCATAATGAATTAGAGATTTCTACAAAGATGTGGAACTCCACAATTTGAATTCCTGTCTGGTTTGGTTTGAACAGCTATAAATAAAACAATTCAGAGGAAGTGTCTCTACTGATTAAAAAAAATCAAAATAACAATGTAACATCAGATGTATCATTAACTTTTGTCATCTGCTTCTGAAGAAAGCAACACATTTTTCCTTGAGATGAATCAATTATTTTATCAGGTGTGAACTCTGCCAGTGATAGAGTATCTAACATAAGTATTAATTCATGAAGCACCTGTAGATTTTGTTTGACAATAACAGCTCCTCTGGGCTCTACAAATATATATTCAAGTCTCTGCAGCCCAGCATGTCTGGCTGCAGCTCCCTGCCACAGCATCAGAATCCAGAAATCTCAGTGCTGGCATAGTGATAATTGGTGCTGTTATCTTTAAAAAAAGGAATGAGTAGTACAAATAAAACAGGAATGGTGAGTGGGATAATATCATGTCTTTGTTGCTTCACAGAGGGCAAGACAGAGATGTCTGTTCTGTGAACTCGGGTCCGTAGCTAAAACTTGTTCACAGAATTCGAATAGAAATGTGAATTTCTAGGAAGTCAAAAAATTAAATGGTACAGCCTGACTTTCAGACTGGGGAGACATCTCCAGGGGTTGAGGCATTTTTTTATTTAAGAAATTAGTACACTTCACATTAGCAACTTGTGGTTTTCTCAAGAGTTAATTTTTCTGCCCTCATATTCCCTTGAGTTTATTCCACGTTATCTTAATCACAGGCTATAAAGAAATTAAAAAATACAGATCTTTAGATTCATCCCTCAAAATGGCTCAGAAGGGAGTATGTGGGTCAGGGGAACGTTGGCACTGGAGCCTCATCAGACTGTGACAAAATTAATTATTCCACCATTTACGAGAGCAGAATATTGGGTTTGACGTAGTGAAAACTGAAGCTCTTTCTGTGCCTGAGATTTCACATGGAACAGTGGTTGTGCAACATCCCCCAGAGGTGTTTGTGCAGCTGTTTTATGCCACGAGTTTTCTTTATAGACACTTTAACAGGCTTGCAGGAGTGGCTGATAGAGCTGTGACACAAGGAAGGTGTCAGGGAGGCAAAACCACGTTTTGTCCTGCAAGTATTCAGGCACTGAAAGCAAAAAAACCCCAAAAAAACCCCCAAAACCCCACAGTGATCCAGAACTCTTGGCTGAGGAAGAGGATTTGGGTGAACAGCCTGGCTGAGTTTTTGAGGGTGGAGGCTCTGAGCAGAACCATTGCTCTGCACCAGAAGGGTCTTTGCAAGGTGATCTGTCCAAACTGGTAAATTGGGACAAAACGTGGCAGGTAAGCAATAACTTGTGCATGTCACAGAAGCCCAGAATGTGACTGAAAACATTTCAGTTCACTGCTGAGAAGTGCTGGTTAGCAAGAGGAGCACTAATGGTTCCAGCATGTGTGTGAGTGGGCAGGACATTTCAGGATCTGTTCCTTCTGCCTGTTTTTGTCATCGACAGATTTGACTTCTGCTGCTGGGAAATACCTTTTTCTCTGAAAACAGAGCAGATGCTCATGTGCTTCTAGTAGAACAAAACAAAACTGCGTGTGAATGTACAGACATTGACTCCAGGCTGGCTCAGCAGAGCTCAGGAGGAGCCCAGCCCACAGCCAGGTTCCCCTGGAGAGGGTTGTCCTGTGAGCTCTGGATCCCCACGGCTGTGCACCCACGGTCTGGACACACAGAAACGCCCCCTTCCCCACACTGCTGCCCCTGCCTCAGCACAGCCGCTTGTTGAAAATCCTCTGTCCCACTGTTCGTTCCTCCTGTAACCTCTCCCTGAGCTGTGGAGACAGGCAGACACAGACAGTGCGTTCAGACTTTGTGCTTATGGATCAGATATCCAAGAAGTGCCCCAGTGGGGCCTGAGGATGTGGCATTTCCTGGGAGGTGATGCGTTCCCATTGTCTTTGGAGAGAGACTTGTGTGAGAACAGCAGCCTTTTATTAGGAACAGAGCTCAGCTCTGTCTGCCCCGTCCCCCCGGGGGAAGATGTGTTTGGCAGATACAGTCACTGTGTGGTGGATGTGTTTTCACCCTCCCCAGGGCAGAATGTCACACTTGCAAGAGCTGCAACTGTCCCTGAGCCCTGGTAGCTGTGGATTTTGCTGGACTGTGCCAGGAGGCAAGGGTGGCTTCAGCTCCTTCAATCATGGAATATGTCCCATATGCAAAACTGCATTACTTGGGCTGTACTCACAGTGGGAAAGATCATGAAGTTGATGCCCATGGAGATTTTTGAAAGGATAAAATGAAGCCCACTGTAATATCAGTAATATGGATAATGGTTTTCTGTTCTGCAGTTCTGAGTGTTGTTTAATTTTCCACCCTGGTGGCAATATGATCCAGCAGCTCAGGGATCCTCAGAGGTCCTGCACTGGGTACCCTTTGGCCGATGAGGCAGCGGGGATTCCTGGGAGCCCCAGTGCCAGCTGCTGGGAGCTGCCTGTGAATCAAAGAGCACAATGCCTGTGTCCTTGGTGTTCTCCTGCAGTCACCTGGTGCCAGTCTTGGCTCCTCCCAGGGCACAGGGACAGAGCAGAGGGAGAGGCCTCAGCTGTCACCCTCCTGGCTCCAAATAATTGCACTCCTCTGCCACCCCCACACAGCAGCCGAAGGGTTTTTTCAGGATTCCTGACTAAATAACACCCAGGTTCAACTGTAGCTTGTCTAGAAACGACCCCCAAAACATCCTTCCTGTGCAGCAGGAGGACAGATCTCAGCACTGCTCTCCTTATTTTATTCTCCATGACCATTTGGACAGATCTCAGCACTGCTCTCCTTATTCCATTCTCCATTACCATTTAGTGGGAATCTCCAAACACCTGCTCAATGCTTACAGTAAGAGTCATTTAAATGCTGTCTTTACATTTAAAAAAACCAAATTATTTTCTCTCTGCAACCCAGGAACCCTCCTGTGAGGGAATGGTCTGAGCTGGGAAGTTGCTGATCTCTGTTCTATTCCTCTACTCTTCCTAGTGATGTTTACATAAAAAGTCTCAAGAAATAACATCTACATGGTGCTTTGAATTTGCCTGCCTGGAAAACTCCTTTCCATCATCTATCAAATGAGTAATAATATTTCTTCATCTTCAGCAGTCCCAGAGACATTAATTCAGATTATGATACTGCTGCAGGGCTCAGGATTAGCAGCTTCCCCGGGCAGTGGATTTACAATTGGACTGTAAAGCTGTATCCAGTACAGCTTAACTGGAGAAGGCCGGTCAGACAGCTGACTTAGAGCACTTCCAAAAAAATAAAACAGCTGAGGGAGTCTGGGGGGAGAAAGTTCATCCAGGCAGTGTGGCTGACTGTGCTGCAGATTTGTAGTTCCCTGGAAAGCAGCAATATAGCTGGTCAAACTGTAATTAAAGCTAAAATGAGGTGTTTTGTTCAAATAAATTAAATGCTTCAGAAAAAAACCCCTTCTTTCAACTCTCCTGTGCAGATACTGTTTTTTCAAAACAGAGTTTTAGTTCATTGGCACTTTTTTCAGAGAGCCAAGTTTCCTTACTAGGTGGAGGTGCTGAACAAGTTACTGGTCTCTAAGGAGCACAGGCTGATAATTATGCTATCTGATCTGGGATATTGCACATGTTAAGGCTGTTTCAAATTACTGGTTTCCATGTAAATGAAGTGGAAGCTGTTCCTTTTCCTGAGTGACTGGCCTGTGTTGTGATATTGTTTTGTCTTACGGCAGGAAACAGTTTTGTTGGTTGACTGTTGGGTAAATGCACAGCACAGTAAAGTGACTTGAGCAACAAAGGTGACAAAATATAACAGAAATGACACAATGAATGGTAAAACCAGATGCTCTCTGTGGCTGATGGCCTCAGTGACATAGCCCCCTGCTATTCCCATGGCATTAACCTATTTATCCTGAAATCTAATAGCTCCATAAGTGCCAAAACAAATTAAAGAAGAAAAAGTCAAATTAAAATCCCAAATAAAATAACTGGAATTTTTTATAATACTGGAATATTTGTCACAGTCTTTTGACTAGGACTCTGTTCTAGTTGCCCCCAAATTAGCAGGCAAACAAACTGTTTGGGTGTGGAGCTGGTAGCATGCAGAAGGTCTGGCCACCATGGGGGTGGGGACAGTTCCAGAACAAGTTGTGCCTGGGAAGAGAGACAGCTATGACAGCGGGCTCCAGGAAGCCTGGGACTGGGTGAAAATGATATTTTAGAGTTTTTGTTGTTAAATATAACTGTGAGTAACACAACAATTGCCTTCGTATTTTTTTCTTGCAGAAATGAGGCATGTTGAACTGCTTCCAGGCAGCAGATGGTAAAGGATCCCACTCTCGTGTTGGCTAGATCTGCTGGAAGGCAGCAACTGGCTGGAAAGCAGCTTTTCTTCTGTGTTGTGGGATCTGTCATGGGAATTCTCAGACAGAAAATAAAAAGTACCGAAATTAAAAGACTAGTAAACATTTTCCATTGTTCCTGGATGGGGAGGTGGATCCTGCCTCAGCGAACTACTGCAGCCCATTGTTGCTCAGAAAAACACTCAATATTTACCTCCACACTTGCTAATTGGAGCTGTAAATTCAAATGTCCTTTTCATAACTTTCTGGTTTTCTTTCTTTTATTTGGCTATTAACAAAAACTCTTTAAGCAGGAGTTCAAAGTAAGATAGGAATATATCAGTATTTCCTGTCTGTTATCATGGGGATCCCTTCCAGCTAATGGTCCTTCCACTATTTATCAATGGTTGATCTCAGTGACCCATCTCCTGGAGTCAGCCAAGCTAGAGCCAATGGGAGAAATAAAAATAATAGCTCCCAGTGTTTCTGCTTGCTCTATAAAGGGTTTGAATTATCTGAGCCGTGACAAAGTAAATGCTGCTGACTGTGCTGTGCTTTGTATACTTGACTTGCACCGTGCATGGCCAGTGAGAGCATTTCCCAGCAAAAACCATGGCTGCCCACTGATGTTGCTGTGCTTGGCAGTCAGTTTGTCTAAGGGGTGTTTTAGTTGGGGATTTGCAGTTCTCCTAACTGCACCTCAGCCATGGTGCTGGCAACCCTGTGGTGCTGACTGGTACTGGTGATACAGCAAAGGTAACAGCCAAGGCAACTGGCAGGGTTTTAGGGATGATGGCAAAGTGCTTATGATTTTAAATGGCAAAGTGTGTAAAGTGCCTGTGACTCCATAAAGATACTGAAAGAATAAATAAAATAAATTGGACCATCTGGCACTCACAACTTTCTATGCAGCCTTAGCCAGCAGTTCGTAGGAAATTAAAACATGATAATATTGTCTCTCTCAATGGTTGTTAGGAGTGATCATTGTGAAACACGTGTAAACACTGAAGTGGAATTTCTGGAAACAGCAGTGTATGCAAAATTGGCAGAAAATCACAGTGCTCTGGGGATCAGAATAACTGGAAGGAGAGCAGCAGCGAGCCTGGAAAGCCTCTTGGATCTGCAGGACAAGAAATGGCTCTTGCAGAATTGCTGGCTGCCTGTGGCAAGAGTCTGGCAGGCTGAAGTGCTGCTGGGGAGCTGGGGCTGCCCAAAGCCACGGCATCCTTGCAGCCTCTGGGCTCTGGGGGTCTGGGTGACACCGCGGCTCCATCCCCAGCTTGCTCATGGCCACCCTGCCCTCCTCCCCCACGGGGCCAGGTGTCAGAGGCTGCTGGGAGGAACAGGCTCTGCTGAGTCTGTTCATGAACTCTTATTGTTTCCTGACTGCTAATGACTAAATCATGGAGAGAGCTTGTAGGAACAGGCATCTTATTTAGCAATTTATAACCTATTGACCGGTGGGTTTAGTTGATTTGAAATTACAATGTGCCTCTCCTCCCTGTCTCATTTTTTAAATTCTTGGCTTATGTACAATGGATCTCAAATATTTTCTTCTATTTGAACATTTTAATAACTTTTTTAAGATCATAAATGTCAGTTTTAAGATTGAAGAGGAAAACATAGTAATTGGAAATCTTTATTAAGCTTTAGTGCTTGATGTATTCATCTCCTTGTTCAGGTATGTGGAACTTATAAGGAGCTGAAAAGAAAGCCCAAAAGGATGCTGGGCTGAATATTTGTAAATTTTTTGTCATCTTCTTGTGGAATTAATGACACTAAACATAAACTGGGAATGAAATGGACAACCCTGAGCTTCTAGTCTGACTGTGTGTAGCAGACTGTGATAAAAAGCAAAGCTTTTTTATCTGAGCAGCAACTTGAGATACAATGCCTACCTCAAAATAGATCAGCGTGTTGATGCTGGATTTACCCTTATCTGGGATATTTGGCTGGGAATATGAAACAAAAAATTCAGCTCTCATTTCAAAGTGGACAGCCATAATGATCTCAAGTAATAGGATCAGAGGAAGAGGATGAGAAAGCAGCTTGAAGCCCTGTGGTGGAAGGTAGAGGCAAAATTCACTGTATGCCTACACCTACCAATGGCATAGATTGGTTTGGCTCCCTTGCAGCAGAGTTGTGGCACATGCTTGCACATTAGTGGCATGTGTAGAGGAGAAAAAGAGGTTTTGTTTACATACTTTCTTTTATCTTTTTAAAGATGACAGTTGTGACTGAGACTTCTAAAAGGGTCATATCCCTACCATGGAACCCTTCTACACTTTGTGACATGGTAGAAACCTTTCCTCCTCCCAGGTCCTGGCAGTGCAGGATCCAGAAATACTTCTCAGGGCTAATAAACTGTTATTGAATTTCATGTATTCAAGTGTTTCATGTTGCAGTTCTAAAGAAAACTCTTTAAAGTATGATGAAAGCAACACAAGTCAAGCTGATGCTGGCAGCTGGAATCCCTGACATTGGGCCATGAGCACAGGCAGAACTGAGGAGAGCCAAGCTTTCATCCTGCAGTTCCTTATCTTGGGAGAAGAAGCAGTTGATATCCAGTGGTTTTAATAAAATTAATCTTTGGATGGGACTCATTTCATCTGGCTTCTACTGCCTGGGAATGAGGTGTGTAGTGTTAGCTATGTTCAGTAGCCAGCTGAGACAGGCAGGGGTCTCCAGAGACCCCTTGGTTCCAGCTTGTTACACGCCTGTGGTTAAGTGAGCTGAGAGGAGTCCCATTCATCATCCTGTGTTCTGAAGATTTAAACTGTTGATATCACAAGGTTTGACTTAATAAACAGGCTTGTTTGTGGGCAGCATTTGAATGAAAACATTTCACTTAACTTGATAAAAGTAGATGAAAAATAGTTTTTGGACTTAAAACTGTAACTTTTGTACACAAAGTTAATTGAAATACACATTTTGCTGCTCCAAATGAAAATAAGGCCTTGAGTGTTTCTCATATGGCAGGTTCTGCTGAAACTGGATGTGAGAAATTCCCGTCTTCAGAAACTGATGAAGAACCTTTTGAATTTTCAAGTTAATAGGCCTTGATGGTTTCTGTTCCTTCCTCTTTTTGTTTGTTTTTACCATAGTCTGGTGAGAATTATTGATGGGCAATGTGCTACTGAGGAGCAGTGAGAGCCAAGGGATGTGAGAGAGAGGTGTTTTCTCCAGTGTCAGGCTCCTGCCTGCTTGGTTGTGTGTAACACAGGACTGTTGACAGTAGTCAACAAAACGTTGCACTTTGGCCTTAAAATGTAGAGTGCAACTCTTCAGGAAAAGGATCCCAAATACTTATTTTTGTAGTCACAAGCAGCTGAGGTTTTTTTTCCCAAAGCTGGTAAAGTAGCTAAATTTAGGTTGATTTTCACGGAGATGGCAGAAAGTGGTGTTATTGTACCAGTAGTTGCCAAAGCTTTGAGTTGTGTTCCCAATTTCAGGGTGGGCAGAGCCAAATGAGGCAAAGGTTGAAAGTTTTTTATTGTGGGCAAAGCAACACATTGCCTTCTTCATTTTAATTCAGAAACAGCTGTATTGTTTTAGCTGAAAATTAAAAAGAAAAAGAAGTTGCTTAAGGCATACACTCAGCATGTAAACTTTCACCCTAGAGCTTGGCAATGGCATAAATAACTGACAAAGGGTCTTATAATGGAAGGAGCTGGACAATTTCAATAATGATGACTCTGATCCTTCAGATACATTTAAATGGAAACATCCAATGTCCGTTGTTTTGCTGGGTTTCTTACTTGCAGCTGGCATTGTTTCTTTAATATAGAAAGAAATACTGGAGCATTTTGGTGGGCAGAAAAAAGAAATTTCTCTATGCTGAGAGTTGTGCAACTTGGCGAATGTTGGCAGAAAAGCAAGAGCAACTGTAAAGTATCCTTTTAAGTTAACTCTGGTTTCTGCATCTCAAGCACAGTTTATTTATTATTGTATATTGAGACATTCTGGGCCCTTTTTTTTTTTTTT